>JARQOC010000001.1:94800334-95167263 GCA_033576535.1 Allobates femoralis
CCAACTGTAAGCCTGACTGGAGGAAGCCGAGAATCACGGGAATAGACAGAGGGAGAGGAGAGAAACCTCGATCCCTGCACCATGAGAAAAAAAATGTCCACATCCGGTGGTAAATACGAGAGGAGGCAGGCTTTCTGGAGCATCTCCTCCGATGGACAACGGATCGCGTGACCGGGCAATGAAAGCGGCGGGTACTTTGGCATTCAGCCGAGACGCCATCAGATCTACGTCTGGCGTCCCCCAGCAGTAGCAGATTTGCTGAAACACCTCAGGATGGAGGGACCATTTTCCGGCGGAAGGAGCTTGGCGACTCAAAGTCCGCTGCCCAGTTTTCCACTCCTTTGATTTGGACCACAGAGATGACTAACCTCATCGATTCTGCCCAACAAAGGATCCGCTGTACCTTGTGGTATGCTGCCTTGCTGCGCGTTCCTCCCTGGCGATTCATGTAAGCTATTGCCGTAGCATTGTCCGGTTGGACACTGATACAGCGACCCGCCATAAGGGTGTGACATGCTCTGAGGGCAAGGGAGACCGGACAAATCTCCAAAATTTTTATCGGCAAGGACGAATCCCGGGTGGTCCAACGGCAGTGGGCGGTGTGGTGTCGGTAACACTGCTCCCGAGCCTTGAAGGCTAGCATCCGTGGTTAGGACTAGCCAGTTGACTGGAAGGAAGGATCGGCCTCTGGAAAGGAAGGTTGGGTGAAGCCACCAAAGGAATGCTTGCCTGACAGAGGGTGTCAGGCGGAGAGTCTTGTCCAGGGAAAAGGGGCTCTTGTCCCAGGCAGACAAGAGGGCCAACTGCAATGGCCGGAGTTGGAATTGGGCAAAGGGTATGGCTTCCGTCGTTGCAACCATCCGGCCTTGGACCCTCATGCTGAACCGAATGGAGTGTGAGGGAGGACGTGCGTACTGCCTGATGTAGGGTAAACGCCTTATCCTGAGAGAAAGAGACCAAACCCCAGTAAGTGTCTAGGGTCATACTGGGGAAGGTGATCGACTGAGACGGACACGGGGATGACTTTTCTAGATTTGGTAGCCACCTAGACGAGACAGGGTGTCCACTGAAATTTGGACACTGGTTGTTCAATCCTGAAAGGAAGGGCCTTTTTAATTAGAAGGTCATCTAGGTAGGGCAAGACGACTACGCCCCTGGCATGAAGGACACTCATGGCGGCTACCATGACTTTGGTAAAAACCCTTGGGGTGCTAGCGAGGCCGAAAGACAGGGCTACAAACTGGTTATGAAAATCCTGTACTGCGAAGCGGAGGAATTACTGGTGAACTGGGGACATAGGTAAATGTAGGTATGTATCTTTTATGTCTATAAGCGAGGAATTCCCCTTCACCCATGGACGCGATGATGGAGCGTAAGCACTTCATCCTGAATTTTCAGACATGAACGTGTGTTCAGGTGTTTAAGGTCCAAAATGGGATGCACCGACTAGTCTTTCTTGGGTACCACAAAGAGGTTGGAGTAGAATCCCCTGAACCATTCGGAATCCGATACGGGAACGATTATGCCTACTTGAGAGAATGCACTCATTGAAGAAGGCACGGCGGTGCTTTGGGGACTTTGGGGGGTTGGAGGGGAAGAATCAGCATGGAGGTCGAGAAAGAAACTATGTGGTAACCGGAAGACACGAGATCTTGAACTTATTGTCATCTGTGGCGGAATAGTCGTAGACTGCCGCCGACAATGGGAGTGTCTTCCGGAACGCTGTAGAAACCAAAAAGAGGAGAATCGATGGGATCGAGACTCCCTTTACTTAGACTGTGTATTCCTGGGCTGCCAGGAGGTGTAAGTCTTAAAGGAGAATGGGTGGGTCTGTCTCTGCGGGGGTCCCTGGTAGGGGGCGTGGGGGGCGGGGGCGGTTGAGAGGTTGCCGAGCTGAAGAAGTTCCAGAAAGAACGGACTGTGGTCTGTGTATATGACTAAAGCTTTCATTGGCTCAAATTGGGGAAGAGAGGTGCTCTTCCCGCCTGTGGCATCAGAAATGAGTTTGTCCAGGCGCTCGCCAAAGGAAAATAAGGGAGGCCTGTCAGTGACTTTTTTGAAGCTGAGCCCACCCGCCACTGTCGGAGCCAGAAGGCCCTACGAATGGCAATGGCAAAGGCTGTGCAGGTGGCGGAGTCCAGGGAGGCTTGGATCAGGTAACCCGCGGCAGCGGTTATCTGGGCAGTTATGTCAATGAAATTATGAGAAAGCCGAGACTCCTGCAAGAAAGTGTTTAGGGTTTCGGCCCAGACCATGATAGCCTTTGCAACCCACACAGAGGCGAAAGATGGGAGAGGGGGAAGATCCTGCTGCCTCAAAGGCAGAGTGTGCAAGCTGCTCCACCTGTCTGTCAGTTGGATCTTTAATGGAGGATAATGATAGCAATGTTTTTGCAGCAAGGCGGGAGACAGGAGGATCGACCGATTGTGAATCTGCCCAGGACTTGGGGATAGCTAGGGCGAAGGGGTACTGTGACTCTATGGCCTTGCGGTTACCAAAGAGCCTGTTAGGTTTCTCTCTTTATTAAGATTGCCTGAAACTCCGGATGGTCAGCGAAGACCTTTTGTGGCTTCTTTGCACTTTTAAAAAAGACTGGGTGGTTAGGTGTTGTGGATGGGATGTCATCCACGTTTTAGGTGTTGTTGACCGCTGCTATGAGTGAATCAATAGCCACTTGATCGTCAGAGGGGTGTATATCCAGAACATCGTCCTGGTATAGGCAACATTCCCCATCCTCCGGTTCGTCAGATGCAGTAGAGCATGGTCCTTGGTCCCTCGATGGGGATCCATGAGAGCCGTGAGAGGAAACAGGAGACATGTTTTTATGTGACCGTTTTCTTACCACTGCCGCAGACGTGGTACGTGTCCTGCCACTTTCAGAAGGGCCCTCCCTGGAGGGGGTCGTCTGCCTGTGTCCCGTCAGGGGAGGGAGGGGGGATGACAGCATTGCAAAACCAAGTTTTAGGACAGCTTTTCCATGGATTGTGACAGAAAAAGTGCCCAATCTGGTGGACTGGAGGCCCTGGGCTGCTGGCAACAGCAGCAACAGCGGAGGGTTCCTGGGGGACTTCAGGGGTACAGGATTGACAGTAAGGAATAGTATGTTTATGTGGAAGCTCAGAGTGGCAGGTGGCGGGTGCGGGCAGGAGGGGGCCGGGCAAGGGCGGGCGGCTGCGGGCGGGGGGGGCCGGGCAAGGGCGGGCGGCTGCGGGCGGGGAGGGGCCGGGCAAGGGCGGGCGGCTGCGGGCGGGAGGGGGCCGGGCAAGGGCGGGCGGCTGCGGGCGGGAGGGGGCCGGGCAAGGGCGGGCGGCTGCGGGCGGGAGGGGGGCCGGGCAAGGGCGGGCGGGGCTGCGGGCGGGAGGGGGCCGGGCAAGGGCGGGCGGCTGCGGGCAGGAGGGGGCAAGGCGGAGGGGCGGAGGGGGCAGAGTGACCGCGCGGGCGGATGGGGGCAGAGTGACCAGCGCGGGCGGGATGGGGGCAGAGTGACCAGCGCGGGCGGATGGGGGCAAGAGGCTGGGCGGACCAGCGCGGGCGGATGGGGGCAGAGTGACCAGCGCGGGCGGATGGGGGCAGAGTGACCAGCGCGGGCGGATGGGGGCAGAGTGACCAGCGCGGGCGGATGGGGGCAGAGTGACCAGCGCGGGCGGATGGGGGCAGAGTGACCAGCGCGGGCGGATGGGGGCAGAGTGACCAGCGCGGGCGGATGGGGGCAGAGTGACCAGCGCGGGCGGATGGGGGCAGAGTGACCAGCGCGGGCGGATGGGGGCAGAGTGACCAGCGCGGGCGGATGGGGGCAGAGTGGACCAGCGCGGGCGGATGGGGGCAGAGTGGCCAGCGCGGGCGGATGGGGGCAGAGTGGCCAGCGCGGGCGGATGGGGGCAGAGTGGCCAGCGCGGGCGGATGGGGGCAGAGTGGCCAGCGCGGGCGGATGGGGGCAGAGTGGCCAGCGCGGGCGGATGGGGGCAGAGTGGCCAGCGCGGGCGGATGGGGGCAGAGTGGCCAGCGCGGGCGGATGGGGGCAGAGTGGCCAGCGCGGGCGGATGGGGGCAGAGTGGCCAGCGCGGGCGGATGGGGGCAGAGTGGCCAGCGCGGGCGGATGGGGGCAGAGTGGCCAGCGCGGGCGGATGGGGGCAGAGTGGCCAGCGCGGGCGGATGGGGGCAGAGTGGCCAGCGCGGGCGGATGGGGGCAGAGTGGCCAGCGCGGGCGGATGGGGGCAGAGTGGCCAGCCGGGCGCGGATGGGGGCAGAGTGGCCAGCGCGGGCGGATGGGGGCAGAGTGGCCAGCGCGGGCGGATGGGGGCAGAGTGGCCAGCGCGGGCGGATGGGGGCAGAGTGGCCAGCGCGGGCGGATGGGGGCAGAGTGGCCAGCGCGGGCGGATGGGGGCAGAGTGGCCAGCGCGGGCGGATGGGGGCAGAGTGGCCAACGCGGGCGGATGGGGGCAGAGTGGCCAACGCGGGCGGATGGGGGCAGAGTGGCCAACGCGGGCGGATGGGGGCAGAGTGGCCAACGCGGGCGGATGGGGGCAGAGTGGCCAACGCGGGCGGATGGGGGCAGAGTGGCCAGCGCGGGCGGATGGGGGCAGAGTGGCCAGCGCGGGCGGATGGGGGCAGAGTGGCCAGCGCGGGATGGGGGCAGAGTGGCCAGCGCGGGATGGGGGCAGAGTGGCCAGCGCGGGATGGGGGCAGAGTGGCCAGCGCGGGATGGGGGCAGAGTGGCCAGCGCGGGATGGGGGCAGAGTGGTCAGCGCGGGATGGAGGGCCAGTGGTCAGCGCGGGATGGAGGGCCAGTGGTCAGCGCAGGATGGAGGGCCAGTGGTCAGCGCGGGATGGAGGGCCAGTGGTCAGCGCAGGATGGAGGGCCAGTGGTCAGCGCGGGATGGAGGGCCAGTGGTCAGCGCGGGATGGAGGGCCAGTGGTCAGCGCGGGATGGAGGGCCAGTGGTCAGCGCGGGATGGAGGGCCAGTGGTCAGCGCGGGATGGAGGGCCAGTGGTCAGCTCAGGATGGAGTGAGCTGGGAAGGGAATGGAGCGGAGGGGGGAATGGAGCGAGGAGGGGAATGGAGCGAGGAGGGGATGGGAATGGAGCAGAGGGTGGCGGGAATGGAGCAGAGGGTGGCGGGAATGGAGCGGCAGGTGGCGGCAGCGGGCAGGAGGCGGCTGACAGTGACAGCGGCGGCCACCAATGAGCACCCTGGAGCTGGGGCGCGATTTCTGTGACAGCCAGAGAACATTACAAAATTATATAGTAGATAGCTCTTAGAGAAAGAGGGGGAGGGGAAAACGAATGTGCAAAAATAACGAAAAAATAAAAAATTTGTCATGAAGGGAACAATGATATCAACCAATTCACACAATTTACAGACTGTTGACTAAGAAAGAAAAGGGTTTCAAGGGCCACACCAATAGAAAAGCTCCTGGTGCAAGGTGTAGGCTGCAACACAATCACAGTATTCCTCAGCACATTATTTTTGACACTGAGCTATACCACATAAGGAAATATTTTTGCCTGTACAAGTTAGGTGAGATATATAAATTAGTTGTTGATTTCATGTCTGCCATGGACAGTACACTTACTTGTGGGCGGAGGGGCAGCCTTTTGCAGCTCCCACAATGGAGCATTATCTGGTACAGATATTGTTCTTGGTAACGGTGGGATAACAGGCTGCTCAGATATCCTGTCAAAGAAAAACTCATTAATCACAATGTTAGAAAACAGTCATCTATGTGTAAGGTAGTAGTGTAAGAGGCTGCAAGCTTCAGCTGCCATCACATGGGAAGGTTACCTCATTTTAAGAGTCTGAAACTGCTGCAGTAGAAGAGCCAGCTGCTGCTGCTGCTGTGACGAGAGCGCTGCTTTCTGCTGCTGGGCCATGACTTGGGCATATTGCTGTCTGAGGGGGAAAAGGTAGCAATTATTAATAACAACATTAATAAAAATAAACCCTGTGAAAGTAGTATGAAATTACAGTAGTATTCCTAGACTTTATAAAGGGATGACATATTGCTGAATAATGACAAGGTTGCAATCTCTGAAAAACCTCTCATCTTGGGAACGAATGGGGCACAGAGCTGTACATCTCCTAAAAGCTCAGCTACATGGGCCGATTCCACCTCATAACCAGCTCAGATCAGCTACATAGCCGACTGTCCATCAGCAAGACATTATCAATGATATTGCATCCACAGAGCAGAAAGTCTGTTCAGCTGCAGGACCTGAATCAGCTTATTGTTAAAGCCAGCTTTGTACCGCCTGGCTGGTTTAAACAATCAACTGATACTGTCAGGTGACAGCATCAGCTGATTACTGGCAGGTCCTTGCAGCCATCAGACGTGTCCCAGGAGTCTTTTTTTTTTACTGTTCACTTGGATTTCGCTTTAGCAGTGACTGTACAGGCGGCCAGAAGCTCCCGCACATCCGCAGCTAAAGCGAAAGTACATGTCATGGGGGGAGGACAGAGGATTCTTCCTCCCCCGTGTGACATCACATCCTGCTTCTCCTCCCGCGATTATAGGTGCTGGAATTGTGCATTGTCAGAACGGCAATGCATAATTCCAGCTCTTATAATAGGGCCTATGGGAGGAGGCGCACGCTATTGTGCGCAAAAATTGAAAATTGATTATGACATTAGGAGCTGCTTAATGTGCAGAGTTTCTCAACTTCTAGTGAATGAATTCATGTATGATATACTATAGGAGGAATGGCTTACATTCCTCACCTACTCGCTCCTCATAAGTGAAGCAGTTCAGACCTTGTCTTAGCCCACTCATTCTGCCAGATCAGAATATCCCACACACTACACTGATGAGGGGCAGTACCCCAAAACGCAGCGTCTGTAGTTTGGGGTTCTGATCTGGCACAAATCCCTTAGTTATATTAAAAGCTTGTAGGAAAGCGATTATGACTTTGAGGAGCTGCTTAAATGTGGCACGGGAGTTTCTCAACTTCCTTAGTGAAGTGCAAATTTGCATATATGCATATATCTGAGAGGAGGGAAGTGGCTTACAATCTCCTCACCTACTTCGCTCTCTCCATAAGGTTGATAGCAAGCTCCCAGACCTTATTTTACACGTTCGCTTTCTACCCCCAAAAGTGCTGTTGAAAATTGCGCAGCTTCTGAATGGCAAAAGTGAAAGTCCATTCACTTTGCTGACAAAGCTGACGCGCTTTTGGGGAAAAGCGCGTGCAACAAGAAGCAGAAAACACGCAGCGTGTGAACGTAGCCTAAGTGATACATCGCTGGAATCGGGTCTATATTCTGCTGTCAGATTACATAGCAGAAACTTGCAAACAAGATTCCCTATTATAGGTTCAGCAAATAACAGTAACTCATTGAAGATAAATTCATATATGAATTTCACTCATATTCTTCTCAATTACATCCAGTGATAAAACTTTGCACTGGTGATGATCGCACTAGTGCAGACCTAACACTGTTACAGGATGTATATCAGAACACATTAATCCCTTAAAGGGACTGTCCAGGCTTTTCATTGAAGTCTGCAGTTACGGTTTGGATTCTCTGGTGCCGGTGGGGAGACCGAGCGTACATGTGACCACATGCAGGTGATATAAATACTTCCGGCCACATTATGATTAGACATGCTCAGCCTCGCTCAACATAAGTGAATACAGCGCGGCCGAGCACGTCTAGTTGGAATGTAGTCATGAGTACGCATAATGCATACCTGCAGTCACATGACCACTTACCGCTGGCAACAGAGTCCTCACTGTGCGGACTGATAGTAGTCACGTATAGTGCCTGCAGACCTATGTGACAAGAATGGAATGCCCTTTAAAGGTGTCAACCCCCCAATTTTTTTTTTCTCAACAATTGAAAAAGGTATTACCGTATATATTCGCGTATAAGCCGAGTTTTTCAGCTTTCAAAAATTGGGCTGAAAAGTCCCCCCCTCGGCTTATACGCGAGTCACTGTATACACTGTATACAGTATACAGGCCGCCCGCCCCCATCAGTATACAGGCCCCCATCAGTATACAGGGCCCCCATCAGTATACAGGGCCCCCATCAGTATACAGGGTCCCCCCTTGCTGCCGCAATCCTGTAAAGGAATACATGATTATACTTATCCCTGCTGCTGTCCCGCCGCCATCGCGCTCCTCCGGCTTCTTCCTCCGGTGGGCGCAGGAAATGACGTCATTGTCTGTGCGCCAGATGAGGAAGCCGGAAGAAGCCGGAGGAGCGCGATGGCGGCGGCAGGACAGCGCAGGGATAAGTATAATGATGTATTCCTTTACAGGATTGCGGCAGCAAGGGGGGGGCCTGTATATACAACTGGGATGCTGCTGTATATTACCAATGGGGCTGCTGCTGTATACTACCACTGGGGCTGCTGCTGTGTATACCACTGGGGCTGCTGCTGTGTATACCACTGGGGCTGCTGCTGTGTATACCACTGGGGCTGCTGCTGTGTATACCACTGGGGCTGCTGCTGTGTATACCACTGGGGCTGCTGCTGTGTATACCACTGGCTGCTGCTGTGTATACCACTGGGGCTGCTGCTGTGTATACCACTGGGGCTGCTGCTGTGTATACCACTGGGGCTGCTGCTGTAGTATACCACTGGGGCTGCTGCTGTTATACCACTGGGGCTGCTGCTGTATATACCACTGGGGCTGCTGCTGTAGTATACCACTGGGGCTGCTGCTGTATATACCACTGGGGCTGCTGCTGTATATACCACTGGGGCTGCTGCTGTATATACCACTGGGGCTGCTGCTGTATATACCACTGGGGCTGCTGCTGTATATACCACTGGGGCTGCTGCTGTATATACCACTGGGGCTGCTGCTGTATATACCACTGGGGCTGCTGCTGTATATACCACTGGGGCTGCTGCTGTATATACCACTGGGGCTGCTGCTGTATATACCACTGGGGCTGCTGCTGTATATACCACTGGGGCTGCTGCTGTATACTACCACTGGGGCTGCTGCTGTATACTACCACTGGGGCTGCTGCTGTATACTACCACTGGGGCTGCTGCTGTATACTACCACTGGGGCTGCTGCTGTATACTACCACTGGGGCTGCTGCTGTATACTACCACTGGCTGCTGCTGTATATACCACTGGGCTGTGCTGTATCACACGCTGGGCTTATACCTGTGCGGGGTCCAACCCTCGGCTTATACACAGTCAATAGGTTTTCGGGTTGGGCAAAAGTAGGGGGGTCGGCTTATACACGAGTATATACGGTAAGTATTAATGGTTTCATTTTTTTTATTAAAAAAAAAATCTATATATGTTTTGCGTTTCCACTTTTAAACATTAGGGGGAGCAGCTGCTGAAATTTGCCATGAAATCCCTGTGTACAACCAGCCTATATTACGACTGCAGTAAATGTGTCTGATGTCCCCTCCCCTCCCGGGCATTTACAAAATTATGACATTTACGTCTACAGCGTGGAGCCATTTTTTTGGTGACTGCAAAGTCATATTGACATGTGGAAGGTGTCACCAGGGACAGCTGGCAGCGCAGATTTCGTTAGTGATGCTTGCTGTATCATGTACTGGGGTTAGATACGTGGACTGCATCACATGCCGCAATTCGCTAAACGGAGTATAAGGTCAAGTTCAGACAAAGCGTTTGTGCTCAGTTTTTTATTGATCCGTTTTTGGTGCAGTTTCTGCTCCAAAAACGAATCCTCTTTTTGCAAAAAGCATTACAAACGCATTCCCCATTTGTGCTGCTCTTTTGCTTTGTTTTCGGGGGACACAGACAAACACACAGAGACGCACACTTTCTTGCCCTTCTGGTGATCCCATGGTGAGCTCCGTAGAGGTCTTCTTTCCGGGCATCGTCAGGACCTGTCTGTGAGTAGTACGAGTACCTACAAGATTCGTGCCCCATGTGACAGAGTCACATAGTGCCAGGTCCTGGAAGTACCGTACCAACTACCCACAGGTCCTGCGATGCCCGGAAGTAAGACTAAAAAACGGATCAGAAATGTCCAGTGTGAACTTAGCCTAATATACTGGGATTAGATAAAGGGCTGAATGGAGAGTGTATCACACAGAATTAGATATGCAGTATATAATGTGTGACACTGCTCTGTCCACTTCTATGGCAGCATAGCTGTAGTGTGATGGGCATTAGATACTGGGTTTCGGAGTGCATCACAGATGATTGTCATTAGATACATGTTTCTGGGCGTATCACACATAATGGGTATTAGATACATGGCTTTGGGCATATCACACATGATTGGCTTTGGACACATGGCTCTGGGAGATATTACATGATTGGTATTAGGTATAAGGCTGTAGGGGGGTTCAGATAATGCACATTAGATACTCAGCTCTGGGAGGTATAACATGATGGCATGAGATGCACAGCTCTGGGGGCGTATAAAATAATGGCATTAAATACACTGCTCTGGGGGGTATCACATGATGGCATTAGATACACAGTTCTGGGGGGTATCATATGATGCATTACATACACAGCTCTGGCGGGTATTACATAATGGCATTAGATAAACCCCCCTCTTGCAGAGGCTTACATTGATATAGCAGAGCTGAGTCAGTGTTCAGGGCACAGCAGCATGATGATTACACTGCTATGATCTGATCGGCAGCGTGATGATTACACTGCTGCGCTCTGATTGGCAGCGTGATTACACTGCTGTGCTCTGATCGGCAACGTGATGATTACACTGCTGCGCTCTGATCGGCAGCGTGATGATTACACTGCTGTGCTCTGATCGGCAGCGTGATGATTACACTGCTGCGCTCTGATCGGCAGCGTGATGATTACACTGCTGCGCTCTGATCGGCAGCGTGATGATTACACTGCTGCGCTCTGATCGGCAGCGTGATGATTACACTGCTGCGCTCTGATTGGCAGCGTGATGATTACACTGCTGTGCTCTGATCGGCAGCGTGATGATTACACTGCTGTGCTCTGATCGGCAGCGTGATCGTTACACTGCTGTGCTCTGATCGGCAGCGTGATGATTACACTGCTGTGCTCTGATTGGCAGCGTGATGATTACACTGCTGTGCTCTGATCGACAGCGTGATTCACGAATGAATCAATAAAGAAGCCGTTTGACATCACACCAGCGGTGAGAGCCGTCTCATTCTAATTTCTATTTTACATGGACTTTGACCCCGAGACCTGAGCAACACTTAAATGTCTGGTGTTGTTAAGGGGTTAATTGGAGGGCTGTAACTAGTGCCCAGGACTTCTCGCTTTGACATTTATCATACTATTAAAGTCCCACAGCTGATCACAACCAACATTGCTAATGGCCACTTTACACACACCAACTTATCTGTCCAACTTCTGATCAACTTACTGGTTGCAGTGAAATCATGGACACATTGCTCCATTGTACACAGCCACAAAATGGAGCAATGTGTCCATGATTTCACTGCAACCAGTAAGTTGGTCAGAAGTTGGACAGATAAGTTGGTGTGTGTAAAGTGGCCCCAACACTTACCTGATCAAGGACCTCCACTTTCAGCATCTTCCCCTGTGACACCTGCACCCTGTTTATAGATTATAGTGGCAGCAAAGCGATTTTTTTTACAACCTGCATATTGTTGGCTTAGATATGCACATTTCTGTGCTATTAATGTTTTCAATCTGCAGCGTATCAATATACAGGTGGACATTTACCATCAACATCACGCTTTACATTGAATAAAACCCACAGCAAATTTGCAACAGGTTTTTTCTGTCAGATTTCCCAAAGTTGTTATTCTTAATTCATAGTGACTTTCTCCTACATATATTTGGGATGAATGAGCACTGCATCCATGTACAATACCACAAACTCACTGGATGAGAAGTTGTTGATAATGCAACTGTTGCATCTGGTATATGGCAGTCATCTCCGGGTGCCGACCTATGTGCTCTGGACCCAATTCCCCCTGAAAAAGAGAAAGCAAATGATTAAAAATCCAACACATTACAGGATAAATATATATAAACATAGCCTAGAGTTGCAGAACTGCAGCTCTAGGTTTGAGATCACAGGCATAAATACGCATTATCTTGGCTAATGTAATGGACTATTCATGTAAATTGTGGACATGTGCAATAGGAAACTAGTGCTTTATTATAGCAAAAGGTAATAATAGACAGATATTAGTGAAATGCAAACAAAGAGGGCACCACTATTAAAGAGATCAAGCTAACATATACTTAATGACCAACTCTTTCTGGTATTTACTCCTGATGAAGTCACAGGGATAGTGGCGATACGTATGGGGATTTCTTTTCTCGTCTACCTCAATGCACAGGTCCGTCCTATACCCATCATCTCACAGTCAGCTGAGCTGGCTTTATCATTACAGATCTTTGGTGCTTATTTATCTATTTTAGGATTTATTATTGTGATTCATGCATCCTCTGACATTCAACTATACCAAGTATATTAAATATATTGAGGTATTCTTGCAGGATTATATTTTAATTTATTATTAGATAGTCTATTCTATACATTGTTTGGAACTGGGACTGACCAGGTCTTTTGGGTCAGTACTTTAATTTTAAAGGATACTCTTATGTGACATTATTGGCAGCAGGCGGTAGGTTGTTACCTTATTGAGGATACATTATACTGATTGCTGCCTATTGGTTTTTTAAACGCAAGTTTGTATAATAGATTTGTGCTCATGGAGATGTCTTTTGCACTCATATACCTTTTCTTTTTGTCTTACATAGCATCTATTGGATGTGACAAGGTTAAGACCTTAGTGTGCACCAACACACCCAAAGTGTGCACCCATGGGGTGTCTACTCACAATGCCCTCTGTATTAGAAGGTCGCAAAGACGAGAAGGGCCAAAAGGCAATGTCACAACAACACATTTACTTCAACCCATCTACCCTACAGGGAGAGTGCTCTGAAAAGATGTCCATCCTTCATATTAAACATAGGACAATGAATGAAATCTTCAGACAAATGTCTAAAAGGTTCAGTCTATCCATCCAGGTCACTTACTAGTCTGGAAGCCGGCGGTGTGATGAAAGGAACTCTGCCCCATAATTTAATAATTTCTCCTAGCGGCTGAAAAGCTTCATCACATACTCTTCTCAACAACAAGGTCATAGGAAAGTAGCCAGCTTGATACCATTCTGCCATCTCTCTATTACTGAAGGGACCTATGAGAGAAAGATTTGCATTAAACACAAGTATTAGGGCTGTCTCATCACACAAGACAATGAGAGGACTCGCCTTGGATCTCTCCCTGTGGATCTTTGTAGTACCACTTCTGTTGGTTTTCTGGAGAATGTCCTTTAACTCTGTGATCTATTATTTTCCCGGTTAATCTCTCATCATCCAGCGCCCCGTCCTGCAGGTACGCCACCATCTGCTGTGCTTGCTGGAAAATAATGTTTATTTTAGCTCTATGATGTATACTCTGTGAATTACAGAATAGTGGCGCTTTATAACAATTATTACAATATAATAACTATGCAACAAACTGCAAATAATCAAAATATGCTGATTTAATCAAATATGTTAAGACACACAGTTTGCATTTGACAGGTCTTGTGGACAGCCTTCGTGGACAGCCAGCAAGTTTAGTGCATGTTCTATTTCAATTCATGGGACCGACGTATGATACCTATTGGCTGTACACAATGCAATGCCAGTTGTGCCACTTACCTCTTGATGTGAAAATGATAGGCACTGGATAATAAATTACATTGCCATCAAGTGAAAAGTATTACTTATTTCCAAAGGGAATATTAATATAAAAGACTGATGAGCATAAGTACCCATGCGACGAGCGCTAATGTTCATTCACACATCAGTTTCTATTTGTGCCATTAGGATTTTTTTTCTTTAACATATATTCTACAGGGTTATTGATATTTAAGATGCTCTTTTTTCCTGCTGACAGATGGTCCGCATAAAAAATTGGAGACGTGCTATTTTGGACAGAAATTGCACTAAGATGACACGTTTCCCCATCGGCACCCGCTCCCAAGGCTGAGCATTACTGAGAGCCTTCACACAGGGAGTCGACACAGAATTATACATATAAAAATAATTACTGTAATATCCTCTCCACAGCTACACTGGCCAAGAAAATGTGTGAGCAAGAAGATCTGGAGAAGCTCAGACTTGCTCCACTTCACCAAGCAGAGAAGATGGGAACAAGATGCATGAGCAAATGTTATAAAACTGTGAAAACATTTCTGCAGATAAAGGGGAGACTGAGTAACCTGACAAGTGTGAATGCATAAAAATTAAGACAGATAAAACAAGAGGTGTGTACAATGCAACACATCTTAGAAACCTCTACAGTACGAAGATATTTTATCATGTGGCCTGAAGACATGCTGGTTAATATTTTGTTTGGTCATTGATTGATCTACTGTATGATAATTTACATATACCCATAATGAAAACACATGCTATGACTAAAAGCATGGAGATCTGAACATTGAATCCAGGCCACATGTAACCGTGAGATTTTAATGCCATACGACAGGGATTTCTTTAAAGTACAAGGAAAGGCTGGATCATCAATAATTTGCTCTCACAGCCAGAAGACATGATGTCATTAAGGAACAACAATTACAATGTGTTTAGTGCATATGTCGACATTTGTTATGTAACTGGTACATTCATAGGCCTTCACCTGCTCTAGGTGTTCCAGTCCATCCTCTTCATCAGGTTCAGGTATGAGCGAGCCCATGCCTGGTGCAGCACAGACCGAGGGAGGAGGAGGCCCTGAGGAGATGTCAGTCTGAGGAGGAGGGGGGAGGATGGCTGCTCCTTGTGGAGGATCTTTGACTTGTTGAGCCGGAGTGCTTTGGCTAAATGCAGGAGAAGATGAGTGAGGTATTAAAGGAGCAGCTGAGTCAAGTGAACCTCTGGAGCCAGGAGAGACAGATTCTGCAAAAACAAAAGTGAAAAAATAACATATTGTGAGGCCAAATAGTAATAAAGAATAGTATTGTTTAAAATCATCAAACATATAGTCTACTTTCTCATCTACTTTAACCCCTTCATGACCTTGCCATTTTTTGCAATTCTGACTAGTGTACCTTTATGAGGTTATAACTCGGGAACGCTTCAACGGATCCTAGCGATTCTGAGATTGTTTTTTCGTGACATATTGGGCTTCATGTTGGTATTAAATTTAGGTCGATAATTTTTGCGTTTATTTGTGAAAAAATCAAAAATATGGCAAAAATTTTGAAAACTTTGCAATTTTCAAATTTTGAATTTTTCTTCTGGTAAACCAGAGAGTTATGTGACACAAAATAGTTATGAAATAATATTTCCCACATGTCTACTTTACATCAGCACAATTTTGGAAAAAAAAAAAAATTTTGTTAGGACGTTATAAGGGTTCAAAGTTCATGAGCAATTTTTCATTTTTCCACCAAAATTTACAAAACCATTTTTTTTAGTGACCACATCACATTTGAAGTCCCTTTGAGGGGTTTCCATGACAGAAAACACCCAAAAGTGACACCATTCCAAAAACTGCACCCCTCAAGCTACTCAAAACTACATTCAAGAAGATTATTAACCCTTCAGGTGCTTCACAGGAACTAAGCAAATTGGAATTAAAAAAATGGATATTTTAATTTTTCTAACAAAAATGTTCTTGTATCCTCAATTTTTTCATTTTCACATGGGCAACAAGATAAAATGGATCCTAAAATTTGTTGGGCAATTTCTCCTGAGTATATCGATACCCCATATGTGATCATAAACCACGGTTTGGGCACGGCAGGGCTCTGAAGGGAAAGAGAGCAATTTGACTTTTGGAGCTAATTTTCCATTCAAAAAGTGAAATGGAACTCCTTCACTTCTGAGCCATGCCGCGCGTCAAAACAGTGGTTTATGACCACATATGAGGTATCGGTGTACTCAGGAGAAATTGCCCAACAAATCTTAGGATGAATTTTATCCTGTTACCCATGTGAAAATGAAAGAATTGAGGCTAAAAGAACATTTTTGTGAAAAAAAAGTACTTTTTCCATATTCACAGATCAATTTGTAAAGCATGTGGGGGTTCAATATGCTCACCACCCATCTAGATAAGTTCCCTGGGGGGTCTAGTTTCCAAAATGGGGTCACTTGTGGGGGAGCTCCAAAGTTTAGGCACACAAGGGCTCTCCAAACGCGACATGGTGTCCGCTAACAATTTGAATGGAAAATCACCTCAAATTGTTAGCGGACACCATATCGCATTTGGAGAGCCCCTGTGTGCCTAAACATTGGGGCTCCACCACAAGTGACCCCATTTTGGAAACTAGACCCCCCAGGGAACATATCTAGATGCATTGTGAGCACTTTGAACCCGCAGGTGCTTCACAAATTGATCCGTAAAAATTAAAAAGTAATCTTTTTTCCACAAAAATGTTTTTTTCATTTTCATGAATTAATTTGTGAAGAACCTGGGGGTTCAATATGCTCACCACCCATCTAGATAAGTTCCCTGGGGGGTCTAGTTTCCAAAATGGGGTCACTTGTGGGGGAACTCCAAAGTTTAGGCACACAGGGGCTCACCAAACGCGACATGGTGTCCGCTAACAATTTGAATGGAAAATCAGCTCAAATTGTTAGCAGACACCATGTCGCATTTGGAGAGCTCCTGTGTGCCTAAACATTGGGGCTCCCCCACAAGTGACCCCATTTTGGAAACTAGACCCCCCAGGGAACATATCTAGATGCATAGTGAGCCCTTTGAACCCCCAGGTGCTTCACAAATTGATCCGTACAAATTAAAAAAGAAAATTTGTGTGAAATTAAAAGTATTTTTACCTTATTACGGATCAGTTTGTGAAGCACCTGGGGATTCAAAGTGCTCACTATGCATCTAGATAGGTTCCTTGGGGGTCTAGTTTCCAAAATGGGGTCACTTGTGGGGGAGCTCCAATGTTTAGGCACACAGGGGCTCTCCATACACAACCTGGTGTTTGCCAACAATTGGAATTGTTAGCGGACACCAGGTCGCGTATGGAGAGCCCCTGTGTGCCTAAACATTTGAGATCCCCCACAAGTGACCCCATTTTGGAAACTAGACCCCCCAGGGAACATATCTAGATGCACAGTGAGCACTTTGAACCCCCATGTGCTTCACAAATTGAGACGTATAAATGAATAAAGAAACTATTTGTGAAAAAACATACAAGTCTAGTAGTTACAATTCGCAGCATAGGGGACCCAATACATTTGGGTCTCTCCATGCTGAGGATTCCAGCCCCCTAGCTGCCAAGTTTTACCTGGCTGGCAACCAAAAATACGGCAAAGCTCCATGTCATTTTATTTGTAGAATTTTAAAAAAAAAATGACATGGGGCTCTGCCATATTTTTGGTCCAGCCAGGTACAACTTGGCAGCTACGGACTGCCACCAGCCCCCAGCTGCCTCATTGTACCTGGCTGGAACCAAAAATACAGCAAAGCCTATTTTTTTTTTATTTCTAGAATTATTTCTAGAAAAAAAATGACATAGGGCTCCGCCATATTTTTGGTCCAGCCAGGTACAACTTGGCAGCTACGGACTGCCACCAGCCCCCAGCTGCCTCGTCATACCTGGCTGGAACCAAAAATACAGCGAAGCCCTTTTTTTTTTTTTAATTTCTAGAACTATTTCTAGAAAAAAAAATTACGTGGGGCTCCGCCATATTTTTGGTCCAGCCAGGTACAACTAGGCAGCTGGGGGATGGAATCCTCAGCATAGAGAGGCCCAAGCGTTCTGGGCCCCCCCTGGTGCGAATTGCAGCCCGCAGCCACCCCAGAAAATGGCGCATTCATTGAAGCACCATTTTCTGGCGCTGTACCCACGCTCTTCCAGTTGCCCTGGTGCCAGTGGCTAACTGGGTAATAAAGGGGTTAATGCCAGCTTTTTATTGGCAGCTGGCACTAAGCCCGTGATTCATAATATAGGGCCAATGTTAGACCCGCCATTAGGAATCTCTAGTACGGTAAATAGTCAATAAATACACACAGAGAAAAATCTTTTTATTTGAAAAAAAAACACAGACACAATTCGTACTCCATCTTTATTATAAAAAGATCCGACGTAGTCCACAACGAAGGTCCCACGCCGCTCGATCGCCTTTGCTTTCAGATCGCTACTCTGGAGCCCAATCCGCCAGCATGGTGATCAAGCTGCAGAAAGTGATCTGACACCCCGGGCGCAGTGACCCACTATGTGCATCACTGCGCCTGGGCTGCCAGATCGCTTTCTGCAGCTCGATCCCCATGCATGGGGATCGAGCTGCGGAAAGCGATCTGGCAGCACAGGCGCATTGACCCACTATGTGCATCAGTGCGCCCGGGCTGTCAGATTGCTTTCTGCAGCTCGATCCCCAGGATCCAGCTGCAGAAAGTGATCTGACAGCTCCAGCACAGTGATCACATAATGGTCACTGTGGATCACTGTGCTGGAGCTGTCAGATCATTTCCTGCAGCTAGATCCACAGGATCCAGCTGTAGAAAGTGATCTGACAGATCCAGCACAGTGATCCACAGTGATCACATAATGGTCACTGTGGATCACTGTGCTGGAGCTTTCAGATCACTTCCTGCAGCTAGATCCTCAGGATCCAGCTGTAGAAAGTGATCTGACAGATCCAGCACAGTGATCCACAGTGATCACATAATGGTCACTGTGGATCACTGTGCTGGAGCTGTCAGATCACTTCCTGCAAAGTGATCTGGCAGCTCCAGCACAGAGCTGTCAGATCCGGAGGCGGTGAAGAGGAGGAGGAGGAGCGGGACGCAGTGGAGACAGAGCGGCCGCCGGAGTGGTGAGTGGGAGAGGCGATCGCCGCTCCGGTGATCGGGGGGGCAGGAAGGGGGAAAGGGGGGGGTGACAGGAGAAGTAGGGGGGCACTTAGGAGGAAGCGGGGGCAGGCAGGAGGAAGCGGGGGCAGGCAGGAGGAGGCGGGCAGCAGGAAGAGGAAGCGGGCGGCAGGGACAGGAAGCAGGAAAAGGAAGCGGGGGGGTAAGAAAGATGAAGAGGGGGCAGGAAAGAGAGGTGGGGGGCAGGGGGACAGTTAGAGGATGACAGGGGAGAAGATTGGAGGGTAGGGATAGCAGCGGCAGACAGGGAAGCATTACAGGCGCGGTGATTTTCACTTTCACTTTTGAGTGCCAATCACCGCGCCTGTAGCCGGGGGGGTGGGGGTGGGGGCAAATCGACTCCCCCTGGGGTGTTGTACAACTCCCCATGTACCTGCAGGCCGAGTGACAGGTCAGTGACACCCTCACTCGACCTGCAGGAGCCCGATCATTCCATGGCCCAGGGGGTGGGCCAAGGGTCTGGAAGGGGTTAAAAGGAACCTGTCATGCTGTTTTATTTGTTTTTAACTGCTCCCAATGTTATTTAGATCATGCACTGTACTTGGCTTAAAAAAAAAAAATCAAAAATAATAATGTATTGATCATAAAAAAATCACTTTAGATGCTTACATGTTTGCATGAGGAACCTGCACAGACAGTCATTGTGAAGGATACTTCAGCTGGTAAGTCACATCAATCCACTGCAGTGATGCGGTTTCTTAAAATGTAGTCCCCCACCCTGAATTGTACTATTTTA
Organism: Allobates femoralis; assembly: GCA_033576535.1. Taxonomy (NCBI): domain Eukaryota; kingdom Metazoa; phylum Chordata; class Amphibia; order Anura; family Aromobatidae; genus Allobates; species Allobates femoralis. Next base: position 94,819,882 of record JARQOC010000001.1, read on the forward strand.
TCACCACTTAAGGACCTTCAGAATTCACATTTTAGCAATTAACAAAAAGCACAAGTGAAAGAACAAAAGATAAACCTATATCATATCAATACTTCGTGCGACCGCCCTTTGCTTTCAAAGCAGCATTAAAGCATCAATGGACAACGACCACAGAGTTTCTGTGGATGTAGAATTTTACAAATCCTTTTCACAAATTCACACACAGACTTTCCGTTTAGAGATCTGTGGGGGTTAAATCATCACTTCCAGGACACCTTTGATCTGCTATACAGAGAAGTGCATTAGCAGGGCTCTATATAGCAGAAAGTATGATCGCCTGTAAATGCTGGCTTGCAGCAGACATTTACAAAAGAGAGATGACAGACACAGGGGTCATCAGCTGACTCCTGGCTGTCATGACAACCCATCGGTGCTCCGTGATCACGTCATGGGTGTGCTGATAGGAGCTGGGATGACGCCCTCTATCTGCCAGAGCACGTTAAATCCCACTGTCAAGAGACTGATGCAAAATTTAAACTAGTAAACAGCCATGGGCAGATCTCCGTTAGAGGCACATGTTGGATGATTAAATCAGCTAAAGGAAAACAATATGTCATATGTCGTGAAGGGGTTAATATTACTAGCCCACAGCAGTACCCAACCTCCAAAGTCAAAATGGAGGTCGGTGACTGTTAATGATCCAGCCGAGTGTCCATCCATCTGGTCCATGTAGAGCCACTCTCATCAGTCTATAAAACGTACGATAAATCTGCTTTGAAATTTCTCAACCCAGTCTTGACATGTCACCGTGTCACCGTCTGTGTCTTGTTTCAGCCTCTCACCATATCTCTGAGCACATGACACCTTATTCTTCTGGGCCTCCAGGGAGGTCTTGAATATGACAGCACTGGAGGAAAATGGGGCCCTGGGTGCTTCACATTTGATTCTTCACAAACCTTTGGCAGATAATGTGCACCTTTTTTCTAAACTTTTTTTTTCTCTTTTTTTTAATGCCTTTGTTGACTATTTTCAACTAAACATTTGATGGTTCTGTGGTCATGTCCCAATACCTTAGCAATTTTCCTGCATGTCCCTGTATCAGGTAAATTATTTTATTTTTTTTGCCCAATTTGCCTAATAAATGGCAAACAATGGAAAACAAGTTGCTTAATAATTTTGCACACATTGATGAAGGGTGTTATATCGTCAGGCCACATCCCCTCTCATTACACATCACCTGATCTGTTTCATCCAATAAGCATTGAAGTTTTTACAGCTTCTAGTGCATAGAGATCATACCTTCCTTATGAATGGGTGGAGATGGTGCTGAGGACTTTATATGCAATTTTGCTTCCTGCTCATGGGTACTGGCCACAGGGGGAGTAGTACTCTTCTGGACAGGAGGGGGATCTGCTTTGGGTTCAGTCTTCTTTGCAGGCGATGAAGTCTGCTGCTCCATCTCTGGGGGTGTGGACACTGGTACAATAAAAAAAAAAACTATATAAACAAGCAAAGAAAAAACAAACATGTACATTACGTATCATATTCACATTTGGCCAATTACCTTGTCTTTCTCCCAAGCTTTCATTTCTACCCATCTCACTCGACTGCCCCTGTACATGAACCACTTCTGTTTCTTTGGCATCTTCCAAGTTGCTTCCATCAGAATCTGAATGCTCCTCTCCATCCAAAGAAGGACGGAAGTCCAGCTCCTGCTCCTCTGGAATGCATTCCTTTTGTACCTTCTGAGAAAGGAACAAATTCAGATGTAAGACCACCTGAAGAAACGATGCTAATGTATTGCTGAACAGCACAATCACAGTAAACAGTGATCAACTCAAGGCTGGTAATTTCCCTTAAAAAGAGAACAATAACTGCTTATTGCCAAATTGTCTAAATTTACTAAAATAATTTTAGCACTCTGTGTATGTGGAGAGTTAAAAAACACAAACACACACAAAAAAAAAAAAAAAATTACCTTGGAAGGTAGGAATGCCCCTGAAGAATCAAAAGTGCCCGTCTCATCTTCTGCATCCTCTAGACACCATTCTGGCAGACTGTCTCGCTCGTCTTCTGCACTTCCTGAGCCACTGCGAGTCCTGCGATAGCCTCGCTCATCATCGCGTTCTCGGAAATCAAAGTCAAAACGTCTACGACGATCTGGATGTTCTCTCCAGCCTGGTCCTCGAGCACCATCTTGGATCAACGAAAAGAAAAATTATGAATTTTTTATTGTGTGTCCAAATATTTTAAAAGCTTTCACATTATACAGGTATTTTCCATATAAATGGCAATAAAGAAAATGCATAAAGGCAGGCTATTATGTGATTGACAAATACATTGCATCGCCAGCAGCAGTATATTGATACAGTTTTGTAAACCAAGAGTAATACCCTAATACCCTAATCCTTAAAAACTGGTGTAACTGGTGCTAAAAAATGGCTAATCACCTTATCTGTAAAACACAAGGAATATTCTGATAAGTAGGTTTGGCATGGGCAGCATTAATAAGAAAATTTTGGACCAGCAAGAGAAAGAATGCTTAAGATGTTCTCAAGTCGCCTCATGAGCAGCTCAGAGCTGTGCAGTCTCCACACTTCTCTGTCTGGGCAGATCCTCCTTGAGTGAGCGTTCTGGGGAGCAGCAGAGCTGCAGGATTAGTATCACTATAAAGCTTAGCACAAGTTCTGTTTTAACACATTCTGCTATCAGTGGTTTGTTGTGGAGTCTATACTCTTATTACTAGATTTACACAGAGATAACCGAGCAATTGAACAAGCACACAGCTCAGGAAAATGAGTCATTATTAGGAGACCTGCTCTGAAAGCTGGGGACTAGTGATTTCGTAAGTCATAACAAAACCTCAGTAGAATGCTGAGTGAGGGGGAGGGAGGTGAGCAGGTAACTACTGTTTAGAAATCAAGGGTCGGTACAATTGGCTACTATAAAAAATTAAAAGTCCCTAATGCCATACTTGAGATAATTTTTCAACGCCATGTCGTTAAAAGTCCCACCCCCGAGAGATGCGCTGCACGCCACCATCACAGTAATCCACAAATCAGGGAAAGACCCTTTAGTATGCTCTAGCTATTGCCCCATATCTTTATTAAATGTAGATCTTAAGCTATTTGCTAAAATCTTGGCGGCGAGGCTATCCCCATTCATACCAAGCATTGTTCATCCAGATCAGACTGGGTTTGTCCTGGGGCGGGAGGCCAGGGATGACACCACCAAAGCTATAAATTTAATCTATAACGTAAAACTCGCTAACACCCCATTGATGTTGTTATCCACGGACGCCGAAAAAGCGTTTGACTGTGTACATTGGTCCTTCATCGAAGAGACACTGTCTCATATCGGTTTGGGACCAAAGATGCTTGAATGGGTGTTGTCCCTGTACTCTGTCCCATCGGCAAGAGTGAGGGTCAACGGAGTCCTCTCTGAATCTTTTGATATTGCCAACGGCACTCGCCAGGGATGTCCGCTGTCCCCACTGATTTTTATTCTGACCCTGGAACCTTTGTTACGTCATATAAGGATGAATGTGGATATTTCTGGCCTACGGATTAAGTCGACGGAACACAAAATACCGCATATGCTAACGACCTTTTATTTTTTGTGACGCGCCCCGAGATTTCTCTGCCAAACTTGCTGAAAGAATTGGAGACTTTTCACTATCTCTCTAATTTTAAAATTAACAGAGCTAAATCGGAGGCTTTAAACGTTTCCCTTCCCGACAGCTTGGTAGACAGATTAAAAGACGCCTTTACATTTCACTGGTCACCTAAGGCCCTCCGCTACCTGGGTATGCTAATCACACCGGACATCCGAAATTTATATAGTTCCAATTTCCCTTCATTGGTAAAATCCATAATAGCTGACTGCGAGAGGTGGTTGTCGTCCACCTTTACGTGGACGGGCAGATGCCAACTCTTTAAAATGACTATTCTTCCGAAGATCTTATATTACCTACAGACACTCCCCGTCAGCATACCGTCATACTTTAAGATAATCTCACAAATTCAGACACGATTCATTTGGGATAATACGAAACCGAGATTGGCAAGATCTATTTTGCACAGACGTAAGAGGGAGGGTGGCGTGAACTTGCCAGATATCAAATTGTATCACATAGCCAGTCATCTAGCGCGGGTGGTAAGACTGGTGTAGACATGGAAAGAACAAAATCTGGGTACAAATTGAACAGGACTCTACTTCCCTAAGACTACAGACGTTGCCTTGGACATCAATTAGACGAAGTGAGATGGTTTGCGACCACCCGACGATTGGGGCTACCCTCAAGGTTTGCGACCATAGCCTAGTCAGATCCTTGATGATTCCACACACCTCGACCTTATGTCCGATACTGAGTCATCCTGATTTTAAACCCAGCAGAGATGACCCCGTTTTCCAAAGCTGGATTGCGGCGGGTTTAGACAGAATTGAGAGTTGGGGCGTTGGTGACACTTGGCCCACACTTGAACAATTTAACTCAATTACGGACCCGAGGGCTTTGGGATTCTGGAGATGCCTACAGCTCACGCATTACCTCCGGAGGTTTCCTCCAAAGTCGTCCTTTATAGGGCCGAAGACGCTATTTGAGCATATGTGTCTAGATGCGGATGACTGAAGACATGCGGTGTCGAAGATATACGCGTGTCTGGTATCCTCCCCCGGACCTGCCGGTTACCCATTTTATGTTGAAGTGGGAAGCTGATCTTGGTCTGGAGCTGTCAATGGACCAGAGATCTGATATATTTACTTTAGCTCACTCCACCTCAATATGCTCGAGACTGCAGGAAGCCAACTATAAAATATTGACAAGATGGTATAGAGTTCCTGCCGAATTACACATGTTTTTCCCATCTACTGATCCGGGTTGTTGCAGGTGTGGCGAGGCAGACGGTACCCTACTCCACATATTTTGGGAGTGTGGGAAGCTCAGGCCGTTTTGGTCTGAAGTGACAAAGATCGTCAGGATTGTTACAGAGTCTACAGCTGACCTGGCCGGCCCTGGCCCGGCCCTTTTCTTGTTACATCACTGTCAGATGCCGCTTCGTAAATATAAGCGTTCCTTGTTTAGATTTCCAGTCATGGCGGCTAGATCGTGTGTTCCAATGCTCTGGAAGACGGAGAAATGACCCTCCGTCAATGTGGTTGGAGAGGGTAAACGATCTCATGCACCTAGAGGACTTGACCTCCTCAATCCATGACATGTATGTAGCTTTCCGTAACACATGGTTTTCCTGGATGATGTTTCAACAATCTGATTTATATAAGACTTATAGAGACTGTTAGAAAGCCCTTCCTCGGTGGACACGCCAATTAAGTTGGCTGGTCTAGAGGAGTTGCTCCTTTTCAGCTCGGTAGAGGCTACGCTCTTCCACATAATTTGATACTGTCCCTTTCCCCTTCCCTTCCCATCCCCCTCCCTCCTCCTTCCACCTCCCCCTCATGTCTACTCTCTAACTATTCTTTTTCCTCTCTCTTTGGTTTTCTCTCCTTTTACTTGGTCAACTGCCAATATAGGATATTGCAGCAATGACTTCTACTGTGAAGACTGAATATAGATGTTAGGTTTCAAATGGAACATTATGCGATAGATTCTTACTCTTTACGGCAATGTCTACATTGCAGACGCATAAAAAATTATATAATATTAGTTGAGTGTGGGTCTGACTATATTGGCCGAAAAATCTATGTGATATTTGTATGGATGTGCTGACTGAGAAGTAATTTGCGTTTTCTTTCCTGTTACGAAAATTCTAAACTTTTATAAAATAAAGAATTATATAAAAAAAAAAAAAGAAATCAAGGGTCGGGAGAGAGGAAGCTGCAATTTTAGGAATGAAAGGGAACCTGTCACATAACAAAATGCTATTAATCAGCAGATACGGCATTAATCTTGTGGTTCATAGTGTGCTACATTCACATGCGGCACATTTTGCAGTGTATTCGGCAGTGCCACTTTTTTTGCACGCAAAAAAGTGCTACTGCATGCTGACGTCCCGCTTTTCTCAGCGCACTTTCCCTGAGGCCGTGTTAACATGTAGCCTATGCGGAAAGTGTGCCAAAAAAAAACGCCAAGAATTGGCATGTCAATTCTTTTTGAGCGGGTGCTTTTGCAACGAAAGTGCCCGCGCAAAAATATGCTGAAAAACGCAGCGTTGCATGCCTTCCAGCAAAGGCCATAGATTTTGCTGGAAAGCATATCCAACTTTGTTTTGCACGGCTTTTATGCAAGCGCTGCCTAAAAGCAGGAATATATGGCTATTACGCCGTGTGTGAACGTAGCCTTAACCTGTGTGGCCCCTTCAATGAAAGTACAGCTAGTGAGAGGAAATTAACTTTGATTCTCTGGCTTCAGAGGTGTGGCCAGGAGCAGCGTCAATCACCATACAGTATATAGAGATATATATATGCCTCAACACTTACTAACATCTGCCTCTACAATGATGCACTACTGAGTTAGTATCTGGGTGTGGTTACAGTCGCTGCTCACAGTGACCGAAGCCACCACCGCAGCATTTCTGACAATGCTGGAGGATGGATGTGTTTTGGGGTGATTGCCCTTCACTAGTGAAAAGTATAGGATCTGATATGGCTGTTTGTGGGGCTATGACGAAGTCAAGGCAATAGCTACTCAGAAAATACCACAGACTGACAAACAGTGGGGGAAGAATTATCTGCAGGTTTATTGGTCCTTTATCGTGCTCCATCTTACACTGTGCTCTGAACAAGGCCCAAGACAAAGCACACTCCTCCCTATAACAGTGCGTAGACCTCAGCTCAGGCTGGCAATGTACCATTGTAGCACAATGCTGTTAACAGGGTACAAGCAATATTCTAATTCCCCAAATAATGAAGACCAGAACCCTTTCATTACATAAGGGACAAAGCAAGGCTGGAGTTAATAATCTTTTCACACCATGCCAAATAATCCAAATCCGTGCCTGTCAAGGTACTTATACATTACTGGAATTCCAGTAGTGTGTATGGCAGAGATATAATCCCACAGTAATAAAACCTGCAATCGTTACAAATATTTACATAGCTACATGCTGCTGAAAACAGCAAATCTATTAGTGCAGGGTCATAGAGGAGTCTATTGACTGCTGGAAAATAAAGCCAAATTTGTCACGAAGTGAAAGGCCATTGACTATCCGCAGGTTGACAGATTTGTTTTACTAGATGCAAATACTTCCTCTCCACTTGGACAAAATGAAAATCGATAGGTCTCATTTACTTTGGACGATGCACAGGATTTTGTTTTTTTAAAGCAGACTTTGAAACAGATTCACAAAAAATATAAAAGTCTTTGCACTATCATACTCTGGGTGTCACTTGCACCATCCTTGGGCCTTTCTCATGTCCAATTTATTCAGAGATGTTATGTTTTTCATGGATAGAGCAAAGACACCCATTATTGTCTCTGGGGTTGTGAACATCAAATGTTGGGGACTGAGTGTCAATAGAGACCGGGGCTGTGGAGTCGGTAAGCCAGACCTCCGACTCCTCGATTTCCCAGAATCAGACTCTGACTCTACATCCCTGAAGGAGACATATCAAATTTTGATCTGAGTCACAGGTCAAAATTTCCCATGCAAGTCTACGGGTCAGTGAAAAGCTCAGACAGCACATTTTTGGCCTCCTTGATTCATTTTAGTGTTGTGCGGTTTTTACTGACTGATAAAAGCAGCCTGCAAAACCCCCATCAGTTTATAGATTGCTGTTTTAATATTTGAAAAACTGCTGGAACTCAGATGTTAAAAAACTGAAAGTTAGCAAATAGTAATAAAAAAAACAAATCAGTCCATTTTTCTCATACAGAAAAAAAATAAACATTTGGAACCAGCCTTACTTGCAGGAGGAGGACAAATATAAAGGACGATTTATGGTTCAGTCAACTCCTTCGGTCACATTCCATCATAGACAGCACTTTGGCAGTTGGGCAACCAGACCCAATAAAGATGCTTGACTTAAACCGGAGCCTAACGAAAGCTATGGAACAATACATAGCCACACACTCTCTTACAGTAGTTCACTGCCATGTGTGATTTGTACGCAGGCGTATGCCTGCACACAAATCACACACTCTCAGCTGCACCCTGAGCGCGACATATGGCAGTGAATGGGTGCGCACGGTCATGCGCAGTCAAGCGCAGCACCGTGCACTCCCATTATAAACATAGGGGCTTGCGGTGCTACAGTCACATTGTGGATCCCCTCCGCAGAACGCTGCGGAGGGGAACGCAAATGTGAAGGCAGCCTTACAGTACAGTGCTGCTGATCAGTTCAAAAGGTTAAACCAGAATATTTAAGAAAGTAAAAGTAAGATTTTGTCTGTGAGAAGAAAGATGGAGGTCAGAGATGCAACGTAACATTAATGTACAAAGATACAGTGGGTACAGTAAGTATTCAGACCCCTTTAAATGTTCCACTGCACCCATTTGGTAAATTCAAAAAAGTTCATTTTTTTCTCATTAATGTACACTGTGCACCCCCATCTTGACTGAAAAAAACATGTATAAATTTATGCAAATTTATAAAAAAAAAAAAGACAAACTGAACTATCACATGGTCATAAGCATTCAGACCCTTTGCTCAGTATTGAGTATTTGCACCTTTTGAGCTAGTAAAGCCCTGAGTCTTCTTGGGAATAATAATAATAATAATAATTTTTATTTATATAGCGCCAACATATTCCGCAGCGCTTCACATTCACAATACAAAGCTCACATTTAAACAATCATCAGAAACAATTAGAAAATACAATACAATGCCAAAAACAATACAATACAAGCATAACATAATACAGTAATTGGAGCAAAAAATGGCAACCCTGCTCATAAGAGCTTACAATCTAACAATAAGGTGGGAGTGACAAGGTATAAGTGCTCATTTGCAATGAAAGTATAGTCAACTTGAGGAGATGGGGAACAGATAGGAGCAGAATAAGTGGCCGCAACCCGTTATATGTGATCCACTTGAGGCGGAGCGGATAGGCTATATCTAGATGACTGACAAGGGATCATGATAGGCCGTCCTAAAGAGATGTGTTTTTAGGGATCGCCTAAAACTATTTAAGTTGTGGATACCTCTAATTTTTTTGGGTAGAGCGTTCCAAAGAATTGGTGCGGCTCGGGAGAAGTCTTTGAGCCGGGAGTGGGAGGTACGGATTAATGCAGTGAGTCTACAGTCACTTCCAGAGCGAAGAGAACGGCTGGGGTGATAGACAGAGATGAGGGAGGAGATGTATGGGGGTGCTGCACTGTGAAGAGCTTTGTGGGTGAGAACAAGCAGTTTGAAATGGATCCTGTAGTATATAGGCAGCCAGTGCAATGAGTGGCATAGAGCAGAAGCGTCTGAGTAACGATTAGCTAGATAGGTAATCCTGGCTGCTGCATTAAGGATGGACTGGAGAGGGGACAGTCTAGTGCGGGGGAGGCCAACTAAGAGAGAGTTACAATAGTCAAGGCGGGAGTGAATCCGTGCCACAGTGAGGGTTTTTGTAGTTTCCAAGGTGAGAAAGGGGCGAATTCTGGAGATGTTCTTCAGGTACAAGCGGCAAGAGCGGGCGAGAGCTTGTATATATGGAGTGAAGGAAAGATCAGAGTCAAGCATAACACCCAGACAGCGAGCCTGCTGACTCAGCACTATTGTGGTGCCGCACACAGAGAGAGATGTCATATATAGGGAGGTTAGTGGAGGGCGGGACCAGGAGTAGTTCAGTTTTGGAAAGATTAAGTTTCAGGTAGAGAGCGGACATGATATTGGAAACTGCGGTTAGACAGTCATTGGTGTTCTTTATTAGAGCGGGAGTAAAGTCAGGGGAAGAAGTGTATAGTTGTGTGTCATCAGCATAAAGATATGCAGATGAAGTCCATGGAGCCTCGGTTAAGAGTCTACAACATGGACACCAGCCAGTTATCCCACCAGCGAAGGACCTAGCCCAGGGTATTAGTAGCCCTTAAGTCACTATCCAGCTACTAATACCCTGGGCTAGGTCCTTCCCTGGTGGGATAACTGGCTGGTGTCCATGTTGTAGACTCTTAACCGAGGCTCCATGGACTTCATCTGCATATTCAAATTCTAGGGAGCAATGCACCTTGGGTTTCACTGTGTTTGAGTGCTTTAACTGGTGCCCGCAGTGTTATCCTCCGCTGGTCTCAACAAGGTCAGTGGGTGCTTTGTGATATCAGCATAAAGATGGTACTGGAGACCAAATCTGCTGATGGTCTGTCCAATCGGGGCTGTGTAGAGTGAGAAGAGAAGAGGTCCAAGGACTGAACCCTGAGGGACTCCAATAGTGAGAGGAAGAGGGGAGGAAGTGGAGCCGGCAAATGATACACTGAAAGAGCGGTCAGAGAGATAGGAAGAGAACCAGGAGAGAGCTGTGTCCTTGATGCCAATGGAGTGCAGCATAGCGAGTAGGAGTTGGTGGTCAACAGTGTCAAAGGCTACAGAGAGATCAAGAAGGATAAGCAGAGAGTGGAATGATGCAACATGTTTTTTTCCCCCTGGATTTGGGGATCCTCTGCCATTCTTCCTTGCAGATCCTCTCCAGTTCCATCAGGTTGGATGGTGAATGTTGGCGGACAGCCATTTTCAGGTCTCTCCAGAGATGCTCAATTGGGTTTAGGTCAGGGCTCAGGTCAGGGCTCTGGCTGGGCCAGTCAAGAATGGTCACAGAGGTGTTCTGAAGCCACTCCTTTGTTATTGTAGCTGTGTGCTTAGGGTCATTGTCTTGTTGGAAGGTGAACCTTCTACCAAGTCTGAGGTCCAGAGCACTCTGGAAGAGGTTTTTATCCAGGATATCTCTGTACTTGACCGCATTCATATTTCCTTTAATTGCAACCGGTTGTCCTGTCCCTGCAGCTGAAAAACACCCCCATATCATGCTGCTGCCATTACCATGTTACACTGTTGGGATTGTATTGGGAAGGTGATTAGCAGTGCCTGGCTTTCTCCACATACCGCTTAGAATTATCACCAAAAAATTCTATCTTCGTCTCATCAGACCAGAGAATCCTATTTCTCATAGTCTGGGAAACCTTCATGTGTTTTCTTGCAAACTCTATGTGGGCTTTCATATGTCTTGCACTGAGCAGAGGCTTCCGTCATGTCACTCTGCCATAAAAGCCCGACTGGTGGAGGGCTGCAGTGATAGCTGACTTTGTGAAGCTTTCTCCCATCTCCCTACTGCATCTCTGGAGCTAGACTACAGCGATATTGGGGTTCTTCTTCAGCTCTCTCACAGAGGCACTTCTCCCACAATTGCTCAGTTTGGCTGGATGGCCAGGTCTAGGAAGACGTCTGGTGGTCCCAAAGGATTATGATGCCACTGTGCTCTTAGAAACCTTGAGTACTGCAGAAATTCTTTTGTAACATTGGCCAGATCTGTGCCTTGCCACAATTCTGTCTCTGAGCTCCTTGGGCAGTTCCTTATGGTACCATCACAGACTACGATCACGTTAGCTATGTCACATGACCGCGATCGTTTCGACATAGTTAGTGCATTGTTACACGCATGGATATCGTTAACGATCTTAAATTTGGCAAAGCCCCAGCTACCTTGAGAAGTACTAATGAACAATGTTACAAAGCGGCAGGAATAGGAGAATTGTAAACATCGTTCAAAAAGGTGTCACACTGAACGACGTTGCTTGTTCACAAAACGTTAATTGGACGACGAACGATAGATTTGAGATCAGGAAATTTTTGATGAACGATCCAACGATTTCTCGTTTCAAGATCGTATGTATACACGTAATGATGCACAAACGACATTGTACGAACAATCTAAAAAGCGTGACGTTTCAACGATATTGTTAATGATATCGTAGCATGTGACAGTACCATTAGACCTCATGATTCTCATTTAGTTTGACATGCACTGTGAGGTCTCATATAGACAGGTGTGTGCCTCTCCAAATCAAGTCCTATCAGTTTAATTAAACACAGCTGGACTCCAATGAAGGAGTAGAACCATCTCAAGGAGGATCACAAGGAAATGGACAGCATGTGACTTAAATAAGATTGTCTGAGCAAAGGATCAGAATACTTATGACCATTTGATATATCAGTTTTTCTTTAATACATTTGCAAAAGTGTCTACATTTCTGGGGGGGGGGGGTTTCAGTCAAGATGGGGTGCAGAGTGTACATTAATGAGAAAAAAAAATTACTTTTTTAAATTTACCAAATGGTTGCAGCCAAGGGCCATTTGGTCCATCACTAGTTACTTTAATCTAATCAGCTCATAAAAGCTTTTGAAACATCTGTCTTCACATAGTTCTTGTCCCATTAATATTTCAGCTTCTGTGTCTTGTTCAATGGTCAGGTTTCATACTCCCTCACCTCGGCCATGTCTCTGAGCACTGAATACCTTGTACTTATGGGCTCTCCAGTGAGGTTGCAGCTCTGGAATGACAGCACTGGATAATGGGGTCCTGGGCGGTTTGTGCGTGAGTTGTCTCAAATCTTTGGCAGTTAATATGCCTCTTTTCTTCTAAACACATTTTCTGTGACCCTGATGATAATTTTTGACAAAATATTTAATGGTTCTGTGATCACGCCGATGTATCGATCCAACTTAGGCTGGCTTCACACTGCAGAATTTTCACTGATCAGTGTCTATCCAGTTTGTGTGTCAAAGCCAGGAGTGTCTCCAAAAATCAGAACAAGTGTCAATATTCAATTATACTTATTCTCTGCAAGTTCCTCTTCGGGTTGGGTCCACAAACTGGATGGAAACTGATCAGTGAAAAAATAGAATTATTCTTACCGTTAATTCGGTTTCTAGGAAACCTTCCACGACAGCATAGGAGGTAGCCTCGCCACGCCCTAATGGGGACAGGAACACAAGAGAGGTTAAAAGGCCCCTCCCACCTCCCATTAGCCAGTGTCTTACAACGAACCCAGAACGCATAAGAAACAAGCATAAAATCCATAAACCAGGAAATTAGGGAGGGAAATAAGTGCTGTCGTGGAAGGTTTCCTAGAAACCGAATTAACGGTAAGAATAATTCTATTTTCTCTAGTCACCTTCCACGACAGCATAGGAGGAATGCCCACGAATCCTTACCTAGGGAGGGACAACAGCTTGCAGGACCTTTCGCCCAAAGGCCAAGTCCCTGCCAGCCATCACATCCAAACGATAGTGCTTGGTGAAGGTATGTAGCGAAGACCACGTAGCCGCCTTACAGAGCTGCTCCGGAGAAGCCCCAGCACGCTCAGCCCAGGAAACCGAAGTGGCCCGGGTAGAATGGGCCGTAAAACCAGTAGGAGCCGAGAGGCCCTGACCGAGATAGGCGTCCGTGATTGCCCTTTTTATCCAATTGGCGATAGTGCCTTTAGCCACCTTCCGGCCCTTGTGGCGACCAAAATGCTGAATGAATAAATTCTGGTCGATACGCCAGGGAGCCGTGACCTCCAGGTAGTGTAACACCAGGCGACGGACATCCAGGGAGTGAAACTCCACCTCCTTTGCCGATCTAGGATGTTGACAGAAGGATGGTAGAACGATTGACTGAGACCTATGGAACTCCGACACCACTTTCGGCAGAAAGGACGGATCCAACTGAAAAACAATGCTGTCATCCCGCACCGTCAGATAGGGCTCACGTATGGACAAAGCCTGAAGTTCACCAATTCTCCTTGCTGAAGTAATAGCCACCAGGAAAGCGAGCTTGTGAGACAAGGACCTCATGGAGCAATCCGACAGGGGCTCATAAGGAGAACGAGTCAGGCCCGTAAGCACAACATTCAGATCCCACGAGGGGGAGACACTCCTCCGACAGGGACACCGTCTGGAAGCCGCCACCATGAATCGTTTGACCCAACGATGATCAGCCAGTCTCACGTCAAACACCGAACTCAGGGCAGCAACCTGGACCTTAAGGGTGCTAGGTTTAAGTCCCAGATCCAAACCTTGCTGCAAGAAGTCCAAGATCTGAGAAACATTTGGAGCAAAAGGATCCGGCACCCGGGCCCCACACCAGGAGGAGAACTTCTTCCAGATTTTATTATAAATGGAATTAGTGACCGGCTTACGGCAATCTTGTAAGGTTGCGATAACCTTATCGGAGAGGCCCTGAGCTTTCAGCACACTGGCCTCAGAAGCCAGGCAGCCAAACTGAGACGCTGCGGAGCCGGATGGAAGAACGGACCCTGTGAGAGGAGGCTTGGGTCCTCCCCCAGATGCACAGGACCGTCCACCCCGAGAGACCTGACCAGATTGAACCAGCTCCTCTTTGGCCAGAAGGGGGCAATTAGGATAGTAGGAACCTTCTCGTCCCTGACTTTCCTCAGAACCCGGGCTAGTAGAGGGAGCGGAGGAAACGCGTAGGCTAGATGAAACGGCCAAGCGTGGGAGAAGGCATCCACCCCGATTGCCCCGTCCTTGGGATTGAGGGAGTAGAATGTTCCTACTTTGCAATTGAGGCCCGAGGCGAACAAATCCACCTCCGGGACTCCCCAGCGCCCTACCAGGCTGCAAAAAACCGCCTGGTCGAGGCTCCACTCCCCTGGATGGAGATCCTTGCGGCTCAAATAATCCGCCTGAGAGTTCAAGTCTCCCTTGAGATGGACCGCCGAGAGAGACAGGAGAGACCTCTCGGCCCAGAGGAAGATGCGGCTGGAGATGACTTTCAGGTCGCGAAACCTGGTGCTGCCCTGATGACGAATGTGAGCCACAGTGGTCACATTGTCTGAATACACCAACACATGTGACCCCCGGACCAGATCCTGCGCAGCCAGAAGAGCTTCCTCCACTGCTAGGAGTTCGCGGAAGTTGGAGGAACGAGAGCTTATCAGAGGACCCCAGATACCCTGAAACGGGGACCCCGATACCACCGCCCCCCCAGCCCCGTTGGCTGGCATCCGTCGTCACAGTAACCAGAGGAGTCCGAGACCAAGAGACTCCCCGGGCCAGATTCACCGGGGACAACCACCACCTGAGGGAGGATATCACCCTCCCCGACAAGCCAACCCTCTTGTTGAGAGAGGAGGGGAGACGATTCCAATGCAACAGAATGTGGTCCTGAAGGCACCTGGAATGCGCCTGGGCCCACATGACTGATGGGATGCACGCCGTCATAGACCCCAGGACCGACATGGACTCCCGGAGCGTGGGGGACCGTTGAGCCCTCAGGGAAGAGATTCTTGACATAAGGGATGTCTTGTGATCTTCTGGCAAAAAGGACACCTGTCTGTCCGAGTCCAGAAGCACCCCCAAGAATCTCCTGACTGAGGAGGGGCAAAGCTGAGACTTCGACAGATTGGGGAGCCACCCCAATGACTGAAGGAAGCCCAACACCCTGTCCACGTCCGCCTTGAGGACCTCCACTGAAGGCGCGACCAGAAGAAGGTCGTCCAAGTATGGTATCAGACAGACGTCTTGTAACCTTAGGAAGGCCACCACCTCCCCCATGATTTTTGTAAAAATCCGAGGAGCAGAGGAGATGCCGAAAGGCAAAACGTCGAACTGGAAGTGGTGGATCTCCCCCCGGTAAGACACCGCAAAACGCAGGTATTTCCTGTGCCGAGGATGAATCGGCACATGGAAATACACATCCTTCAGATCTACGGTGGCCATCTGGAAGTGGGGTCCTATCAAGGGGATCACTGACCTGATTGATTCCATTTTGAATCTGCGGTAGCGGACATAATGGTTGAGCTGCCTCAGATTGATTATAATCCGGGCAGCCCCTGATGGCTTCTTCACCATGAAGAGCCGGGAGTAATGTCCGCTGCCGCATTCCGACTCCGGAACCCTGGAGATGACATTGGAAGCCAGGAGTTCCAGCAAGTTGGAAAACAGGAGATCCTGAGATCCCCGCGAGGGCAGGGTAGTGACTCGAAGTACCGGAGGGGGAGGAGACACAAACTCTATCAAGAGACCGTCTGATAAGATGTTGAGCACCCACTGGCAGTTGGTAATATCTCGCCAGCGGGGGAGAAAGGCAGAGAGCCGTCCCCCTACCTGCACCGAGTCACTGTTTGTCCTGTGGAGGACGCTGGTGGGGAGGAACGAAGATGTTCCTCCCTCGACCTTTCGGGTAGGCCCAACGACCCCCCTTCCCCTTACCTCTGGGCTGGGAGGCCTGAGGCACCTGGGGACGAAAAAAATGACTTTTTCCCCACACGGTGTTCGGGAAGCGCCTTCTTATCAGAGGCCTTCTCCAGGATGTCATCCAGTGCGGGCCCAAAAACTAAATCCCCCTTAAAGGGAATGGAGCAAAGGCGCATTTTAGATGTGGAATCCCCCGCCCACATCTTTAACCATAGAGCCCGCCGAGCCGAATTGGAGAGTACGGATGTACGAGCAGCCATGCGTACCGATTCCGCCGAGGCGTCGGCCAAGAATCCAGAAGCCTTTTTTAACAAGGGCAAGGATTCGAGAAGCTCCTCCCGGGAGGTACCCTTGGAGATATGGCACTCAAGCTGATCTAGCCACCTGAGGATCGAACGGGAAACGCAGGTGGAAGCGATATTTGCCTGTAGGGTAGATGATGATGCCTCCCACGAGCGTTTCATCAGCCCCTCAATTTTTCTGTCCATCTGATCCCTCAGCTGGGACGTATCCTCGAAAGGGAGGGCAGTCTTTTTAGCCACCCGAGTGACCTGGACATCCACCTTGGGGACATCCCAAGAAAATGGGGTGTCCTCCAGGGGAAACCGATTCCTCAAACCGCCCTTAACCCTCTTCTCAGGAAATTCCCACTCCTGAGCAATGAGATCCTGAATGTTAGGATGGACAGGAAACCCCACCGGCTTGACAGGACGAAGGCCAGAAAACATAGAATCCTGGACAGAGTGGAGGACCGGAACCTCCTCCAAACCCATAGTGCTGCGGACCGCACTAATGAGCTCAGCCAAATCCTCTGAGGAGAACAGGAATCTGCTAGAGTCAGGTGGCCTGGAGGAAGCACCATCATCCCAATTATCCGAGCCCGAGTCTAACTGGCCCTCGGAGTCAGATGGGTCCTGCTGCCGTTTCCTCTTTTTGGGAGACGGGGGAGCCGGGACTGGGGTGGGGGCAGCCGTAGGCAGGGAAGCCAAGGAGGCCTGAATCTCATGCTGCACCATGGAGCGCAGTTCCTCCACTAGGGAGGGGTGTTCAGCCCGAACCACATGATCTGTACACTCCTGGCAGAGTTTCTTATCCCAGGGGGAAGAAAACTTCCTATTGCAGACCGGGCAACGCTTCCCACCGGGCTTTTTTACAGCTGGCTTCTCTCCCTGTAAAACACAGAGAGGGTGCCATAAGCAACAGCCTGAGTACAGGCACACGGACCCCCCTCGGCACAGACTTACTGTGGCTGGGGTAGAGCTGGTCTCAGCAGCTGGATCAGCCATCCTGCAAAATAAAGGTGCTCACCTGACTGCTGACTTCAGGGCAGCTTAAATGCCATAAGCCTGCCCCACCGCTATAATCAATGTGCCCCCATCCCCCCTGCAGGGTCCGGAGCAGGCCGCAGCACCGGGCGTGCTCTGCACGCTGTCATTCCGACTCCGACCGCCGGAACCGGAAGCGCCGTCATCGGGAGCACAGGAACCGGAAGTGACGCCCGCTGACGTCACATCCGGCCGGCGCGACAGCGCGCACACAGGGGAGAAGCCGGCGGGCCCAGGGAACACCGAGAGGCCGCCGGCGGGGCTCCCCCACCCCGCATCACCTCCGCAGAGGATCCGGAGGAGTGGAGGACGGTCCTGCCGCCCAAAGCCCGCGGCAGGAGCAGTAGGAGGAGGGGAGCCGCAGCACCGACCAACACTGCCCGGCTATCCAGGTACGCTGCAGTCGCCGGCCCCACAGCATAGGAGACAGAAAAAACCTCTCCATGCCCCATGGGGACAGGAATGACACTGGCTAATGGGAGGTGGGAGGGGCCTTTTAACCTCTCGTGTTCCTGTCCCCATTAGGGCGTGGCGAGGCTACCTCCTATGCTGTCGTGGAAGGTGACTAGAGAAAACTGCAGTGTGAAGCAAGCCTAAAAAATGCTGCATCTCCCTGTAAAGCCCCTAGTCAACGATCAGTGTTTAGAGCTTTTTGGACGCAGTGTGTTTTCGCTACATTCAAAACGCTGCATTATATAGTACCAGCACTGTGGAAGGGATTTATGGAAATCCCCCATGTCCACTGTGCTCGTTTTCTCCACTGCATAAACCGACATGTGAGGCAGCTTCCCGAGCCGCAGCAGGTCAATTAATTACTGTGGAGACTGTTGCGATCTCCGCAAGAGAATCGCCCGTGGGCATAGTCGACTGCGTTCACCTATGGATATGACCGGCATCGCATCGTGGGCACGAACGCCAAGAAATGTAACAATATTTTACTTATCAGCGCCAGAGTTAAATCTCTTTTTTGGTTCAGTAATCCTTGAGAAAAACAAGCTGCATAATAATTCTGCAAACCTTGATAAATAGTGTTATATCCTTAGGCCACAACCGCTTTCATTACACAAATACACGTCACCTGATGTCTTCATCCAATAAGAATTCAGATTCATAGAGTTTGGGAGTAGGAAAATCTGCATAAAATTGATGATGTGGTCAAGATACTCACTTGTCTAAGAATTGTGCACAGAGTGTAGTTGCAGGAAAATCACTCTCCCCGATTGTCCTACTACAGTAGTCAGTTTGACTTTACACCTTCCAATGCTCCAGTCACTCACAGACTTATCTTTGGGCTCAGTGGAGCCTCCCAGTGCTTAATCTCTCTTGCACACTCCGGTCAACACTCACCACAGGTGCCAAAAGCTATCACAGACCTCCACCTACAGAAGACGCAGAAAAGCACAGCAGAAGGCAGAAGTAAGGCACCAAGCATTGGCCTCTTCTGCATGACATCTACTGCACGTTGACTTCTAGGAACACCATTTCTGGTGCCATCAACTAACAACAAGGGTGAGATGGGACAACAGTTCATAACTTACCACTGACCAAGTCAATTAATGACTAGACTGTGTACATACCTTGGTAAAAACAAAGTATGAGTGTTAAAGCGAACTTGTTAAAGGCTATATCCAAGATATAAAAAAAACAAAATGTGTCCAAGCACTAACAGGCAGGTAGCTGCCACCTGTGCTCGGCGCCAATTATCGCTGTTACACAGTGTTCACAGACTGCTCCTACTGGGGACGGCATGACAGGCTAAACAGAGCAGCTACTTCTTTTCGGCTCTGCTCTGTTGAAGGGGCAGGAGAGCCCACCTCATGCTGATTGACAGCCGGCTCCCTGCTACCTAATTGGGGAAGCCGGCTGTCAATCAGCATGATGTCGGCTATAACGCCCATCAAAAGAGCAGGAAGAAGCAGCACCTCTGCCAACTCGACGTCATTGGAAGCTGAATCATTGCCTACAGAAGTGTTCTAAGGCCACTCTGTTGGCAGTGAACAGCGCCAAGAACAACAGGCTGGTAGGCTCGCATTTTGGTGGAGTTGGCGAGTCGGATTCAGGGAAATTGAGGAGCCCAAGTCGGGTGTTTGGCTTACTGACTCCATAACCCTGTTTACCTGTATGGCTGCAGATACATACAATTTTACATACAAATGTGGATGTTCATGTGCTGGGAGAAAATGAAGTTATACTCTCCCTACAGCCACTCGCTTCCAGTCATTGAGGCAGTCTTGGGGCTTGGGGAACGATAAACAATCATCGCTGACTACACCGTGATCTCACTGTAATCACTCCCGATGCATGAGTGACATCCTGCTCTGCACATTCACACCCTGCAGTACTGGACCTCAATGTCACACAAGGGACACTGGATGGGATTACAGTGCTTGCAATGTACTGAGCACAGACTGCTCACAGAATAGAGCTCATTGGAAGCTAATTGGCTAAAGGGCGAAAGTAAAACTATTCTCCCTGCGGGAAATATCTGGTTAGATATCTGCATATGAATACCATGTATAACCCTCCAGATTAGCACTATAACTAATAAACATAACAGGGATAACATAACAGAGCCATTTTGTAAGGGGGCAAGTAAGGGGCTCGTGAAATTCATGACCTTACTGTTGAAAGGCTAGGGACTTCTGGTAAGGAGAAGCACTGCTGAAGAGGAGAATAACCTTTACTTAAATAAATTACATCGAAGTACTCCCAAGGGTACAAACATTCGATCATGCACTTTCCTCTAAAGCACAACTGCAGTGTTTTGTTTCATTGTTGTCACCACTGGAGTGGTGCTTTAAATGTAAGTCCTCTGCCCATTTTATCGTACTCACTCTCCAGTGTCTTCATCTGTTATCGATGTTGCTCCGGTACCGCTGAGCCATCTTGTGACCACAACTCCTCAATGGCCGGAAGTCAGAAGTTACATTACAAGGCCTCAATAAAAGTTGAAGAGAGCAAGAACAAGGCCAGAAATATGGTAGGTTCTCAAGTTATAGTGTGTTGTGACCTCCATGAAACATTGGAGCAGCCGCCAGTTAAACTGCTGAAAACCGACTGGAGAGACGCGTATCACAAATAAAGACGGCTAAGGGCGAGTATAAGACTAGGAGCAGGGGACATACATGTAAAGCATGGTGGAGGGGGGGTGGGAAACCCACACTGGAGTGGTACTTTAGAAATGGAAAAATGTTTGCAATAATGGTGCGTTGGAGAATTTCCTTGTGTGTAACAGGACAGCATGGTATTCAGGTTTTATATTAATAACTATATATATATTTATATATATATATGAGCCAGCGATAAAATGAAAAATAGTTTTAATTTACCATCAAAGGAAGGGACCTCTCCCTCTCAAGATGAAGAAAAAAAACAAACAAACTACAAGACATGACACTTCTAAGACAGTCTTACGTAACATTAAGCTCGAGACAGAACAGACTCCACATAAATGGCAGTCTTTATGTAGGGTCAGTGTTGTTCCCTGATGATCCACCATGTGGGTGACCTCTGGCTAAATACACATTCCTAAAAATCATACCGCACCGCAAAATAACCCTTGCGTCCATGCAGAAGCCACAAGCACACTCTCGTACCTTTTCCTATACAAACAAGTCATTGTCTTAACCACAATATCTTCTTCCACCCCCACACACCATACGCATTAAGCATGACCAAATGACCATCGTTTTTACAATTAATCTTTCTTCAGGAGCCTGAGGGATATACAAATGAAGGAAAGCATCCCAAACATAAAAGGCACCCAACAATAACCTTTAAATACTCAAACAAGTCATGAAGACCCAATGTGACTGCCCATTTATTTATATAAAAGTCCAATTAAACCATTGTTAGTCTTTAAAAAAGAAAAAAAATACATTTAGGATTTTGTACGTGCAATTAAGAAGCGGAATTGGAAAAGCCATACAAGTTTTGGCTAGGGGCTCCACAATTTCACAGGGTCACCTGTGAGCTGCTAAAAAATTACTAGAGTTAAACAACTCAAGAGCAAACCCATTTACCCAAATTCATCAACAAGATGGTCATTCTTCACACCGGTCTTGGTAATCATTAAGAGGCGCACTCCTTCTTAATTTATCCAGCGTGTCTGAAGAGTGCCTTGCCACTATCTTTCTCCAGTTGGGCACTACAGTAAGATTAGTGGCATAAGGAAAGCCGCCACTTGTAATGAATTTAAATAGCATGGTTGCCATGCCCCAGTTTCATCTACTTTGCCAGAGCAGGGTAAAAATGGAGTCAGAACGACAAAAACACAAAGTTTTAAAGCAGCTTCGCATCACCACAAAATTGTGACTTTTTAGAAGCCTCTAATGCCAGAATTCTGACGTAAAAAGCTTAAATGAATCGACTCATACTATGGACTCAAAAACTGCACCTTTCTTGAGTCTAAGGCTATGTTCACACAGAGTATTTTTAGGGTGGTTAAAAATGATAAAGAAATTGCTTAGGAAAACACTTCTATGTTATGTTTTCTAGGAATTTTATGGTCCTTTCTGAAGTGTTCAACATTGGTCAGGATTCTTTGACCAATCACTAGTAAGGAGATCCTATCTGTGATCCTCAATGCAGTCGTGACTGATGTAGCAGTACTGCGCTCAAACGCTGACCGCACTGAAATCCATCTCTTGGGAATGACAGACTGCCAAGAAGGGAGCTTAGATTATCTTGGTCAGTACCATGGACAATGGATGGAGGAGCAGTGATCATGAATGATAATGTTGCTCCACTCAACCATAAAACAGCTCAGAAAAATGAAGATCGTCAATAAGAGCCATCCTTGCCTGACAACTCTGGTTATTTCATCCTATTCCATCATTTGAGCAGCGCAGATGTAGGAAGCACTGTCCCTTTCTTGTGTTTGCTTGGCACAACTATTTTGCAAGTGAAGTGTGGATTCTGCAGCAGCCATACCATATCTCAATACCGGGTTGTGGGTCACACAACCACCCCAGGTGAGCAGCGACATGCGATCGCACAGCAATAGTGTTATAAGGATAAGACCCCATTGCGCTTTCTCTCTTCTTAGTTTGCACTTGACATGCTATCCAAGGAAATAAATGTAACACATGGATGATTCAAGTCTTCAAGAATAAAAGACAATTTGCAGCAACTCTCTACTTTGGCCAGTAGAGGGGAAAAGGGGGCTTAAAGCATCACTACAGCGTTGTTGCTTTTCAGGGCTGGAGTGGTGCTTGAAATATAAGCCCCCGCCCCTAGTCTTTTATTCATTCTTTGTTGTTTTCACTCTTTTTCAGCACCACTCCAGTCTCGTGCCACCATCTAGCGCATGTAACGATAGACTGGTTGAAAGTCGGAAGTTACATCATAAATGCTCAATGTATTACTATGAGAGCCAGAACAGGCCAGAACGAGACTCTCAGAGATGTATTGAAAAGTGACCTCCAGCATGCTCCATAAACACTGGAGCTGCCACAGTCACTTTTTTCCGCAGACCGAATGGAGCGACGCTAAAAAAGGATGAAGATATCAGAAGGTAAGTACGGTATAACACTAGGAGTAGGGGACTTAGATTTAAAGCACGACTCCAGTGGTGCAAAAAAACTTTTAAGAAAATAACGATGTAGTGGTGCTTTTAAGGACAGAGGTCTTCGTAATGAAAATTTAATAGAAAGCATTTCAAGATTAATAAAGGCATTGTATTATTTTTAGTGATGAGCAAGTAGTAAGATATTTGGATTCAGCCAGCTCTAACCAAATACTTTGAACTGTTTCAGTATTCAGATCTGAGCGAGTTCCCCACTGACTTACATTAGCTTCGTTACTCGTTCACATTATTCAGATAGAGTTATCCAAACCCAAATATCTTACCTCAGGATCTCACCACTTCTCTGCATGTTGGTTTATTGGGGGACGGTCAGCTTCTAAAAGATTGGCAGTTTAGGCAAGAGAGATTGCCACTCCGCTGATCCATTCTGAGCATTTTTTCATGCTTTTTGCAGAGGTAGCTTTTCTTCTGTAGCATCGCAAGAGCTCAGGGGCAATGTCAGTATATGGGCCAGGTTCAAAGCAGTACTTGCGAGCTTTAAGGCATAGAGCAAGCAAGCACTTCTGACTTAGAAACCAGTCACCTCAGAAGCAGCAAGGCAGTAAAAAAATGAATTGTGCAATAAGCCACAAATAACATGTGCAATAAGTCACACCTAACATTTCTGCTATCTCTCTGATGGATTTCTTCTTTTTTTTTTTTTTTAACCTAATGATGCTTTGTTTCTCTTCCATTGAGAGCACCTTTTACCCTATGTCAGGGGTAGAGAAATCCAGGCCCTGAGAGCTGCACATAGTGCAGCTTTTCAGGATTGCCGTAGTATTGCACAGGTGATAATTGAATCACCTGCAGTGGTGATGATTCCAACCCCTGTGCAATGCTGAAGAAATCCTGAAAACCTGCACTGTGTGTGGCTCTCGAGACCTGAAATTCCCTACCCGTGCCCTATGTTGCGGACTCACAGCAACAGTTTCTAAATGTAAATGCCACATGTGGAATCAGCTCCAGACCTTTTACCTGCCTAATTGATGATGGATTGATGGGGGAGTAGCCCATAAAGCTCACTAAAGAACTTTTGAAATAACTGTCCAATTACATTTGATCCCATGAAAAAGAAGCAACTACATGTTAAAGAGCTGTCATTCCTAAACCCTTACGCCAATTAAACTGTGAATACCCACTTTAAGCTCATATTAATTACATAGCTACCTTAAAAATGTTCTAGTAAACAGCTAAAATGCCCAAACCTTTGTCACTGTCCAAATATTTCTGAACCTAACTAGGTCTCTATGTAACAGAACCCCAAGATTTAAAACTGATCACCACATTATTACAGAACACCTAATGCTGACAGATCACACACAAAATGTTGATTTGTCACAGTTCACTTATATATTTGCATACAGTGCTCACCTGGACTATGAGACCGCCATCTTTCCCCATCTCGTCTGGGTGCTGCACTTCTCCAAACACCTCCACCTTCCTCTTCCTCACCATTTACCTCCTCTCTCAGGCTCCGCCAGTTCCCACTCTCCGAGCGGATAAACTCTTGCTTTCTCCCAGCAGGTAGTGCGCCGCTCTCTTCAAATGCAGGCCGAACTGGAGGTGGTTATAAGAGAATTAGTCTCACACTATCACCTGCTCACTATTCTTCAAAGATGAAGAAGCCATAGCTAAGTAGCACAGTAAGTATTACTGAGCAACATCTCATCAACATGAAACACACAAGTTAAAGCCTCCCATAGACAATAGATTGGTAATACACCCAACGGGGATTCATCATTCCCATTTGCCCACTGGAAGACCAGTGGCCTTGGACCAGTTCATAAACGTCTATCTCTTACTATACTCGACTAACTCCAACAATATGCACAATAAAAAGCACAACACTCCAAAAGCCAAGAGTAAACTTGTGTGTTTAGCCACATGAGAACACTAGGCAATATTACCACCCACTGCTGGGTCGGCAAGCCTCACAAGTTCATTAGCTCCTGGCTTTTGTAGTACTGGGCTTTTTTTCCCCCACTACTTGAATTGACCCATTACCCAACACTCAGCAAAATATCAGCTCCAGAAGGATTGTTCAACTAAGTTGTGTTTTGTTCCCCATATTGCTTGTGTATGCCATTATTTGAAAGGCTGTGGAGTCTGAGTCAATACAAAATGGATGACTCAGACTCCTAAAATATATACCGTAATAAATTGGGTACAGTCGTTCGATTCAGAATGTGCTAAATATTATTATTAAATATTTTTATGTTCTAATCAAATATCTTGATTATTGTATCATAATCATTAAGGCCTGATGTTACCATTGCACTACAATAAATGTATCACTTAAAATGAAATGTGTATGAAGGAGTCGGAGTCAGGGAGATTCAGGAGTCGGAGTCGGTTGTTTGACTTACCGCCTCCACAGCCCTGAATTTGGATGGGATCATGTAAGTTAAAGATAAACCAGCACTATGGCCCCTTCATTATGGGAATGACAGGTGAAAGCTGAGCTGATGACAAGGTGAAAGTACAGGTGCATCTCAATGAATTAGCATATCATCAAAAAGTTAATTTTTATCAGTAACGAAATACAAAAAGTGAAACACATTATACAGACTCATTACAAACAGAGTCATCAATTTCAAGTGTTTATTTCTGTTAATGTTGATGATTATGGATCACAGCCAATGAAAACCCAAAGGTCATTATCCAAGAAAATTTAAGTAGGGAGGATGAAGGGTTAAAAACTGAGCTTCCGCATTACACGAGACATCAAAGGGTGAATATAACATTCATTTATTAGTCAACACATTTCAGGGCTCCTTGAAAAATGGCAATATAATATTGGTTTGTCCTGAGAAAAGAGTCCAGGGACCCCCGAAACACCTATTGACTAATACATCAATATTATACTCACCCTTTGATGTCTTGTTGAATACGGCCTCTGGGTTTTCATTGGCTGTAAGCCATAATCATCAACATTAACAAACAGACACTTAAAATAGATCTCTCTGTTTGTAATGACTCTATATATGAATTTCACTTTTTGTATTGAATTAGTAAAAATTAACTTTTTGATATTCTATTTCATTTAGATGCACATGTATATCCTTACAGATAGGGATAACTTTTCAAACAGCTGTAATCATGACAATACCACACACTATTAAAGGGGTTCTACATGGAGAAAAAAAAAATATTCTACTTTCCTTGCCCTCAGCTACAACCCCTGGAAAAAATTCTGGAATCACCGGGCTCGGAGGATGTGTCCATTCAGTTTTTAATTTTGTAGAAAAAAAGCAGATCACAGACATGGGACAAAACTAAAGTCATTTCAAATGGCAACTCTCTGCCTTGAAGAAACACTAAAAGAAATCAAGATAAAAAATATGTGCTAGCCAGTAAGGGTACCGTTACACGCAAGCAATTTCACTTGCAATTTGCAGGTTGCAGTGAAATCATGGACACATTGTTCTATTTGTATACGGCAACAAAATAGAACAATGTGTCCATGATTTCACTGCAACCAGTAAGTTGCCAGTGAAATTCCTAGAAAAGTTGCCGCGTGTAAAGGTACCCTAACAGTTACTTTTGTAGACCAAGCAGGGGGAAAATTTATGGAATCACTCAATTCTGAGGAAAAAATTATGGAATCACCCTGTAAATTTTCATTCCCAAAACTAACACCTGCATCAAATTAGATCTGCTCGTTAGTCTGCATCTAAAAAGGAGTGATCACACCTTGGAAAGCTGTTGCACCAAGTGGACTGACATGAATCATGGCTCCAACATGAGAGATGTCAATTAAAACAAAGGAGAGGATTATCAAACTCTTAAGAGGGTAAATCATCACGCAATGTTGCAAAAGATGTTGGTTGTTCACAGTCAGCTGTGTCTAAAATCTGGTCCAAATACAAACAACATGGGAAAGTTGTTAAAGGGAAACATACTGGTAGACCAAGGAAGATATCAAAGCGTCAAGACCGGAAACTTAAAGCAATATGTCTCCAAAACAGGAAATGCACAACAAAACAAATGAGGAACGAATGGGAGGAAACTGGAGTCAATGTCTGTGACCGAACTGTAAGAAACCGCCTAAAGGAAATGGATTTTACATACAGAAAAGCTATACAAAAGCCATCGTTAACACCTAAACAGAAAAAAAGAAGTTTACAATGGGCTAAGGAAAAGCAATTGTGGACTGTGGATGACTGGATGAAAGTCATATTCAGTGATGAAACGCAAATCTGCATTGGGCAAGGTGATGATGGTGGAACTTTTGTTTGGTGTCGTTCCAATGAGATTTATAAAGGTAACTTTGATGAGAACATGCAAATTTCCACAGTCATTGATGATATGGGGCTGCATGTCAGGTAAATGCACTAGGGAGATGTCTGTCAATACATCTTCATCTTCAATAAATACCCAATTTTACATTGATATTTTGGACACTTTTCTTATCCCATCAATTGAAAAGGTGTTTGGGGTAGATGAAATCATTTATCAAGATGATAATTTCATCCTGCCATAGAGCAAAAACTGTGAAAACATTCCTTGAAAGAAGACACATAAGGTCAATGTCATGGCCTGCAAATAGTCCAGATATCAATCAAATTGAAAATCTTTGGTGGAAGTTGAAGAAAATGGTTCATGGCAAGGCTCCAACCTACAAAGCTGATCTGGCAACAGCAATCAGAGAAAGTTGGAGCCAGAATGATGAAGAGTACTGTTTGTCACTCATTAAGTCCATGCCTCAGAGACTGCAAGCTATTACTAAAGTCAGAGGTGGTGCAACAAAATACTGGTAATGTATTTGAGTGTTTTGTTTGTTTGTCATGATTCCTTAATGGTTTCCTCAGAATTGAGTGATTCCATAATTTTTCCCCCTGCTTGGTCTACAAAAGTAAGAGTTACTGGCTAGCATATTTTTTTTCAAGATTTCTTTTAGTGTTTCTTCATGGCAGAAAATTGCCATTTGAAATGACTTTAGCTTTGTGCCATGTCTGTGATCTGCTTTTTTTCTACTAAATTAAACAACTGAATGGACATCCTCCGAGCCAGGTGATTCCATAATTTTTGCCAGAGGTTGTATATACATATCCTTACCTAATAGTGTGTCAACCACTTCAATCTGTATGTCTTCGATTCTCACAATCCGCCGCGCCAACCAGACATATGCCAGAAGCCATATCAGAATACCTAAGTACTAGATGTCCCAATATGCTGACCACCGCCGCACACCTGGCTGAAAAGCCTGACACTAGCCACACCCGAACCTCTGACACCCTACTGCACCCACCTCACCCCCCCGCTGCACCCACCTCAGCCCCCTGACACCCCTGTTGCACCCATCTCTGCCACCCGACACCCCCACTGCACCCACCTCCGCCCTAGGAAACTCCAGGGCTCTGTCTAGGGCCTGTGTGTTCATGAGATGGGGTGGCTCTTGTTCTCAGACTGCAGGGAAGTAGATGTTATCAGGGGGCTGGCTTATACCAACAGTACGGAGCAGGCCATGCCCTCACCACACCTCCTGCTCTCAATCAGAACAGAAGCAGGTATCAGGGGATTGGACATTACCTACAGCATGGCAAAGGCCACAATTCCAATGTAATTTAATGTTTCATAGGGGAGGTGGGAGCATAAAAGAGCAGCCCCATCATCACACTGAATTACAGCTACAAGAATATATTGCATTGTGCATCTCATCTTTAGAGACAAAACCTAAGATGAAAAGTTTATTAACAAATACCCTGCTGTAAATAAACAATAAGCAAAAGCATTTTAATAATATAGGGCACTATGAAAACACCATTTTTGATTAAACAAGCGTAAAGCCATCCCATAGTGACAAAGTGTACCCAATCAGGATGGTACCTAACCACTCCCTAATATTAAAACCTTACCTTGTGTCAGAACAGATCTCAATATGAATGAGGCTAGAGTGTCTGGGTCCCAATAATGGAAACACAGCCTTAGGATGCATTATAAATGAAATGCCCAGCTCAATGGGGGGGAAAATCAAACTATTTGTATAACTTACAAGAGACATTTTGATCAAAAAATAGTGCTTACTAAGTTCCCTATATTATTTATATGCATTTGCTTTTTACTTATTTATTCACAACAGGGTATCTGTTCATATACTTTTCATCTTAGGTTTTTGTCTGTGTAATAGCCAGTGTGAACATGCGGTCATGGTTTACATGTATACAGACTCATGCTCTGGCTCAATTTTTTTGCTTTGAGTTGATCTCATCTTCATAGTTAATGATGACAGGAACAGCAGAAGATTTTTTCTTTTTATTTCCTGCAGTATCCCTTTAAGGTTAAATTAGATTCTGCCTTCAATAAAAAGTAAAAGGGGATTTTTGTGTGTACTCACCGTAAAATTCTTTTCTCTGAGCCTCTAATTGGGGGACACAGGACCATGGTGTTATGCTGAAGTTCACTAGGAGGCCGACACTAAGTGGAATCTGAAAAAAACAGTAACTCCTCCCCTGCAGTATACATCCCCCGGCTGGCACAAGCTGAATCAGTTCAGTGACCAAAGCAGGAGAAAATATGGGCCTGTAAGAAGGCAACCATAGGAGAACTCAAAGAACCCTAAAGAACACAAAACGGCCCAGGACGGGCAACAGGGAGGGTGCAGTGTCCCCCAATTAGAGGCTCGGAGAAAAGGATTTTACGGTGAGTACACAAAATTCCCCTTTTCTCAATCGCTTCATTGGGGGACACAGAAAAAAAAATCAATAGCCTTTTGCAAGACATACATTCTAGAAATGAGCTACTGCCGCCTGCAAGATAGGCCTACCCAGACTCGTATCTGCCGATGACGGAGTATGGACATTGTAGTGTTTTGCAAAGGTGTGTAGGCTGGATCAGGCGGCTGCTTTGCACACCTGCTCGGCGGATGCCTGGTGTCGAATGGATGCTCACACAGAACGAGTCGAGTGCGCCCTTAATCCAACTGGAATGGGAATTTTTCTTAATCGATATGCTTCTTGAATAGTTGACTTAATCCATCTGGCGAATGTGGGCTTGGACGCCACCATGTCTTTCCTGTGACCCTCCAGGAGAATGAAGAGAGAGAATCAGACTTCCGGAAGGGTGTTGTGATAGATAGTAGTACCTAAAAGCTCTAACCAGATCCAGCATGTGCAGAGCCTTCTCAACACGTTGCAAAGTCATGAGGCAAAAGAAGGGGAGAGAGATCTCCTCATTCAGGTGGAAGGAAGAAACCACCTTTGGAAAGAACGGTGGCACCAGCAGGGCACATTCGTATCCTGATGGAAAACCAGGGAAGGTGCTCTGCAAGAAAGTGCTCCCAGCTCAGAGACACGACGGATAGAGGTGGTTGCCACTAGAAAGGCAACCATCCAGGACATCCAGGACAGAAAACAAAGGGAGACCTCCCTGAGAGGCTCGAAGGGGGGTTTCTGAAGGACATCTAAGACCAGATTTAAGTCCCATACCTCTAGTTGTCTCGGGTAATGGGGAACCAGACGGGAGACACCCTGAATAAAGGTCCTGACTTGAGGTTTTACAGCAAGGCGTCGCTGGAAAACCACCGAAAGTGCAGAAATTTGACCTTTGAGAGAGCTGGGAGAAAAACCGGTATCCAGTCAGGACTTAAGGAAGCCTAGAATTACTTGGAGAGAAAACATAAGAGGCGAGTGGTTCCGAACCTTGCATCAAGAGAAGAAAGTCTTCCATGTGCGGTAGTAAATGTGAGCCGAGGCGCTGTCAAATTCTGGGCCGTCGAGTGTTGGTGGCATATTGGACCTTGAGCTAGCAGGTCCAGACGCTCCAGAAGACGCATGGGTGTTTTGGCAACGAGACGCACTAGGTCAGCGTACCAGGCACACCTGTGCCAATCTGGCGCTACTAGAATGACGGGCAGGGGCGTAACTACAATAGGTGCAGGGGTTGCGATCGCACCCGGGCCCTGCAGCCTAGGGGGGCCCCAAACGTCCCTTTGGCCCATAGAAAAAGACTAATACTACTAAAGATTTGCAATAATTGGGGGGCCCTGTTGGAGCTTTCGCATCGGGGCCCCGGGGCCTGAAGTTACGCCACTGATGACGGGGACACCATCAGTCTTGATTTTCTTCATCACCCTCGGTATTAGAGGCAGAGGGGGAAAGACGTAAGGCAGACGAAACGGAGTCCAAACCTGGACTAGTGCGTCTGCTCTACAAAAGGTCATGAGTCCGGGCCATGAATATGGGCACCTTGGTGTTCAGTCCCGAAGCCATGAGATCCACATCCGAAGTCCCTCAGTGATGAGATATCTGCTGGAAAACCTCAGGACGTAGGGCCCATTCCTCCGACGCAATGCCCTGACGGCTGTGGAAATCCACCACCCAATTGTCGACGCCTGACATGTGCACTGCTGAGAGCATGAACCGGGCCAAATCGGCCCACTGGAGAATGGGCTCCACCTTGCGCATCGCCTGCCGGCTGCGGGTGACTTCTTGGTGATTGACATATGCCACAGCTGTGGCATTGTCCGACTGGACACAAATCTGTCGACTTGCCAGAAAATGATGAAAGGATTGGAGAGTCAAAAATATGGCCCGAATCTCCAGAAGGTTGATGGGTAGAGTGGATTCCTGTGGGGACCATCGACAATGCGCCGTATGGTGGTGGTAGACCGCTCCTCAGCTTATCAGGCTGGCATCGGTGGTGAGCACTGCCCAGTGAGCAGGGAGGAAGGACCTCCCCTGCTAGAGGGAAGCTGGTCGCAGCCACCAGCGAAGGACCTGGTTGACCCTGGGGGATAGCCGAAAGGTCCGGTCTAGGGTGAACGGGCTCCTGTCCAAGTCTTTTAAAAGAACCATCTGCAGAGGCCTGAGGTGCAGCTGGGCAAAAGGAACCGCTTCCATTGCCGCGACCATCTTGCCTAGGGCTCTCAACCCCAAGTGGATGGAGTGCAATAAACAGCGAAGAATAACTCGGACACCCGGGGCTTGTCTTGGGGGAGACGTACCAACCTGCGGAAGGTATTCAAAACCATTCCCAGGAAGCTCATGGTCTAATCCGGAACTGGAGAGGATTTGGACAGATTGACCAACCACCCCAGACGCGAGAGCGTGTCTATGGTAATTTGAACACTTTTTTCGCAGTCCGCGAAGGAAGGAGCTTTGAACAGGATGTTGTCTAGATAGGGTAGGACAACTACTCCCCTGTAATGAAGAATCGTCATGACCGCTGCCATGACCTTGGTGAAAACCCTGGGAGCCGTGGCGAGGCCGAAGGGCAGTGCAACAAATTGAAAATGGTCCTCATGAATCGCAGGTATTGTTGATGTGCTTGGGATATCGGGATATGAAGGTATGCATCTCGAACATCTATCGAGGCCAAAAATTCTATCTCCTCCATCGATGTAACGATGGAGCAGTGCGACTCCATGCGGAAGTGACGAAGACAAATCTGTTCAAATGCTTCAGATCCAAGATGGGACTGACAGAACCGTCCTTCTTGGGAACTACAAAAAGACTGGAATAAAAACCTCTGAAGCGCTCGCCTTCCGGAACAGGGATGATGACTCCCGCCCGTAGAAGGGAGTCGATGGCCTTGAAAAACACGCAAGCTCTTGATGGGGATCGTGGGAGAGCGGAGGGGAAAAAAAACAATTTGATGGGTGGGTAACAAACTATGTTGTAGCCGGAAGACACCAGTTCCCTGACCCACCTGGCCTCTGTGATGACGACCCAGACGCGCCGAAAGAAAGAAAGTCAGCCGCCTACTAAGATGGTGTCTTCCGTGGATGAAGGCGAGTCAGGACGAAGAGAACCTATGGGATCTGGATGCTTTTGGTCTGGACCGAGTGGGACTGCCAGACCGTGTTCAATCCGTGTGTGGAGTTGGTGCCCTTGTCCCTGCGTGGAGAGCGGTTTGTATTTTGTGACAGGCGGGGGGGCCGCTCAGCCAAATTAATTCCAAAAGAAGTGAAAAAAGCGTTTGCTGACGTTGAACAAAAGGGCGTCTCGGCTTATGTTGGGGAAGTGAGGCACTCTTTCCTCCAGTGGTGTCTGAAATTAGTTTATTTAGCCAATTCCCCAAAGAGGCGGCCGCTTAGATAAGGAAGACTAGTCAGGGATTTCTTTGAAACAGAATCCGCTCTCCACTCTAGGAGCCAGAGTGCTCTGCGAATGGTAATGGCATTCAGGGTTGCAACGGCTGCGCAATTAGCTGAATCCATGGATGCATGAATAAGATATTCCCCGTGTACTGAGATGTGGTCCGCAAGGTCCATCAATTCAGAAGGAAGGGTGCTATCCCGTAGGTATTATTAATATCACCTGCACACCTTCATCTCCCTCTTTTAATTGCGCTCTCTGGAATCCACGGTCTGTATGCAACAAACTTCCCTTCATTCACAATTACTTCCTTATCAACACTCTTAACCTGCTGGCCCTCACAGAAACCTGGATCCAGGATTCAGACACTGCTTCCCCTGCTGCTATTTCTTACGGCGGCTTACACTTCTCTCACTCCCCTAGACCTGGGAACAGACGTGGCGGTGGAGTTGGCCTCCTCCTGTCCCCACAATGTACATTCCAGGTCATTCCTCCAGCCCCACCACTCTCATTCCCTTCTTTTGAGGTCCATACCATTAGGCTATTCCATCCCCTCCCCCTCAAAGTAGCGGTGGTATACCGCCCCCCAGGGTCACCCACCCATTTCCTCGACCATTTCTCCGCTTGGCTCCCGCATTTCATGTCCTCAGATTTACCAACCCTTATTCTGGGAGACTTTAACATTCCCATAAACAGACTCATCTCCCCATCTGCATCCCAGCTCCTATCTCTAACTACCGCTCTTGGCCTATCACAGCTCTCAACCTCTAAGACGCACGAAAACGGTAACACCCTTGACCTTGTCTTTACCCGGCTCTGCTCATCCTCCCCCTTGGATAACTCAACTCTACTCTCTGACCACAACATTCTTTCCTTCTCACTCACTAACCCTCGGCCAACACAGCCCAATCCTACTTATCACACATCCAGAAATCTACAGGCCATTAACCCTCGAGCACTCACAGACTTCCTCATCTCATCTCTGTCCCCAATCTCTTCAATCTCCTCTCCAGATCAGGCAGTAAATCACTACAATGACTCTCTCAGAAGCTCCCTGGACCAAGTAGCGCCCCTCACCCGCAGAACCTCCAAACAGGGAATAAAACAGCCCTGGCTCACACCACAAACTCTATTCCTCCAGCGATGCTCCAGGAGTGCTGAACGTCTATGGAGGAAAACTCGCTCACCAGGAGACTTTATCCACTATAAATTCATGCTAAAAACCTACAACTCTGCCCTTCACCTTGCCAAACAGACCTACTTCACCACCCTGGTCTCCTCACTATCCAACAATCCAAAAAAAACTCTGACACCTTTCACTCTCTCCTCAGTCCTAAAGTGCAGGCCCCCATCACTGACCTCTGTGCTGATGACCTGGCTTCCTACTTCATGGAGAAAATAGACAACATTCGCCAGGAAATCAGCTCTCAGCCTCCAAGCGCTGCCACCCCCATTCTTCCCCACATCTCCACCGGTTCACTCTCCACATTTGACCCAGTCACAGAAGAAGAAGTCTCCAGGCTCCTTTCTTCCTCTCGTCCCACCACATGCACTACTGACCCCATTCCCTCACACCTGCTCCAGTCCCTCTCTCCAGTCGTCACCACTCATCTAACCAAAATCTTCAATCTCTCCCTCTCCTCTGGCATTTTCCCCTCCTCCTTCAAACACTCGATCATTACTCCATTATTAAAGAAAACCACTCTCGACCCAACCTGCACAAATAACTACAGACCAGTCTCCAATCTCCCCTTCATCTCTAAACTCTTGGAGCGCCTGGTCTATTCCCGCCTCACCCGTTACCTCTCCGCGCACTCTCTTCTAGATCCATTACAGTCTGGTTTCCGCCCCCTTCACTCGACAGAAACTGCCCTCATCAAAGTGACCAATGACCTTCTGACAGCAAAACGTAATGGTGACCACTCTCTGCTTATTCTCCTTGATCTCTCTGCAGCTTTTGACACTGTCGACCATCAGCTCCTACTCTTTATGCTGCACTCCATTGGCATAAAGGACACTAAAGGACACTGCTCTCTCCTGGCTCTCCTCCTATCTTTCTGACCGCTCTTTCAGTGTATCTTTTGCTGGCTCCACTTCTTCCCCTCTTCCCCTCACTATTGGGGTCCCTCAGGGTTCAGTCCTTGGCCCTCTCCTCTTCTCTCTCTACACGGCCCCGATTGGACAGACCATCAGCAGATTTGGCTTTCAGTACCATCTTTATGCTGATGACACACAACTATACACTTCAGCCCCTGACCTTACCCCTGCGGTAGTAAAGAACACCAATGACTGTCTAGCTGCAGTTTCCAATATCATGTCCACTCTGTATTTGAAACTAAACCTTTCCAAAACTGAACTACTTCTGCTCCCCCCATCCACTAACCTCCCTAAATCGGACATCTCTCTCTCAGTATGCGGCACCACGATAACGCCTAGACAGCAGGCTCGCTGTCTGGGTGTTATGTTTGACACCGATCTCTCCTTCTCCTCCCACACACAATGTCTCGTCCACTCCTGTCGATTACACCTGAAGAATATCTCTAGAGTCCGCCCCTTTCTCACCCTGGAAACAACAAAAACCCTCACCGTGACCCTAATCCATTCCCACCTTGACTATTGCAACTCTCTATTAAGCAGCCTCCCCCTCACCAGACTTTCTCCTCTCCAGTCCATCCTTAATGCAGCAGCCAGGATCACCCATCTGGCCAATCGTTACTCAGATGCCTCTGCTCTGTGCCAGTCATTGCACTGGCTGCCCGTATACTACAGGATCAAATTCAAATTGCTTGTTCTCACCCACAAAGCTCTTCACAGAGCAGCACCCCCCTACCTCTCCTCCCTTATCTCTGTCTATCACCCCACCCGCTCTCTACGTTCCTCATATGACCTTCGACTAACATCTGCACTAATCCGATCCTCCCACTCCCGGCTCCAAGACTTTTCCAGAGCTGCACCAAACCTCTGGAATGCTTTACCCAAAGAAATCAGGACTATCCACAACTTGCATGGCTTCAGACGATCCCTAAAAACGCATCTTTTTAAGGTGGCCTATCATACTCCCTAATAGAAGTCCATTGTACTGTAGACAGTGAATGGGCTATCCCTCTGGACAATACTCTTCTACAAACTCCACCAAACCATAAAGGTCTACACAGACTGTCTGATGACCATCCATGTAGCTTAGCCCTATGCCCCATTTCCTCAAGATGCCTGGACCATCAGTGCAATAAGCCCCGGCACCTTGTGCAACCCCTATCCCGTTGTAGATTGTAAGCTCTTTTGAGCAGGGTCACCTTCATTTCTTGCTTTATTTATTGTATTTTTTTTCACATTGATTCACAGCCTATTGTTTTGTATCCAATTATTGTACTTTATTTGTTCTCTACTGTAATTACTTACTGTATTTTCTGTACTCTAACCCTACATTGTAAAGCGCTGCGGAATATGTTGGCGCTATATAAATAAAGCTTATTATTATTATTATTATTATTATTAGGTAGGAATGCATATCTGCCCAGGTCATACAGAAGCAACAGAGGGTGAGAGGGAAGAACCAGTCGCCTCAAAAATCAAGCGAGCCAGCTGTTTAACCTGTCTCTGTTGGTTGGATTTTAATGGAGGATCCATCCGGCAGAGAAAGCAAGGTTCTTGCAGCTAAACGAGAAACTGGGGTATCAACTTGTGGGGAGTCAGCCCAGTCCTGGCCTAGGGCAGGTGAGAAAGGGTAGCAAGCTTCGATGGCCTTATGGTTCCCAAACCTTTTATCTGGATGGGTCCTATGTTTCTTTAAGATATCCTGAAATTCAGGATGATCTGCAAAAAATGTTTGTGGGCATTTTACCCTCTTGAAAGACACATCATGGTCTGGGGTCTCACATGGGGGGTCGTCAACTTTAAGTGTCTGGTTTACACAGTGATCAAATCCTCGACCCTGGCATGTGTGTCAGGAGTATCTAGGTTAAAAAATACATCTGGATCCGAGTCAGGATCAAGATCCGAGTCAGGATTGTGGAATGCATCGGATGAGGGCGAGGCCTAGTCTAATTCCCTGATAAGGGAGGTATGGGAGCCCTGTAAGGATGCAGGAGAAGCACTCCTATGATGTCTCTTTCACGCTGTCCCAGCCACGGATTTCACGCTGTCCCAGCCACGGATTGTTGTCTATCCTGTGGCCTGCCCATGTGTGGCATGCTCTCGTGTGCTGGAGTGTCCACCTGTGACGCTGGTTGGCCGGAGGTGCAGGGCGTGGGATGGCTCTGCAGGGCCTGGACCAGGGTAGTAGAGAGCTTGTCCATGGATTGTTTTAGAAGCAGAGCCCACTCGGATTAGGGGCGCAGGGATATGCGGTGTCGGCGGAGGGCTCCTGGACAGTGTTATAAGTCTGGCCGTGTGGAGCAGCATGTCCGCTAGGCAGCTGAGAATGGCATGTAATGCAAGAAGCATATGAGATCGTGTAGGATCGTGTAGGTCTTGGGGGCCTTCTTTGTGGTCTTTAAGCTCTGCATGATTATATGGCAGAGTATGTAAGGCAAAAATAGGGTCACACTGTGGGGTGCAGAAGTATACTGAGACAGGGAGAGGAAGAGGGAGCAAAAGAATGAGCTGCAGAAGAGCAGAATCTGCGGAGCTCCTTACCCCAGACATAGGGACCAGTCTCTGGTGATAGCCTTGTGCACAGTGCTCTGGTGTCCCCTTGTGCAGAGATGAGCCCTGAGCTGGTATGCCATGGTAACCGCAGGGATAACAGCATTGCAGGCTGCACGTGTGAAGGAGGAAGTGGGAGGGCCAGAGAGAGGGCACAGTGAGGACTCACAAGAAGCGCCAAAAGCAGCCGGACCGCGTGTTCTGGCCACAAAGGACATCACCCGAAGGCGGGCAGACGGCCGAAGGGGGTGGAACTGCTCAGGAAGCAGGCCGGAGCCGGGGACTGAATTAATTGCGGCCCCAGAGAAGGTGCAACGCCGGCGCGGTGGGCACATGGAAGTCCATGCACGGCATCATTTATGAATTGGGGGAGCCCTCCGCCTGCACTATACCCCCTTTGATGTAGAAAGGGGCTCCCAGATGCAGGCTGTGTCTCTGCAGACCGCTCAGCAGGCATTGCACCTCAGGGTCCCTAGAGGGAGGATGGGAGAGCCTAAAGATATTACCTGGTGCAGGCTCCTGCAACCCATAGTCACAGTGAGTGAAGAATGGGGAGGACAGTGGGCCAGTTGATGGCAGTGGCACCTGCATCCCAGGGTCCCTAAGAAGAGAGGATGAGGAGGGCCGGGGATCTCTGACATGGCACCAGGCACCTTCAACCCAGTCTCCCAACTGTGGGAGCTGGGGAGGACCATAGGGTTTCTGTAATAGCACTGGACGCCTCGACTCAATTTCCCATGGAGTGGGAAGGTGGTGAGAGCTGGCAAGGAATAACCGTTGCAGAGGGGTATACAGGGAGGTAACATTCCGCGTGCCCTTCTGATTGATGGTGGAGATTGGAACGCGAAAGAACCGTTACCACTGTAAAAAAAAGAGAATAAATATGAATAAAAATATTGTCACTCATCGCAGAATGAGGTACGTCGAGGTGACACTGTGTTCCTGTATTTTGGTGGTCAGCGGAGAGCGGTGCGTCAGGGCACCGTCGCCGTCTAATCTTCATCCAGAGGGAAAAGTAAAAAAGTGCAATAAAAATAATAAAAAATAGATGTGGGTCAGTAGACCGTATCTGCCTCCTACTGACACCAAGCTGAAACTGATTCTGCTTGTACCAGCCAGGGGTTGTATACTGCAGGTGAGGCATTACTCTGTTTTTTTTCAGATTCCACTTAGCCTCCTAGTAAACTGCAAAATAACACCATGGTCCTGTGTCCCCCAATGAGGCGAATGAGTAAACTGAACAGTAATACTTTTTTTTCTCTTCCAATAATTGTGTCCTGCATGAAATGTTATGTAACTTTGCAAATCACTTCAGTAAAAAAAACTAAATTGTATGCAAGTGGCTTCCACACACTAATGGTGGGTTTACACGTTGCGATATCGTTCCGATATCGGATCCAACGGCGCGGGAGCGCGCATTTTGTGCCCGGTTTTCAAAGAATCGCATCGGAGGTTTACACAGCGCAGTATCGGGATACAATGTCCCTACAATGTCTACGCCCCCGACCCAGGAACGACCATTTAACATGGGAGTCAATGGAGGACGTTGTACTGCAACATCGGAGTTTGGCTGTCACATAGCACAATCCAGCTCCAACCGGCATCCGATACCGGGCCGTTGAATAGCACGCTCATTCGACCCCCGATATCGGTTTGCCATCGTTCCTGCATCGTATTGGACGTTCACACCGTACAACGCACGAACGATATCGGGTCCAACGCACGAACCACGTGACTTTTGGTCGGAGTTGGACGCCGATATCGCAACGTGTAAACCCACCATCAGATTGTCAGATCAAAGTCAGCAATGCAAGTCTATGGGTTCATGAAAAATTAAAGAAACCTGGACAGCATTCAGATAACATCCAATTTCCACATACTGCTTGATGTATTACAAAAACGGATCTCAGGCGGATGAAACAGTGACCAAGAAAAAAATAAAGAAAATCCAATTGTCAAGTGTAAAAAACTGAAGTTTGAAGAAGGCTAAAGGGGCATACAAAACTATACCGACACACATTTGAGTATCAAAATTTTTTAGTTCATCAGGCATCATGGCGGATGAAAGCATTAAACACATGCAGCTAGACGAAGAATGAGATATTACTTTATAATAAAAAAAAAAAAAAAGTAAGGGTAAAGAAGGCACAGAACAACAATGAAATGCCTTTTAAATGTATGTACCCCTTGTACACAGATTATGAAACAAGCCATGAGATCTTCAGATCTTTTCTTCCAATCTTAATTGATTCATAAGCATTCAAAAGTTGATCATATAGTGCTTGACAGCACTAAGACGTTTTGAAAGTTCAATTTATGTGCCACATCTGTGAAGACACCATACACCACACTACACTATTCTGTAATAACAACTTAATGTTCCTTGGAAATGCATAGTTAAGAAAATATACATTTATATGTTTGCTGCTGACTTTTTGCAGAGATTTAGAGTATGTGCCCACAGGGCGTTTTTGCTGCAGTCCAGAACGCAGGAAAACCTGAGGATCCTAGAGACCTTGACAGGAGAAATGCTATGTTATTGTCTGCGTTTTTTGTGCGTTTTTTGCTGCGTTTTTGTTGCGTTTTTTGATGCTGCGTTTTTCCCATTGACTGCACCAAAAACGCAAAAAAGAATTGACATGTCCATTCTTTGCTATCTGCACCAAAAACGCAGGTATTTGACAGTTCTTGACACTTGCAAAAACAATGTGTGTGCACTGCGTTTTTGAAAACACATTGGTTTGGCTGGGAAGCCAACCGCAGGAACAGATTAGCATACATTAACATAAAACCAAGGGTTTTCTGCATGCGGAAAACGCAGGAAAAACGCGGCAAAAACGCCCTGTGGGCACATACCCTTAGGTGCACAAACAGACATGCATGCTGATTTTATTAACAGTGCAAATGGACATGCATGCAGCAAAATTTATAATGTCTATAGCAGTGATGGCGAACTCCAGGCCTCGGGGGCCGCACACAGTGCAGGCTTTCCTTAGAGTTTGACAGTTGGTAATTTGATTGCCAACTGTCAAATGCAATGGAAATCATGAAAACCTGCACTGTGTGTGGCACACGAGGCCTGGAGTTCGCCATCACTGGTCTATAGTCTATGTTCGGAAATACAGTCATGGCCAAAAGTTTTGAGAATGATACAAATATTAATTTTAACAAAGTCTACTGCTTCAGTTTTTCTAATGGCAATTTGCATATACTCCAGAATGTCATAAAGAGTGATCAGCTTAACAGCAATTACTTGCTAAGTCAATATTTGCCTAGAAAATGAACTTTAACCCCCAAAACACATTTCAACATCACTGTAGTCCTGCCTTAAAAGGAGCAGCTAACATCGTTTTAGTGATTGTTCCATTAACACAGGTGT
Organism: Allobates femoralis; assembly: GCA_033576535.1. NCBI lineage: Eukaryota > Metazoa > Chordata > Amphibia > Anura > Aromobatidae > Allobates > Allobates femoralis. The sequence continues at coordinate 94,860,889 of JARQOC010000001.1, forward strand.
GGGTGATGATGAGGACAGGGCTGGCAAACAATCAGTCATGATTAAGTAAGAATGACACCACTGGACACTTTAAAAGGAGGCTGGTGCTTGGTATCATTGTTTCTCTTCAGTTAACCATGGTTATCTTTAAAGAAACACGTGCAGCCATCATTGCACTGCACAAAAATGGCCTAACAGGGAAGAGTATCGCAGCTAGAAAGATTGCACCTCAGTCAACAATCTATCGCATCATCAAGAACTTCAGGGAGAGAGCTCCTATTGTTGTCAAAAAGGCACCAGGGCGCCCAAGAAAGACCAGCAAGCGCCAGGACCGTATCTTAAAACTGTTTCAGCTGCGGGATCAGACTACCAGCAGTGCCGAGCTTGCTCAGGAATGGCAGCAGGCTGGTGTGAGTGCTTCTGCACGCACTGTGAGGCGGAGACTCTTTGAGCAAGGCCTGGTTTCAAGGAGGGCAGCAAAGAAGCCACTTATCTCCAGAAAAAACATCAGAGACCGACTGATATTCTGCAAAAGGTACAGGGAGTGGACTGCTGAGGACTGGGATAAAGTCATTTTCTCTGATGAATCCCCTTTTCGATTGTTTGGGACATCTGGAAAACAGCTTATGCGGAGAAGAATAGGTGAGCGCTACCACCAGTCTTGTCTCATGCCAACTGTAAAGCATCCTGAAACCATTCATGTGTGGGGTTGCTTCTCAGCCAAGGGAATCGGCTCACTCTCAGTCTTGCCTAAAAACACAGCCATGAATAAAGAATGGTACCAGAATGTCCTCCAAGAGCAACTTCTCCCAACCGTCCAAGAGCAGTTTGGCGCCCAACAATGCCTTTCCCAGCATGATGGAGCACCTTGCCATAAAGCAAAGGTAATAACTAAATGGCTCAGGGAACAAAACAGAGATTTTGGGTCCATGGCCTGGAAACTCCCAAGATCTTAATCCCATTGAGAACTTGTGGTCAATCATCAAGAGACGGGTGGACAAACAAAAACCAACAAATTCTGGCAAAATGCAAGCATTGATTATGCAAGAATGGACTGCTATCAGTCAGGATTTGGTCCAGAAGTTGATTGAGAGCATGCCAGGGAGAATTGCAGAGGTCCTGAAGAAGAAGGGTCAACACTGCAAATATTGACTTGCTGCATTAACTCATTCTGTCAATATAACCTTCTGGTACTCATAATATGATTGCAATTATATTTCTGTATGTGATATAAACATCAGACAAACACAAATAAAAACCAGAGGGCAGCAGATCATGTGAAAAAAGAGAATTTTGTTTACTTACCGTAAATTCTTTTTTCTTGAATCATTAATGGGAGACCCAGACAATGGGGTTTAGGCAGTCTGCCCTCCGGAGGCCACACTAAGTACTACAAGTTTTTTGTAGTCTCCGCCCCTCCGCCTATAAACCCCCACTGCAGGAGCAGATCCTCAGTTTAGTTCACAAGCTGCGAGGAGGCAACCCACACCACAACTCTAGGCATGGCTGCGAACAATGCTAGCCAAAGAAGCCTGAGCCAACAAGGTCCAAAAACACAACAAAACGTCCAACGGGACAACTGGGTGGGTGCTGGGTCTCCCATTAATGATTCAAGAAAAAAGAATTTACGGTAAGTAAACAAAATTCTCTTTTTTCTGATCATCATAATGGGAGACCCAGACAATGGGGATGTCCTAAAGCAACACCCCAGGGCGGGAAAAGAGTTCCTTTGAGACGGTTGATGTGCGGGGCACCTCAAAGGTGAGCCACCGCCGCCTGTAGGACCCGCCTGCCCAAACTCGCATCCGCAGAGGCATGGGCATGTACCATGTAATGTTTGGTAAACGTATGGAGGCTAGACCAAGTGGCTGCCTGGCAAACTTGTTGAGCCGAAGCCCTGTGCCGCAGAGCCCAAGAGGCACCAACGGCTCTGGTAGAGTGAGCCTTCAATCCCACCGGGAGAGGCATACCAGAAGAACGGTAAGCTTCCAGAATAGGAGCTTTGATCCACCGCGCCAAAGTAGATTTTGAGGCCGGGGAACCCCTACGGCGACCAGCCGTAAGGACAAACAGAGAGTCCGAGGTGCGTACCGACGCAGTACGAGACACATAAACCCTGATAGCCCTCACCAGGTCCAGAGTGTGTAACTCCTTCTCACTCCTGTGAGTCGGGTTAGGGCAAAAAGAAGGGAGAACAATCTCCTGATTAATATGAAAAGGTGACACCACCTTAGGCAAAAATTCTGGCCTCGTGCGCAACACCACCTTATCCTGATGAACCACCAGGAATGGAGACTTGCACGAGAGAGCTGCCAGTTCCGAGATCCTCCTGAGCGATGTAATGGCCACCAAAAACGCCACTTTCTGGGAAAGATGGACCAGAGAAACATCCCGCAAAGGCTCAAAAGGAGGCTTCTGCAAGGCCGCCAGGACCACATTGAGGTCCCAAGGATCAAGAGGACGCTTGTACGGTGGAATCACCCGGCTAACTCCCTGCAGAAACCTACGGACCGTTGGTATCTTAGCCAAACGCTTGTCGAACAGCACCGACAGTGCCGACACTTGTCCCTTCAGAGAACTGAGGGACAATCCCATGTCCATTCCTGACTGAAGGAATGAAAGCAACGTTGGGAGACGGAAAGGCCACGCCTTCCGGCCAACAGAAGCACACCAGGAAAAGTAAACTTTCCAAGTTCTGTGGTAGATTTTTAACGAGGTAGGCCGTCTGGCCCTGGTTAAAGTGGAGACAACCGAGGGAGAAAAACCTCTGGAAGTCAAGAGCCAGGACTCAAGGGCCACACAGTCAACTTGAGGGCCGCGGAATTGAGATGGAAGAACGGCCCCTGAGACAGAAGATCTTGTCTGTCTGGCAGCCTCCACGGTTCCCCGTCTGCGAGCCGCCACAGGTCCGGATACCACGACCTCCTGGGCCAATCCGGAGCCACTAGAATGGCTCTGCGACATTCCGTCCTGATCTTGCGCAGGACTCTGGGAATCAACGCCAACGGCGGAAAAACATACGGAAGATGGAACCTGGACCAATCCTGGACCAGAGCATCCGCTCCCAGAGCCTGAGGATCCCATGAACGCGCCATGAACTGCGGAACTTGATGATTGAGGCGAGACGCCATCAGATCCACATCTGGAGTTCCCCACCTTCGACAGATGGACTGGAAGACGTCCGGGTGTAGAGACCACTCTCCGGCGTCCATGCCTTGCCGGCTCAGGTAGTCGGCTTCCCAATTGTCCACTCCTGGGATGTGGACGGCCGAGATCATGGAATTGTTGTCCTCCACCCATAACAGGATGCGGTGGACTTCGGCGAGGGCCTGGGCGCTTCGAGTCCCGCCCTGATGGTTTACGTAGGCGACGGCTGTCGCGTTGTCCGTCTGAATTCGTATGGGTTTCCCTGCCAGAAAACGGTGGAAAGCCAGAAGAGCCAGGTAAATCGCTCTGATTTCCAGGACATTGATTTGCAGAGCGGACTCTGACACCGTCCAGAGACCCTGGGCCCTGTGGTGCAGGAACACCGCGCCCCAGCCTGTGAGGCTGGCATCCGTGGTCACTATTAACCACGAAGGCTGAAGGAAGGACCGACCCCGCGCCAAGTGATGGGGTTGCAGCCACCAATGAAGGGATTCCTTGGTCCGAGGAGAGAGAGACACCACTCTGTCCAGAGATGACGACCTCTTGTTCCACTTGTGGAGAATTTCCATCTGCAAAGGGCGGAGATGAAACTGCGCAAAAGGCACTGCTTCCATTGCCGCCACCATGCACCCCAGCAGCTTCATTAAGCCCCTCAGAGAGGATTGTGGCGAATGAAGAAGGGTGCGAACTGCCGACTGGATGGAGGCCTGTTTCTTGCTGGGTAGTAACACCAGCGCCGGGGCTGTGTGAAAATCCATGCCCAGATAAGTCAACGACTGGGTTGGCACCAGTGCGGATTTCGGGCGATTCAGAATCCAGCCAAACTGTTCCAGAGCCTTGAGGGTCGCATCCAGGCTCCCCTGACACAACTCCTGCGACTGGGCCTTGATCAGCAGATCGTCCAGGTAAGGTATCACGGCATGACCCTGAGCATGTAGGGTTGCCACCATTGCCGTCATCACCTTCGTGAAGACCCGCGGGGCCGAGGCCAGACCGAACGGTAATGCTACAAATTGGAAGTGTTCTTCCCCCACCGCAAACCTGAGCCAGCGTTGGTGTGCTGGCGCAATGGGTACGTGCAGGTAGGCATCCTTGATGTCCACGGACGCCAGGAAGTCTCCCTGAGACATGGCAGCAATCACCGAGCGCAGAGACTCCATGCGAAACTTCCGCACTTGCACATGTTGGTTGAACAATTTCAGATCCAGCACTGGGCGAAACGAACCGTCCTTCTTTGGAACTATGAAGAGGTTGGAGTAGAACCCTCTGAAACGTTCCCCAGATGGCACTGGGATCACAACTCCGTCCCTCTGAAGACCAATCAGGACTTGGTGAAAAGCCTGCGCCTTCTCCGGTGACGGGGAGGAAAGAAAGAAACGGTTTGGAGGAAATGACTTCAGCTCGATCCTGTAGCCCCGAGAGATAATGTCTCTCACCCACCGGTCTTGAACATGGAGATGCCATACGTCCTGAAACCGGGCCAGGCGGCCTCCGACCGGTGGGGTGGCAGGAGTTGGGAGCGAGTCATGTAGAGGACACCTTGGGGGCAGCCGCTGCCGCGGCGGCCGCCGGCTTTTTCTGGCGAGTCTTATTATGCCAGGGACCAGAGGGTTTACCTCCTTTGTCCGATCGCGTGGACGAGTTAGAAGGTTGCGAGCCGGGACGAAAGGACCGCTGTCTGGGATTCCATTTGTGAGACCTCTGTGGCTTGGGTTTATTCTGAGGGATCTTCTTCTCAGCAAACTCCTTAATCCTCTTATCCAGCTCGTCCCCAAAAAGTCTGTCGCCCGAAAAAGGCATGACTTGTAAAATCCTCTTGGACACCTTATCCGAGTCCCAGAGGCGCATCCACAGCAATCTGCGTAAGACCACCGCATTCGCAGAAGCCACGGCCGTCCGATTAGCTGTTTCAAAGGCAGCTGATCTGGCGTAGTCAGCGTAGGCCTTAGCCTTATTGGCAAGAGCCGTCACCTCCGGGTCAGACCCCGGGATATCGGTGATCCCCTCCAGACACGCAGTAATGGCCTGTAACGTCCAAACCATAGAAAAGTTTGGGGCAAAAGAAGACCCCACAGCCTCATATATAGACTTAGCATATGACTCGCATTGCTTGTCGATAGGATCCTTCAGAGAGGAACTATCCTCTGCTGAAAAAAGAGAATGAGCCGCAACTCTAGTCATGGAAGCGTCCACCCGAGGTGAGCGCGACCATTCCTCCAGAACCTCCTTAGGAAAAGGATAACGTGAATCCTTAGTCTTCCTAACAAAACGCCTTTCAGGATGCTCCCTTGGCGTCCTGACCACTCTCCAAAAATTGGAATGGTCAGTGAACAGACCACGCGACTGACCTAATGGCGGCAGCCACTGGAAAGATTCCTTCCGCGGTCTCTCCACCACCGCAGCCGGTGGGACGAGCCCCAGGGTTTCGTTAATGGAGGAAATCAAGTCCTCCACACCGTCCCCCGGACCCTCTGACGGAGCCGTGTGGTGCCGGGGCTCAGGGCCAGGGTCTCCCCCCTCATCATCACTATTAGATGGATGTTCCTCATCAGAGGAACGATGTTCACCATCCTCAGGGTCATCCTCCCAGCGAGGTCTCTTGCGAGAACCCTCACTCAGTCGGGGTTCAGACCCAAGTGCCCCTGCCTGGGGGGCTGAATCAGACAGCCTCCTTAGTATAGCCTCTAAGGATTGCGACATGGAAGACATTCGGGACACTACAGTATCATTAAACGACCTCTGAACATCCCATGGCCCAGCTTCCCCCTGAACCTCAGGGGAGAGCAGTGGTGCTGCAGCTGCAGAGGCAGAAACACTGGGACCAGGCCCAGTGAGACCGCAAGCTGCACAGGCACTATCCCCATCTACCTGTCCCATGCACTGTTTGCATGCCTTGGACCTTGTGGCGGGAGTCCCCTGTCCAGCCGTAGACATACTGGCGCCGCCCCGGGCAGTAAGGGTTAACACCGGGCACCCCGCGGAATACCGATCAGGGAAGCGGTGAATCAAAGCGGGACGTGTGCGACCTCCTCGGGCAAACTGCAGCTTCTCCCCGGAGCGCGATGTGCACGCCACCAATCCTCACAGGAATGAGGAGAAAATGGCCGACGCGCCACTAATGAGTGGGCGCGGCTAAGCAGAAGCCCGAGGAGACCGAGTACACATAGGCCGCAGGAGCGTGACGTCACCGCCCAGAGGGGGACGCGCTCAGGAGCCGCACACAGGGAGAAAAAAGGCGCCAGAACCTCAGTAATGGCGGCCACACTGTGTAACGCGGCTGACAATAAGAGGATCCCTCCAGGAAGGGGTCTCCTCCCAGAACCGCATGTCCCTAGGGAACCGAGGTTCTCCATACATGGCAAACAATAAATACATTCACCATGTCCCCCCAGGCCCACATAAAGGAGATACAGAGTACCTTCACCCAGTGGGTCCACGTCCAGCACCGGTCCAACGGGCAGGGGACGGGGGGTTCAGGTCCGGTCCGCAGGATACGCTTCCATGGAGAGGCCGCAGACCGGAACGGAGCTGTGCAAGGCTCCAGGGCTCCCACCCCACCAGAGCGCTTCAGAAGTGAGTAGTGGGGGAGCACGGCATAGTACCAGGCCAGACAATAAAGTCCTTGTCCAGGCCCGAGGGCTATGGACCAAGGTACCTCTACCTGTATGCACCCAAAGGTGGACAGGGAGTATGCCGGGGACCCCCACGGCAGGGATCCACTTGTCTTCATTGCATCACAACATCTTCACAAATAAATCTCCTGTGACTGCAAGTCATAGGTGTGATCTCCGAGCACACTGAAGTAAAACTGAGGATCTGCTCCTGCAGTGGGGGTTTATAGGCGGAGGGGCGGAGACTACAAAAAACTTGTAGTACTTAGTGTGGCCTCCGGAGGGCAGACTGCCTAAACCCCATTGTCTGGGTCTCCCATTATGATGATCAGAAAATATAATTTTGGTATCATTCTCAAAACTTTTGGCCATGACTGTATTTATAAATTTACCATGTAGCTAGGGACTAATACTTGGAATAAACATAGAATTACCACACTCACTCTAAGGGTGCCATGGATTAAATCAGGGGTGGGGAACCTCAGGCCCCAGGGTCGAATGCGGCCCTCGAGGACTTTTTGCAGCCCCCGGGCAGATACCTGGGGACCACAGTGCTAAGGTAGGCAGACACATTTTGCCGACTGTCCTTTAAATCCAGCTCTCCAGTGATCTCAATGCCCCAGCCTCAGCCTTCTCGGTGACGTATATGCTCTCACCCTCTCCTGTGATGTCTAGGGCTTTAGTAAACCTGGAAAAGCAGTTGAGAAGCAACATGACCAATATCACCCGTGCCAAAAAGCAGCAGCTCCAGCCACCATAGTGGGGATGAATTGGTTGTTTAACCAAATACAGCGGGGTAATTTTCAATTTGATAATTTTGTACTACCCCCGAAGGATTGTAGAAATTTCCAAATGGCCCCCAGCAGAAAAATGGCTCCCTGCCCCTGGATTAAATTAATATATCAATGGTATCCGTGCTGAGTGGAAGATTAGGGCAGGAAAGGTTTGTGAATTAAAAAAGGGGGATCCTTGTCTACTGGATAGTAGGTCACAGATCTAGAAGATAATACAAGGAAAAACTAATCTGAGTGATGTTCCTGAGCTACTACCTTTGTAGGGACACCACTCATTACAGTTTTTTCCCTGTATTATCTTCTAGATCTGTGACTTGCTATCCAGTAGACCAGTATACCCCTTTCTTAATACACAGACCTTTCCTGCCTTAATCTTCCACTCAGTACAGGTACCATTCATATATTCATTTTATCTACAGTACCAGTAGACTGAGCATACTAATTCTATATTTACTCCTTGTCAGTGCTTTTTTTGTAAATCAAAATTTTCCAGTATGGGCCTCGGCAACTTGAGCACCGGAGCATCGGGGGAAGGGGGTGGGTCTTGGGTGCCGTCAGCAACTTGAGGACCGGGGGCGGTTGGGTGCTGGGGGGGTGTTGTCAGGAACACGAGGATCGGGGGAGGGTACCGCCCCTCTGTTTTTTTCCGGTACGCCGTACCACCTCGTACCCCCACAAAAAAAGCACTGCTCCTTGTATTCTTATTTATGACAGGTGATTGACACAGACCCTGTCTACTACCGGTGACTCCTCACACACACAGTGCCAAATGACAGTACTATCTGAAAAGAGGAATAGGAGAAGCTGGAGAAATACCAGGGCTTCAAAGAACAACTGGAGAAGATGTGGAATGTGAAGGCCACAGTGATTCCAGTGGTGATAGAACTGGGAGCAGTGACCCCTAAACTGGAAAAAAGAGAATTTTGTTTACTTACCGTAAATTCTTTTTCTTCTAGCTCCTAATTGGGAGACCCAGACATTGGGTATATAGCTTCAGCCTCCGGAGGACACACAAAGTATTACACTAAAAAGTGTAACTCCTCCCCTACTGCCTATACACCCCCTCTAGGAGAAATCCCATCAGTTCGGTGCACAAGCAGGAAGGAGGAAATAATCCACACCAAGACAGAAAGGTCCGGCTAAGAATCATCGGCCCACAGGGCCATAAAAGCGACATGAAACACCAGTCACTTAAAGAGGAGAACAAAGCCAAAAGGCAACAGGGTGGGTGCTGGGTCTCCCAATTAGGAGCTAGAAGAAAAAGAATTTACGGTAAGTAAACAAAATTCTCTTTCTTTTTCGCTCCATTGGGAGACCCAGACATTGGGATGTCCAAAAGCTATCCCTGGGTGGGAAAAGACCCAAGCATGGCAGTAACATCATAGGTGAGCTACCGCCGCCTGAAGGATCCGTCTGCCCACAGTAGCGTCTGCCGACGCAAACGCATGAACCTGATAATGTTTTGTAAAGGTGTGTAGGCTGGACCAAGTGGCCGCCTGACACACCTGTTGTGCCGTGGCCTGATGACGTAAGGCCCACGAGGCACCCACAGCTCTTGTGGAATGCGCTGTAATACCCGCAGGTAAAGGCATATCAGAGGAAAGGTAAGCTTCCTGGATAGGAGCTTTGATCCACTGGGCCAAGGAGGACTTGGGAGGCCGGCTCACCTTTCTTCTGACCTGTCGTAAGAACGAACAAGGCATCCGTACGGCTAAAAGAAGCCGTGCGAGAGACATAAATCCTGACAGACCTGACCAGGTCCAAAGTATGGAGAGACTTCTCAAACTGGTGAACAGGATTAGGGCAAAAGGACGGCAGAACAATGTCTTGATTCAGGTGAAAAGGGGAAAGCACCTTGGGTAAGAATTCTGCCACAGGTCGAAGCACCACTTTATCCTGGTGAATCACCAGGAATGGAGACTTGCAAGACAGGGCTGCCAGCTCTGAAACCCTCCGAAGAGAGGTAATGGCGACCAGAAAGGCAACCTTCTGGGAAAGTCTGGAGAGGGACACCTCTCTTAGAGGTTCGAAAGGCGGCTTCAGTAAGGCCGCAAGAACCAGATTAAGGTCCCAGGGGTCCAAGGGACGCCTGTAGGGGGGAACAATGTGACTTGCCCCTTGAACAAACGTCTTTACCTGAGGAAGGTTAGCCAGACGTTTGCTAAACAGCACAGACAGTGCCGAGATCTGACCCTTGATGGAGCTGAGAGCCAAACCCTTAGCGACCCCAGATTGAAGGAAAGCAAGAAGGGTTGGGAGAGAAAAAGGCCAGGGAGAACTTCCGTGGAGACGGCACCAGGTGAAGAAGATCTTCCAAACCATGCGGTAAATCTTAGCCGAAGCAGGTTTCCTGGCTTGTCTCATGGTTGCGGCAACGTCAAAGGAAAAACCACGAGATGTCAGCAACCAGTCTTCAAGTGCCACAAAGTCAGGCTGAGGGCCGCTGAATTGTGGTGGAAGAATGGACCTTGCGACAAGAGGTCTGGCCTTCGGGAGCTTCCACGGATCCCCCGTCGAGAGCTGTAACAGGTCCGGATACCAAGCCCTCCTGGGCCAGTCTGGGGCGACGAGTAGGGCTTGCCGACATTCCGCCCTGAGCTTCCGTAGAACCTTGGGCCACAGAGGCAAAGGAGGAAACACGTAGGGGAGACGAAACCGGGACCAATCCTGGACCAGAGCGTCTGCCCCTACAGCCTTGCTGTCTCGAGAGCGAGACATGAAGACCGGAACCTTGTGATTCAACCGGGAGGCCATCAGATCTACGTCCGGAATTCCCCATCTGTCGCAGATGTGCCGAAACACGTCCGGGTGAAGAGCCCATTCGCCCGCGTCCATACTTTGCCGACTTAGATAGTCGGCCTCCCAATTGTTCACTCCGGGGATGTGGACTGCCGAGATGGACGAGCCGTTGTCCTCGACCCACTGCAATATACGCTGGACCTCCGCTAAGGCATGAGGGCTGCGAGTGCCTCCCTGGTGGTTTATATACGCTACTGCAGTAGCGTTGTCGGACTGAATCTGAATATGATTCCCCGCCAGGAACCTCTGAAAAGCCAGAAGAGACAGGTAAATGGCCCGAATTTCCAGGACATTGATCTGAAGGGAGGATTCGTGTTCCGCCCAGGAGCCCTGAGGTGAAGAAACACGGTGCCCCAGCCCAGGAGGCTGGCGTCCGTGGTCACTACCAACCAAGAGGGAGGCAGAAAGCATCTGCCTCGAGACAGCGATGTGGGAAGCAACCACCAATGGTGAGACTCCTTCGTAGAGGAATGCGCCGTTTGAGAGAAGCCGGATTCTTGTCCCATCCGCGCAGGATCTGCAATTGCAGTGGACGCAGGTGAAATTGCGCGAAGGGAACCGCTTCTATGGACGCCACCATTTTTCCCAGCACGTGCATCAGACGCCTGATGGTTACCGAGTCTGATTGCAAGAGAAACTGGACTTCCTCCCGAATCGACACTTGCTTGTGGAAAGGTAGAATGACCAGGGCCTGAGCCGTGTGAAACTCCATGCCCAGATAAGTTATCGTCTGAGCAGGGAGAAGAACAGACTTCAGTACGTTGATTAACCAACCGAAGCGCTGGAGATTGTCCAGAGTAACTGAGAGACTCAGTTGACACTGACCAACAGATCGACCAAGTATGACGTTACTGCATGGCCCTGGGAATGCAGAACAGCCACCATTGCGGCCATCACTTTGGTGAAAACCCTCGGAGCAGAGGCAAGGCCGAAGGGCAGTGCCACAAACTGAAAGTGCTCCTCCCCCACTGTGAATCTCAGCCAGCGTGGATGAGCAGGATGGGAACGTGTAAATATGCATCCTTGACATCCACCGAAGCCAGAAAGTCCCCTTGAGACAGTGATGCGATCACAGACCGCAGAGACTCCATTCGGAATGGCCTGACCCTCACGTGCCGATTGAAAAGCTTGAGATCCAAAACCGGCCTCACCGAGCCGTCCTTCTTGGGAACTGTGAAGAGGTTCAAATAGAACCCCTGGAAGCGTTCCCCAGAGGGAACCTGGACCACGACCCCGCTCTGTCTCAAGGCGTCCAACGCCTGACGAAAGGCCAAAGCCCTCGCCGGCGGGGGCGAAGAGAGGCAGAACCGAGTCGGAGGACGCGAGGATAGCTCTATCCTGTAACCGTGGGAGATGACATCTACTACCCATCGGTCCTGGATACGACTGCTCCAGACGTCTCCAAAGCGGGAGAGCCTGCCACCGACTGAGGATGCTGCTAGGAGAGGCGGCGAGTCATACAGAGGCAGCCTTGGCGGCTGAGGCGCCGGCAGGCTTCTTCTGCTGAGACCTAGATCTCCACGTCCGATTTGACTTCTGCTCCTTATCTGAACGGGAAGAGGAGGAGGTGGTGGACTTCGAGGAGGGACGAAAAGACCGAAACTTGGCGTGCAACTGACGTTGGCCAGACTCCTGCACCTTTGACTGGGGCAAGAAGGTGGATTTACTACCTGTAGATTCCTTTATGAGATCGTCCAGCTGCTCTCCAAAAAGCCTGCTTCCCGCAAAGGGAAGGCCCTGGAGAAACTTCTTGGAAGTGGCATCAGCCTTCCAGTCTGCAGCCACAGCATCCTGCGGGCTGCCAGCGAGTTAGCCGAGACCACAGCGGTGCGGCTGGCAGATTCCATGATCGCCGACCTAGCGTAGTCAGTGAACGCAGAAGCTTGAGACGAAAGGGTAGTCACCTCGGGAATATCCTGAGCTACAACATTTAGTTCTGCCAAGCAGGCAGAAACTGCCTGCAGGGCCCAAACTGCCGCGAAAGCCGGAGCAAAGGAGGCTCCCGTGGCTTCATAGATTGACTTCTGCAGAAGTTCGATCTGTCTGTCAGTGGGATCCTTCAAAGAGGAACCATCCGCAACTGACATAACCGTATTGGCCGACAGTCGAGAGACTGGGGGGTCCACCCTAGGAGAAACCGACCAACCCTTTAGAACGTCAGGAGGAAAAGGATAACGGGTATCCTTCTATACTTCCTGGAAAAACGTTTATCAGGACAAGCCCTAGGAGCCTGTACAGTTGATCTGAAGTTAGAGTGATCAAAGAATGAACCCCGAGACCTGGACGGAGGAAGGAACTGATAAAGTTCCTCCGAGAGCAAAGTCTCCACCGTGGGAGGGGGAGCAGTCAGGTCCAACATGGTAATAATGGAGGACACTAAGTCATCCACTAAGGAATCCTCTTCCAAGGACTCGTCCGGAGACCTCACAGAATCCTGCCTATCCTCCCCCTCAGCATGAGACTCTGTGTGACGAGAGGAAGCAGGAGAGATTGCTCTACGTGGCAGTTTGGGGGACCGGGGAGAGGGAGCCAAGTCTGAGACCCTTGTATTGTCTCCAGAGTCCATTCCCCTAGAAGGGGACGACTCGCTGTAGTGCCTGCGGCGTGAGGCAGAGGGACCGGGGGTAAAGACTCCTGCAGGACTCTGGTTAGAGCAGTCATAGACTGGGAAAAAGAATCAGAAAAGGACTTAGTGAAAGCTACAGTCCAAGGAGGTGGCACTGCCGGGTCCCCCTGGCTAGGGAAAGGCTCCGAAGCTGCAGAGCTGGGGGGAGCCCCATGTTCCACCTCAGACACATGTGAAGTGCAGGCTGAGCAATGAGGGAAGACAGACCCAGCAGGCAGCGGACTCTTGCAAGCAGTGCAAGAAGAATAAAACGTCTGCACCTTAGGAGCCTTGCTCCTGGTGGAAGACGTACCTCCTCACAAGTAGTAACCTCAAAGAGGGAATACACTAGAGGGGGCCCCAGGGGGAGGAAGACACCACCAGATAAACTGGGGTGAGCTACCAGCCTGACAGAGTGGATTGTGTGCCCTCCAGATGCAGCGCTCCCTCCTAGCAGCCACAGGGTTCAGGAGAGAATGATGAGAGTATTCTCCTGCCCAGGGAAAAGATGGCCGCCGGAGCCAAGAGAGGGGGCGGAGCCAACGAGGGGCGGGAATCCGGAGGGCAATCCCACCTCTTAACAGGCTTAGGAGGCTGCCATCCAAAGAGATGGGAGCGGCCGACGCTCCAAGACCGCCCACAAAGGCGGCCGAGCCCGCCTCCAGTGGAGCCCAGGCTCCAGGGCTAAAACTAGGCCACAGAGAAGCTGGGGCCTAGATTTTTGGGGCCGGCCGGCGCTCGGCAGCGGGCGAGCGCGGTACCTCACAAAAGTACCACAGACCCCGCGGCGCAGCAAAGACAGGACCCCAGGGCCTCAGGGAAGCCTCCAGTGACCCCACAGGTGCAGAGACCGGGCTGCAGCCACAGTACAAACCCCCAGAGTACCTGAATAGGTTGCAGGGGCCGATCCCTGGGGGTCCACAACTCCAGCCAGCCGATTCCCATAGGGACTGTGGATGGAGTCAGAGCTCCAGACGCCATGGGAGCCCAAAACAATCCCACTTCTCCAGAGCCCCTAAGGGATGGAGAAGGAAAAGCAGCATGAGGGCTCCAGCCCGTTGTACCCCAAGGGTACCTCAACCGCCTCTGCCCGAGGGTGAGGAAGGAGACATACTGGGGACCCAATGGATCCTCTTTGCTTCCATCTGACACTCTCCAGCGAGATTGAGCAAGAGTGTGCCTCCTTCAACACAAAGCAAAGAACTGATGGGATTTCTCCTGGAGGGGGTGTATAGGCAGTAGGGGAGGAGTTACACTTTTTAGTGTAATACTTTGTGTGTCCTCCGGAGGCGGAAGCTATACACCCAATGTCTGGGTCTCCCAATGGAGCGAAAAAGAAAATGGCTGCAACAGTTGTCCAGAAAAATGCAGTGGTGGGAACAACTAAGATCCTGTGAAGAACTATCAAACTCCCAGGACTCTGGTAGAGGACCTGAGCATGAGGAAAGACAAAAACCACCCCACAGGGGGTGAGAAGGTAGTTTTTCCATATATTATACTTATCTATATAGTTAATATATTTACATAAAAAAAGATTGTTTTATTAAAATAAAATTTCCTTTTAGTACTCACAGTTTTATTTTAACCAAGTTGAGTGCCAGTGTTTTATTATTATATTAGGGACTAATACTTGTTAAAGGGAACCAACCACCCCCAATGACCCCCCCGGACTATTAATATCAGTCCCTACACACAGCACATACATGTGCTGCACTGATTTTTGCTAAATAAACTGGTTTTTGAAACTAAAGATAATGATTTTTAAAGTTTAAACCGAAACGACGGTTGGGCGGTACTTATCTGTGGCAAACGACGAGATCTGATGCCAATCATCTTCCCTGTCTCCCCTCGCCGCAGTTATGGACAGCCCTTTGTGCAGCGTCACAGCCCTGTGCACGGGCTCGCATGCCCGTGCACACGTCATCATCTGCAGCCGGGAAGCGAGCGCGCGCTCTGACTTCCTGCGCTCGGCTGTGGAAGTCAGAGCGCGCGCTCGCTTCCCGGCTGCAGATGATGACGTGTGCACGGGCATGCGAGCCCGTGCACAGGGCTGTGACGCTGCACAAAGGGCTGTCCATAACTGCGGCGAGGGGAGACAGGGAAGATGATTGGCATCAGATCTCGTCGGTTTCCACAGATAAGTACCGCCCAACCGTCGTTTCGGTTTAAACTTTAAAAATCATTATCTTTAGTTTCAAAAACCAGTTTATTTAGCAAAAATCAGTGCAGCACATGTATGTGCTGTGTGTAGGGACTGATATTAATAGTCCGGGGGGGTCATTGGGGGTGGTTGGTTCCCTTTAACATTACAGATCAGGCAAACAACGCCCCTCCTTGTGTGGACCTGCACATCCCGGAATAAATCACTGCTTGGTTACCAGCAGCATCTAAGGACACCAAAATTCTGATGACATTATGGATTGTGAGGATGCCAATTAATGCTGCTCGTGTGCATCAATCTGTCAGTCCATTCAGCACAGTTTAGAGAAAACATATTTCCCAATGCTTTTAAGTAAAACAAACACCAAATGAAAGCAGTCACTCAATGTGGTCAAAAGCAGAAATATCAATGAGGCATAATCCTTGATAAAAGATGATTTGCCAATAGACCAATATTATTTTTTGTTCATAAAAAAATTTACCCAACCCAGGTGCTTCGCTCACATGTTTGTTTATGCCATACTTGTGATACTAATTTTTTTTATTGGATAGCTTATGGACATAAATAATGGATATAACTAAAAAAAGTGAATTCCCAGTTATTCAGTTGAAACGGTAAGGTTTGGCTGGAAATCGGCCAACATGCTCAATAGCGCTTCATTCACAGGATCTATAGGGACAGCAGACCAACTCAACAATCATACGTTAATCAACTATCCTGAAGGTAAAATTACTATAAATTATATTTTTTTAGATGTTCCATCGACTCTTCTTATGCTTGAAATTGGTGCAGGTGAAATGTCATCAATGTAGACACCACACATCTATATACCTGTATTTTGTCTGTAAACCCTTCTCATGTATAGCACCATTGAATCAGTGGTCCTCTAAGTAAATCTATGACTAGATCATTTTAGGTTGACACAATTACTCAAAGGAAACGTGTCATGTTGAGGATGGGATTTGTCCTGCAGGCAGTGTGTTCTAGAGGGGGGGGGGGGGAAAGATGATCAGACACTGCAAACACCATGGTGAGTTGCAGGTTGTATTACAGTCAATGAAAAATGTTACCATTTAACTCCTTAATGACCCTTGACCAAATACAACGTCAAGGGTCGGGTCCCGAGGCTTGATGTGAGGTCCGGTGTGTCACTCGCATCAAACACCCGACATCTCAGCTGATCTCATCAGCTGAGATGTCGGGCTTCCAGCACCGATTGGATCTGGGATCCGTTCGCTGCTGTTAACCCCTTGGATCCCGCTGTCATTCACTGACAGCGTGATCCAAAGACACTGCAGCGGGGAATGCGCTGTTCCCTGCCTGCACCGAAGATCCCGCAATAATTTTGCAAGATCTCCGGCGCTCACATGATAGCTTCTGGGGTCTCGGTAGGACCCAGGGCTACCAGGGACCACTTGGCAAGCGCTGCCAACCACTATCAGTGCGCATTTGTGACAGGTCCCGATGTGCTGCAGCTCATCGGGACATGCCACAAGTGATCGGACCCTGCAGCAGTTAAAATGTAGTTGCTGGAGCCACCTCTCAATTTTTTGTTGCTTTATTGGTGTAAAACCAATAACATCATTGTCCTACATAGGGAACCGACGCACCAGACGCGTTTCGGGATTGCACCCTTAATCGTTGGTGACCATATACAAAGTGAACATGCATTTATATACAACACAACACCTGATACAAATCGTACCATCAACCATTAATCCCTTAGTTGCCGTTTACCCATCAAACAAAATTGCACAGCTTACAGAGTAAAGTAATAAAGAATTTTGCAAAACCAACATTGATGTAGTATTATGAACACATGTCATATGATTAATGCCTAAATGTTAAAGTATTTTTCGGGTATGGTAATAGAAATATAAAAGATCCATTCTGAAGTTAAGACCATTCGGATTGTGGGCATCTAGTTTTAGTATCCACAGCTTTTGCCTACTTTGTAAGAGTCTCTCCCAGTCTCCA
The DNA here is from genome assembly GCA_033576535.1 of Allobates femoralis. Classification (NCBI taxonomy): domain Eukaryota; kingdom Metazoa; phylum Chordata; class Amphibia; order Anura; family Aromobatidae; genus Allobates; species Allobates femoralis. The sequence goes on from JARQOC010000001.1 coordinate 94,877,962, forward strand.
CCCCTATATGGACGGTAGACCCTTTCAATGCCTTTTACCTTCAAGGTTGAAAGATTCCCATTATGGAAATCTTTGAAGTGTTTGCAGAGCCCCCACATGTTGACACGTAATGCGGTGGAATTAGGGTTAGATGCAGAGATGTACTCTGACATTCTTTTTTTCAAGGTGTGAGTGTTGCAACCTACATAATTCTTATTGCAACCTACGCATGCTGCCATATAGACAACATGTGTGGTGTTGCAATTCATATAAGACCTTATAGGAAATTTTTCACCTGTCAAGAGTATTCTGAAACTCTGTTGTTTGATTGTTAAATTGACAGATTGCATTTCTGGTCTCCTTGTTTCTTCGATATACCGCTGTTGAAAATACTCGGAGAAACCATGCTCACTATACCATGTGATTTTCTGGGAATTGTCTTCCACCCTCCTGACAGGATTTTATACAATATATCGTCCTGATAAAGGATAGGTATATTTGTATTTAAAATATCCCCAATAGCACCAGAGACACTGCTGTACGATGTCACAAACACGGGCAAATTGATATTTTTGTTCTGTAATTTGTTAATAATTTTGACCGTGGTTGTGTCATCAGATAGCAGCGACTCTCTAGATCTTTCATTTGTTATTTCCTGTGCCCTCCTCACCATCCAAGGCTTGTAGCCCTTTGATTTCAGTCTATTTTCCATGATTACAGATTCTATCAGATAATCTTCTGTCCTAGAGCAAATTCTCTTTGCTCGTATAAATTCGCCGACAGGCAAGTTTTTAATTATGTCGCTCGGGTGACAGCTATCTGCTTTCAATACCAAATTGCCATGCCACCAGGCGGCTTTCTGTATAGTTTACAATTGATCCTCTCCGTTCTGGCATCTCCCATTAGTACAAGATCCAGAAAGGGAGGCTCATTTCCATGTAATTCCATAGTAAAGGATAAGTTGTAATTGTTGTGGCAAAAGAATTCCAGCAGGGACTGGGGCGTAGGGACAGGAGATATATCGCACGGTACAGCCCAAATCAGGACTACATCCATCGATGTATCTCCCGTACCATCAAATTGGGTTGGTACAATCATTCTAAGATTAAAAGATGAATTCCTCTCCCACCGCTGCTTATATAAATTTGCAAGCGATGGGTAGAATTTTGCCTCCATAGGACAGCCGTACTGCTGAAGAAAAAATTTGCCATCAAACATGACCTCAACATGCGCATTGTGCATGCGCAGCTTGTCGGCTTACACCTAAAGGGTGTACACATGTCACCAGGACCAGATGTGACACAAATAGCGTCACACCGGCTATTACGCCCTTTCTGCAGGGCGAGGAGGATTAGGATTAGTTATCACGCCCTTCGGGGCGTGATAATGAGCGCGTCAGGAGGTTTTAGAGTCTCACGGGGAACGCCCTGTGAGACTTATTCAATGTGAAGAAGTCCCTGACATGTAAGTGTGTAATAGCGTTTTTCACAATATTCCTGAACGCTTTTTTTACACAAAAGTACCGCTGCTAATGAGCTTTAAGGGTGCAGGGACAGGTATTAATAGAGTTGGGGGTCATTTGGAGGGGTCAGGTTCCCTTTAAGTGTAGAGCTGACAACACAGAACAATAGACAATATGGAAAGGAGTTTGTTGCACTCTGAGAAGGAGCTTGCTGGGGTAGATGTGGGGTAGGATCGTAGTATGGAGCTGCAGAACAGTGAGGCGGCTGCTGAGTGGGGGGGGGGGGGGGGGGGGTGTAGGGAAGAGTGCCCGGGAGGCTAGTCCTGATCAGGCACACCCCAACAAGTTTGCCAAGTTGGCAGATAAAGGGACTATTGGAGTAGCACTGCTGCAGCAAGACATGTCCTCTAAAAGCAGATTGCCTGCTCTGGTAAGGGGGAAAATAGGCGCACAGGGCAGGCCAGACACGAGCGGGTAGTAGTGGGCTCAATTAGGGGAACTGATAGAGCAATCTGATACAAAATACATTGATCACCGAACAATGTGCTGTCTTTCTGCGCTCAACCTTGGCACATCACTGATCGGGTTGACAGATTACTAGAAGGAATTGGTGAGGACTCAGGACAGTAGCACCAATGACAAAGTTAGATGTAGGTAGAAGGTCTTTAAATATGTCAGGAAATTAGGTTGTAAGCATTAAAACAAGGACCTTGAAAGTATACTGTATGGTTGCCTGTATGCCTGTACCACATGCCACACCAGAAAGGCAGCGGGAGACAAGGGAGGTAAATAAGTAACTCAGAAAATGGTGCAGGAAGAAAGTTTTAGGTTTTCGTTAGAACTGGGCTGACTTGTCTGTTGGCTACAGGATCTATGGTAGGAATGGGCTGCAACTAGATGGGGATGCTGCTGTGCTCGGACAAAAAATGGCTAGGAGGCTAGAGGAGTGTAAACTAGAGATTGGGAGGGGGGGGGGGCATTTACTGTACTGGAAGGGAAGATGGTGCATATAGTGACCTTGTGATAAGTAATGAAATTAGGGCAACCAACACCATAACCAAGAATAGAGGTACAGAGAAATACATGAAGTGCATGTACATGAATGCCACAAGCTTCCGTAACAAAATAGAGGAATTAGAATTAATATTGTTGTAAAATAATTATAATTTGGGGAGGGGATATCGGAGACATGGCTGAACGAGAGCTATGACTGGGCTGTTAATTTACAGGGCTATAGTCTGTTCTGGCATGATAATACAAATAAGTGAGGAGATTAGTGTTTATAGGTAAAATAGTCATAAAAACCCATCCTGCATGATAATATATGTGAGGATAATGAGAATGTAGAGTCCCTGTGGGTGGAGATAAGGGGAGGGAGAAAGAATAATAAAATACTGATTGGTGACTTATAACAAACCCCTAAATGGAAGCGGCGGAGAGTATCTTTATCAAACCAATAGATGAAGCAGCAGCTTAAGGCAAAGTCATTATTATAAGGGACTTTAATGATCCTGATGTAAATTGGGGAGCAGAAACCTGCAGATCCAGCAAAGGCAATTACCTTTAACAACTGGTTCAGGACCCAACAAGAAGGGGGGGCACTGGTAGACCTAATTTTAACCAATAGGATAGGCCAGACCGTACATCAAATGTACAGGTTGAAGGTCACTTGGGTAATAGTGATCACAAAATCCTACTTTTTAATTTATCCTTTAATAAGACGTATAGTAGAGGGATTACAAGGACACAAAACTTCAGGAAGGTGAATTTTCATTGTCTAAGTCTTTAGAGATGCACTTAGTACCATAAACTGGGACGATGTACTGAGACATAAAAGTGCAAAGCAAGTGGGAGACTTATTAGGATCCTAAATAGGACCAGTGCACAACATATACCCTATGGGAATAGAGAAGACGGAAATAGGAGAAAACCACTATGACTACATAGAGCTCTAAGGGACGCAATAAGTGACAAAAAGAAAAGCATTTAGAGAATTAAAACAAGTAGGTAGTGATGAGGCATTAAATAATTATAGAAAAGTAATTCCGTAAAAACAAAATCAAGGCAATAAAGGTTGAGACAGAGACTCATTGCCAGAGAAAGTAAAAGTATTCTTCAACTATATAAACAATAAGAAACTCAAAAATGATTGTGTTGGCCCCCTTAAAAATAATCTGGGTGAAATGGTGGACGAGGATGAGCGAAGAGACAATATGCTAAATGACTTTCTCTACAGTATTTGTACAAGAACATGATCAGTGATAACAAACATTCTCAATTAAATATCATCATCTTAACCCAGAAGGAAGTACGGCACTGCCTCAAAATCAATAATGTAAACAAGTCCTCAGGTTCGGATGGCATAGTACTGGAGGAATTAAGTACTGTCATAGACAGACCATTATTTTTATTCTTCACAGATTCCATAACAAAAGGTTCTGTATCACAGGGCTGGTGCATAGCAAAAGTGGTGACAATATTCAAAAAGGGGACAAAAACGGAGCCTGGAAATTATAGACAAGTTTAAACTTTATGTTTGGTACGATCATTAAGGGTTTCCTTAGAGATGCTATCCTGGAGTATCTCCTAAATAACCTCGTGACCCAATATCAACATGCGTTTTATGAGGGATCGGTTTTGTCAAATTGACCTAATCAGCTTTTATGAAGATACGATGCCACATAAAAGGCTGGTTCATAAAATGAGAATAATGGGAATATAGGAAAATGTGTAACTGGGTTAAGAACTGACTCAGTGACAGGAAACAAGGGGTGGTTATTAACCCCTTCATACATGTGCATCATAAGTCGACTCCCACCGTTAGATGCGAGCTCACACTGTGAGCCTGCATCATATCCCCCCACATCTCAGCTGATCTCATCAGCTGAGATGTGTATCTAACAGTGCCAATCACATCAGCGATTAACACCTTTTAGATCGCGCTGTCAGAGATTGACAGTGTGATCCAAAACACCCAGATGAGATCGCTCCGATTCCCACTGGGGTCGAAGGTCTGTGAAGCAGTCACTGGACCTGAATGCTTTACCTGGACAGTCTGTGGTTTTCTGATGACACTGAAAGCTGTCCTGATTCACTTCCTGCCTATGATGTCCCAGTGACATCACAAGCAGGAAGTGATCATTTCTCGTGTCTTTAGATGAGCAGCATCTCATCTAAAGACAAAGAAAACGATCGGACTATGCAGCACTGAAGCCCACTAGTGGCCAGTGTAAAAAAAAAAAAAAGAAACCATAAAAGTTCAAATCACCCTCTTTTGCCATTGAAAATAACATTATTAAAAAATTTTAAATACACACATTTGGTATCACCACGTTCGAAATGCCAGATTTATCAAAATATAAAATCATTAATCTGTTAGTAAACTGTGTAACGAAAAAAAAGGCCAAAGACCAAAATTATGTGTATTGGTCGCCGTAACAAAGCAATAAGATTCAATAACGGGTGATCAAAACATCACAACTACCCAAAATTGGTATCATTCGAAATGTCAGTCAAGACACAAAAATAAGAACGCTACGAGTCATGGAACATGGCGCAAGAGCGCAATTCTTTTGATAAATAAATATTGGAAAATATTTCACCATTTAGATCACGTAAAAGTAACATGTTTAGTGCTAAAAACTCACACCAACCCAAGGCATCATACCAACATGTCAGTTTACAATATTGTGAATATAAATCTCAAAAACAAACGTGTAATTGCACTTTCTTTTGCAATTTTAGCACATTGGAATTTTTTCCCATTTTCCTGTACATGATGGAAAAATAAGAACATTATGGCTCTTAGAAGGGTAGGGAAAAATGAAAAACAGAAAATCACTGGGGGTAAAAGGGTTAATGGAACACACTCGAACTGGCTCATATTTAACAGTGAAGCACCACAGGGGTTAGTATTGGGTCCTCTTCTTTTTAACATTTATTAATGATCTTGTAGAGGGGGCATGCAAAGTAGAATTTCAATATTTGCAGATTATACTAAACTCTGCACAGTAATTAATACAGAGGAGGACAATTTATTACAGAAGGCTTTATGTAAGCTGGAGGCTTGGGCTGAGAATTTGCAACTGAAGTTTAATGTGGATAAATGTAAGGTAAAATATAAGCACTTAGGAAAATGAAATAAAATGTATAATTATGTATTGATTCAAAAAGAGAATAAAGAAAGGCGGCACTCACCGTATAGGCTGGTGGAAGGGTGTTTTAATCCAGGAAAATCAATCCATTAAAACATTGTTAGTGCGGTGGGGAGAGGGAGTGAGAGGCCGTTGGAACCCGCAGAAGTATCACTACACGATACGAAAGGGTACCGTCGTTCCGACGGCCTCTCACTCCCTCTCCCCACCACACTAACAATGTTTTAATGGATTGATTTTCCTGGATTAAAACACCCTTCCACCAGCCTATACGGTGAGTGCCGCCTTTCTTTATTCTCTTTTTTGAATCTCTGATTATTCGTTTAATGCTGTGCAACACCAGGCACCGGGGATAGCAGACAGGCTTTTAGCAGAGCTCCACAGGTGTAGTGCCCGGTCATTGGACTCTTTTCCTGCATTAATTAAATAATTATGTATTGCATTGTAAAAGACTGGGAAAACCTGTCACAGAAAAAGACTGGTGTATGGAAGGACAGCAAACAACTTTACTGACCAGTGTCAAGCAGCTGCTGCTAGGGCACATAAAATTATGGGAGACATTAAAAGAAGTATAGATGAGCACGAGAGGAAGAAAGTTTTGCCTCTATACAAGTCACTAGTGCAACCACACTTTAAATTAATGTGTACTATTTTGGTCTCCATTGCATAAAGACATAGCTGAATTAGAAAAGGTGCAGAGAAAAGCGATCAAAGTTATTAATGGACTGAGGGGTCTGCAATACCAAGACAGGTTATTACACTTGGGGTTATTCAGTTTGGAAAAACAAAGGCTTAGGGGCAATCTTATTACAATGTACAAATATATGAAGGGACAGTATAAATGATCTTTTTACACCTAGGCCTGAGACTGGGCAAGGAAGCATCCTCTACGTCTGGAAGAAAGCAGGTTTAACCATAACCGAAGATGAATATTTTTTTAGTGTAAGAGCAATGAGACTATGGAACTCTCTGCCGTATGATGTTGTAATGGTTGATGTACTATTAAAATTTAAGAATGGCCACGATGTCTTTTCTTCAAAAATATATTATTACTATTATACTATTTTCTTTGATTGGACATTGATACAAGGAACTAGTCTGATTGCCGTATGTGGAGTTGGGAAGGAATATTTCTCTTTAATGTGGAGCTCGGCATCTGCCCCATGGGTTTTTGCCTTCCTTTGGTCTAACATTTTAGGCTATAGGTTGGACTTAAGTCTACCTTCAACCTTAAAACTATGAAACTATGAGATTGCTACAAGAACAAAGTGAGCGGCCCTACGTAGTGACTGACGGTCTTCTGTATAACTGAGTGTAGAGATACAGTAACTGTCAATCGCTGAATACGATCATCAGCTGGACTTCTGTCCATACAGACAGCAGGGATGTCAATAAATAAAAAAATCCATTATACTGAATCTTTTCCAACGATCCTATACATGACTTGGATCAGCTTCTCCATGCTCCTCCTCTCCTTATCAGATCCGGCTGCATGTCCAGGATCTCTTTCAACGATTTACTATGGGCAATGATCTAGTAAAAACTTGCTTGCTGGAGACCCCTTTTAAATAAGGCTTGTAAAAGAAATTTTACTGTAAAATAAGGTCAAGTCTTTCTTGTACAAAAGAAACTTACTGAAAATAAATAGTAAGTATCTAGAAATATTTTCTTCTTCCAAAGTACTTCCCAGTCTTACCATTCCTCCACATTACAGCCAATTTTTCACCATTCATTCTTACTTTTAGCCTACTTTCTGACCAAAGCTTCAAGATCCGGTATGAACAGGAGTAAAATCTCTGGATTGCACCCAGCACTCATTAGTGGGGTATTTTTGATCAAAAGCCAAATGTGCTGTGTATGAAAGAAAAAAAGAAAAAGACTACAAGTGTGTCGGTAACTGTGTGAAGTGGTCGGCAGGAGGGGAGAACATAGGGTCAGGAACTCAGTCTGGACATTGTTTATGGCAGACCTACTCACCTGTTCATTGCTTGGCCTATAACAAGGTGCACACCAGAAAAATACTGAATAATTGAACGGGCTCTGCCTAACTCAGAAAAGTAGATTTAATTACAGAGTCCAGACAGGTAGGAGTTAAACACCCTAACACACAAAACCATTATCCATTTATTTTAACTATTTGACTATTTGTGTTGTTAAAGAGTACAGGGGAGATTAATATAAAATATAATATATATATATATATATATATATATATATATATAGATAGATATAGATAGATATATATATATACACACACACACACACACACACATAATACTTATACACACACTATAAAATATAATACAGTATAATATAATAAATATATATATATATATATTTTTTTTTTTTTTTTCTTTTTTTTTCATTCACTGGACCATAAGACATATCCAGATTTTAGAAGAGGAAAATAGGGAAAAATTAATTAGGGAATTAAGCAAAAAATGTGGTTATAATGCACGATGGGTGTAATGTCCCCATCCTGGGCCCCTTCTAGGTAAAATGTGATCCCTCATCCTAGATATGCCCCCCATCCAAGTACATAGTCTCCTTATCCTGCTGCATAGCCTACCCATTTTGGATATAGCTGCCCCCCCGCCCCCATCATTGATATAGCCTCCCATCCCGTAAAAGGCCCCCCATCTTGAATATAGCCTCCCATCCTGTATATGTTAACTCACCCTCTGTTGCTCCCTTGCAGCAGTATGGCATCCTCTGGTCTTCTTGACTGTCAGGGGCATCAGATCGTGTCACTGGGGCACACACTGATGACGTCACTGTGCTGCACTGATCACATGATTGGATGCCAGGCACAGACTGGGAGGAAGATGGCGATGCTGCAGGCAGGAAGCTATGGAGAGGTGAGTTAACATTGTTTATTATTGTTGTGTGTGCGCCAGCAGGGGGGCATATACCATGACCAGGGGGCCATATTCAGGATAGGGGGTCAGTATATCTGGGCACATGTAATATGTCCCACAGCACCCCCCTTCCGCCTCAGACACCTCTCGGCGCTATCCTTAGTGCTGAGATGATAGACAAGGGGATGCAGTGAATATTACATGAGCCTAATAAGTGGGCCCACTTGACCTCCTCCATGCCCACTCCAGTGCAGCTGCTGCCATCAGCACAGCCGACACAAACAGCATAGGTCCGTAAATCCGGACCATAAGACGCACCCCCACTTTCCCCCACAATTTTGGGGACAAAGGGCTTCTTATGTTCATCAAAAAATTAATTTATTTCAGTAATTCAACACAAAGTGAAATGCATATATTAGGCCCCTTTCACATCAGCGGTAAAAGCTGATCGCGGCAGTTGCGGTGAAAGAAGGTTTGAGCAACTTCAATTATCTGTTTGCTGGTTTGTAAGGCCTTTTTAGCAGCTGCTCTCTTAAATCTGATGAACTTGCCTGGCAGAAACCTTCCTCATTCTGCCTTTATCTGCAAGAACACATCTGTGCTCAGAATCAGCCACAAATATCTTCACAGTACGATGATCACGCTTACGTTTTCGTGCAATATCAAATGTTTTCATTCCTTGTCCAAGGCATTGCACTATTTGTTGTTTTTCGGCAGCAGAGAGATCAATATTGTGGAACACCCAGTTTTCCTTTTAAAGGGCTCACCTGCCAAACTAATTATCACAAGTATCTGTGATCCAAAGAACCCTGATGGTGGGTTTGCACGTCCCGATATCGACCCGATATCGTATCCAACGACGCGGGAGCGCGCTTTTTGAGCGTGCTTTTCCCTGCATCGCATCGCCGGTTTACACAGCGCGATATCGGGATACAATGTCCCGACGATGTGTACGCCCCCCAACCCAGGAACGACCATTTAACATGGGAGTGAATGGGTGACGTGGCAGTACACATCGGAGTTGGGCTGTCACACAGGACGATCCGGCTCCAACCGGCATCAGATATCGGGCGGTTGAATAGCACGCTCATTCGACCCCCGATATCGGTTTGCCATCGTTTCTGCATCGCGTTGTACGTTCACACCGTACAACGCACGAACGATATGGGCTCCAACGCCCGAACCACGTGACTTTTGGTCGGAGTTGGACGCCAATATCGCAACGTGTAAATCCACCATCAGACACAATACCATCAATGGGTTTCAGTGAAAGAAAAAAAAACCTATGACACTTAAAACCAATTTGCATAATAATTTGGAACATGGTTTATATAACTATCTCAGAACAGGAACATTTCATTAAACATCCAATTGTAGAAATTATTATTATTCCAAGATCTATTGATTAAATGTACTGTAAAATTAATCTTGTTCTTGGGAAAACTGCTTTGAGATGTAATTCATATGCAAATAGGACGGTAAGTGATAACCTGTCAGATCTCATACACTACAGATGACACAATTTGCAACACAACTAGAAATTCAACACTGCAAAAACACATTTAAATGAAAAAAAAAAAAAAAGATATATATATATATATATATATATATATATATATATACACACACACACACACAGTTAGGGCCAGAAATATTTGGACAGTGACACAATTTTCGCGAGTTGGGCTCTGCATGCCACCACATTGGATTTGAAATGAAACCTCTACAACAGAATTCAAGTGCAGATTGTAACGTTTAATTTGAAGGGTTGAACAAAAATATCTGATAGGAAATGTAGGAATTGTACACATTTCTTTACAAACACTCCACATTTTAGGAGGTCAAAAGTAATTGGACAAAAAAACATAACCCAAACAAAATATTTTTATTTTCAATATTTTGTTGCGAATCCTTTGGAGGCAATCACTGCCTTAAGTCTGGAACCCATGGACATCACCAAACGCTGGGTTTCCTCCTTCTTAATGCTTTGCCAGGCCTTTACAGCCGCAGCCTTCAGGTCTTGCTTGTTTGTCGGTCTTTCCGTCTTAAGTCTGGATTTGAGCAAGTGAAATGCATGCTCAATTGGGTTAAGATCTGGGGATTGACTTGGCCATTGCAGAATGTTCCACTTTTTTGCACTCATCAACTCCTGGGTAGCTTTGGCTGTATGCTTGGAGTCATTGTCCATCTGTACTATGAAGCGCCGTCCAATCAACTTTGCAGCATTTGGCTGAATCTGGACTGAAAGTATATCCCGGTACACTTCAGAATTCATCCGGCTACTCTTGTCTGCTGTTATGTCATCAATAAACACAAATGACCCAGTGCCATTGAAAGCCATGCATGCCCATGCCATCACGTTGCCTCCACCATGTTTTACAGAGGATGTGGTGTGCCTTGGATCATGTGCCGTTCCCTTTCTTCTCCAAACTTTTTTCTTCCCATCATTCTGGTACAGGTTGATCTTTGTCTCATCTGTCCATAGAATACTTTTCCAGAACTGAGCTGGCTTCTTGAGGTGTTTTTCAGCAAATTTAACTCTGGCCTGTCTATTTTGGAATTGATGAATAGTTTGCATCTAGATGTGAACCCTTTGTATTTACTGTCATGGAGTCTTCTCTTTACTGTTGACTTAGAGACAGATACACCTACTTCACTGAGAGTGTTCTGGACTTCAGTTGATGTTGTGAACGGGTTCTTCTTCACCAAATAAAGTATGCGGCGATCATCCACCACTGTTGTCATCTGTGGACGCCCAGGCCTTTTAGAGTTCCCAAGCTCACCAGTCAATTCCTTTTTTCTCAGAATGTACCCAACTGTTGATTTTGCTACTCCAACCATGTCTGCTATCTTTCTGATGGATTTTTTCTTTTTTTTCAGCCTCAGGATGTTCTGCTTCACCTCAATTGAGAGTTCCTTTGACCGCATGTTGTCTGGTCACAGCAACAGCTTCCAAATGCAAAACCACACACCTGGAGTCCACCCCTGACCTTTTAACTACTTCATTGATTACAGGTTAACGAGGGAGATGCCTTCAGAGTTAATTGCAGCCCTTAGAGTCCATTGTCCAATTACTTTTGGTCCCTTGAAAAAGAGGAGGCTATGCATTACAGAGCTATGATTCCTAAACCCTTTCTCCGATTTGGATGTGGAAACTCTCATATTGCAGCTGGGAGTGTGCACTTTCAGCGCATATTATATATATAATTGTATTTCTGAACATGTTTTTGTAAACAGCTAAAATAACAAAACTTGTGTCACTGTCCAAATATTTCTGGCCCTAACTGTGTGTGTATGTATATATATATATATATATATATATATATATATATTATATCTATATTATATATATATATCTATATATATTTTATCTTATATATATATATATATATATATATATATATATATATATATAATATATATATATATATATGTACAAATGCTAAAGGTGCCTGAAAAAATAAAATGCATGTATATTTAAAAAAAAAAAAAAAAAAAAAACTCCCACCAACATAAGAGTCTGTGTAACGAATCAAAGGGATAAGGCTGGCTTCACACTTGCAGATGCATCTGCAGCGTTTTGCAGATGCATCTGCAAGTATCAGCATGCAGACCGCGGCCGTGGTGTGAATGCTCTCATTCATTCCTATATGTGAGCCGTAAGCAGGCGTATGCCTGCTTACAGATCAAACTCTCCCGCCCGCACTATGGACGCGAGATGTTGCGTCCATAGTGCGGGCGGGAGAGTGTGATCTGTCAGCAGGCATACGCCTGCTTACGGCTCACATATAGGAATGAATGAGAGCATTCAGACCGCGGTGCGCCCTATTATAAACATAGGGGCCGCGGTCTGCATGCTGATAGTTGCAGATGCATCTGCAAAACGCTGCAGATGCATCTGCAAGTGTGAAGGCAGCCTAACATTTCTCTTTATGAAGAGTGACGTCAGGTCTTACATGTCAGAATGAGGAGATAATAGCCTTGCATGCTACTCTGGGAAATTAAATATGCAAATTGCCTCTTCAAAAGAGGACTCAAGTGCCATTTGTTGGAAGTAGAGAAGGATTTCCAGTTTGTCAAGATGGTTCATTAATTACTCCGATTATTTCAAGGAAAATTCCGATTTATTATACATACAAACACAACGCGTTTCGGCTATACATAAAATTAGCCTTCATCAGGTAAAATCATATACATCTTAAAAAGACACATTTATATAGGGTAAAAAGGAGAAGAAAAAAGGTTTCAACCCTTCAATCAATTATCATCAAATGAAAACACATGCTCACCTCTCCAGTGTTGGGAGGCTAATTGTATTACTTAGAATCTAGTAAAAACCTCACTTTCTGTGTGTTTCTCTTATTTTTTTTATAATTCTCATCTCTCTTGGGAAATTACAAAATCCCCGTATTCAAACAGGGAGATGATTATAAAAAAAGTACAATTCAATAAAATTGTGTTGTATTTTTGAGGTAAAAAGAATAAAATTGATAAAAATGATAAAAATCATTAAAATTATTTATCCTATGGCATCTTAAATAATTTTTTTCCCTTAGTTTATTCAATATATCTCTGGTAGGACAAAACCATTTACTCAACCAGTAAATATATTAATTTAATTTTCTTAATTTCACCACTAGGGACCATAAGATTAACTAGTATCTGTCGGGACTAGAACTCATATATGCTTATTCCTATATCCTTATGCTTACTTACTCTACAGAGCCACCCACAGGTCTGGTCTCTGTGTGCTTAATTTCTTTCAATGGGGTTTCTAGCCAATTTATTAAAGGCCATGGATATTTGTGTTCAACATAAAACATGATCATATATATATATAAAAACAACCATCTCATCACAAATGACATATGATCACATTCTATAGGGGGGATTCAAAGACTATCCAGCACAAAGCCGGTGATGACTATTTTAGACTTAGGACAACCGTACTATATATTTTCTAACTTATCATTGAGGCCATCTGGATATAGGTGGTTCATTTCACCTGTTTTGAGCTGCAGACCAGAGAATCCAGACGATTACTCCACTACCCAAACACAGGGTTACATGCAGAACAACAAGACACCAAAAAGGTGAGGAGATTTTCTATTTCTGTCCAATATAATGAAAATTCTGCACTTAGATCTGCGCCCCCCTTCTCTTTCTCCCTCTCATCCCTGTCTTGCAGACTTCAATGTCTTCAAAGACGTTACTGATTTGATTTGTAGGAAGTAGCAATCCTAAAAGTCTATACCAACCCTTTAACAAGCCTTTTTTTATATGACCACAGATATAAGGCAAACCAGATGTGTGAAGGATGACAGCAACAGGATATGAATATTGCAGGTTCCTTTTCTCTTTTCTAGCAGCTGCCTCACCTGACTAAGGGCCCTTTCACATTGGCATTTTTGCCAAAATGCGGCAGATTTACCGCATCTGCTGCCTAACGGGGCACTTGCTGCAAACCCCATGCATTGTCTATGGGGCTTGCGGTAAGTGTGCGGCAGGTGCAATTTCGGCAGTGAAAAAAACATGCCGCTAACCGCGTTTTTTGCGGCCGCACCTACCGCAACTGCACTTGCTGCACCTTACCGCAAGCCCCATACACAATGCATGGGGCTTGCTGCAAGTGTGCCGCAAGTGCGGCCATTAAATGGGACCCTCGGCAGATGCGATTTTTGTCCGGATCCGCCGGATGCGGACAAAAAAGCTAGTGTGAAAGGGGCCTTGCATGAATGTCAATGAGGAGAGGGCTACTCTCCGATACCTCCTGGCTTCATGTTTGGGTACAGTCTGGAGGACCCATACACAGTAGATGGTTGGCCAACTTTAGAGCGATTACCCCTGGAAAATTCAGGAGCGCACTCCAGCCTTCTGATCACCTGACTGCTGGGGGTAGGCACTCCAGACAATTCATGTCAGTATCATCACCATGCTGCTGGCGTGTGTGCGCTCTGAGGCTGCTGATAAGTATTTCAACATATATGGGGTACACCTTAAATCACTAGTACCAGAAGGGGATACATAGGATCTCTAAAGATTTAAGTTTGCGTCTCAGTTAATTACAAAAATAACACAGAAGTTTGACGAAATGACATTTTTACAGCTGAAAAATAAAATTATTATTGTTGTTTTTAAGTATGGAAGAGGGATTAATATAATGCTTCTGTTACACCAGTTATGCTTTTCTGCCTCATAAAATCATGAGTTTTGCACTAACCACCATGTAAACACAATAATAGTGTTACAGAACAGAGAGGCATCCTTTCTATGCAGCTTTTCTCAATTAGACAGTGATAACGTTTTGGGATAGGGGGTGGGGATCTGAAAACTTGGCCGAAGGCGATATCATGTGGTACGGTGAATTATACACTCAACAGGGAGGGACTTTAAAATCTGCAGATACTTTTCCATTGAATAAGAATGAAAGGAGAGAGAAAAAAAAAAGTACGTGAGATGAGGAGCAAGAACTGGCACTATGAAAAGGAGAAAGCAATACTCAAAGGGTTAAAGAGCTGACAAAATCTGCATCCAGGGACAAGGTTTGAGATACTTGCGTAGCTTCTCCTTCTACTGTTTGGTATGGGCATGCACTGGCGTGCCACTAACAGCAGGAGGTCCAAACTTTGGGCAGGACGGTAGAACAGAAGCCCTGAGGGGAGTGGGATTTGGGTCATTACTTTAATATTCAGCACCGCAGGCCTGAAGACGGCTTTGCTCCTCCAGGAACAATAGGGCTCTGTTTGTTTCAATCGGCTTATCCAGACAGAGGCGAGCAAAGTCCAGTGGAAAACAAGCACCCACTCCCTCTGAAATGCACAGAAGACGTGCTAGCTCCTCTCCTGACTGCCCCCCAGTCCTTACGGGACATACTGCTAATATACACATTGTCCACGAAAGAAAATTAAAAAAAAAAGAAAAAAAAAAAAAGCAGGGGGGAAAAAGTGTCAGCAATACAAATGAATGCTTTGGCTCTGAACCATAAACCCTATGGAGTAATGAATGAGTCATGTCCCCTCTATCTCAACATTGTATAATACTATAGATCACATGCATCTCACTAGGCTTTCAAAACCTTGTCATTATCTAGGTAAAACGGGAAGTAAAAATAAGTCTTCTACATAACCTTCTGAAAGCTGGATAAAAGTGCAGCAATTGCCACTGTACTGATCCTAAATCCATTCACTAAGCATCTCTATACAATGCTGCCAAGAAGAACACCCTGCCCCCTAATTACATGTGCAAAAATGAAAAACCCCACTTTGTTTCAAGGTATCTGAAATCAGTGCTCCATTAACACCTTTACCAAGGGAGAAGTAATGAGAGCGTTAATGGAAACTAAAGAGCACCTACTGTGCTGAACTAATCACCGAGGGCAGAGCTGAGACATGCCACTCCCATCATGGCATAACCCTAACCCTAACAACAAAGCCACCAATCAAATGTCATACCAAAATCGGCCAGCCTCCTGATTTATAACTGCAGGAATGTGGGTTATGACTCCAGACCCAGCAAGAGCTCCCCCCATAGACTAAGAAGGAGCGCGTCACTGGACTGGAAAACTAAGTCACGGAGACCAGGAACCACGGCAAAGGTGACGGCTAGGACACAGGTGCACCCAAAAAGAGCCCGAGGCCAGACTACCCGACTAGAGCAAAACTGGAACCTCATTCCCGTCACAAACCCCAAGACTTTATATTTAACAGGATTTGCATGATGACCTGAATAAGATAACTGAACTGAGCTGGAACACTTACCTGAAGTATTGTTTCAAGAGAAAACTCAATTGCAGGATTTCCTCCTCCGCTGGCACACTCATCCCTTCAGGTACGTACCCTTGACTGATGCATTTAAGACTAAGACATGACAGATATATTCATGACATCCCGTTCTCCATGTGACCACGGTCACTATAGACCGGCGATCCATACACTACTGTTTCCTCTAATTCCTATCATATGAGAATCTGTCTGACAGGGCTCGGTGGCACAAGTCATCTCGCGCAGGGCCTAAAGCAAGTGCCAGTAACAGTAGTGCCAGTGTATACAGCGCCACTGTGCCCCTTGCTCATCCAGCACGGACAGCCAACACATGCTGACCATGTGATGTTTCCTCCAGTGAATTGAGCTTGTGTACAAGCCTGGTGATTGAGGCTGAATACTCTGGGTAAAATCTTAGGAAATATTCAGATTATCCCCTGAGCATTTGACTTAGAAGTTTGAGGATTAGGAATACACACGATACTTGCAAAAGAAAGACATGCTCCCGCCATACAGTCCTTTTTACAGACTTGGAGCTGTATTAACTCAGTACAAAAACTCCGTAGCAAAACTTAAAATGGATATGGATGTGTACATTATGCAAGGTACTATAATAAGAGTTGTCAAGTTTAAGATCTGCTGGCATTCATGAATGTTACAAGCCTTCCTCTCCGCACAGCGTGACACAGCAGCAGATCTGTTTAAACAAATGTCACACTGTGACAAGAATGCCATTGCCACAGGCAAGCAGAGCAGGACCGGGCTTAGTGCACCGCGCAAATGGTAAAGACGGGAATGCTGGTGTCATGTCCAGGTGAATCCTACCTGCCGTCCAATGTATCCCAGAGTGAACAAAGCCGGGATATTTTCCCGCAGCGGGACATGTCACATGAACATCATGATGTGTGCGTCTAAAAGCAGCTTACCCCCGAGCGTGAAATCGTAACACAAACACTCTTTTCCCCCCTCCCTCGCTCAGTCTGGCAACAGCTCAGGACACCGGGGTTATACAGGCACAGGCCCCTGCTTGCCTTCAGGGAATAGAGCCAGAGTCAGCTCAGGTGCCTTCAGATGGAGGAGGTGGGAGGTGGCGACAAAAAAAAGGGGGAACAGCATGATAAATGAGAGTTAACACTACACGCCGGACGCTAGGCCTCAGAAGTAACAACTTGTTGGGATCTCCATGTCTATGACATTGTTCATATTGTCCAGGTCGGTCAGAGGACACCGCAGGTAGCGGGTGCAATCGCTTCCCAGCTGCAGGATACTCATCACATTCCTTTGCTCTGGATGCGGTCGTCGCAGTGACCAGGGAGACACGCCGTGCATCAGGTTTCTGATCAACTGAAAAGTGAGTATGATGCAGTCTGAGCCTGATCAGCTGAGGATTGGGATGGGGACAGCTGGTTGTGCAGATACGGAGGTGTCCTGTAAAGGTAGGGGGTAGCAGGCTGTGCAGATACAAACATATCCTGTAAAGGGAGGGGGCAGAAAGCTGTGCAGATACTAACGTATCCTGTAAAGGCAGGGGGCAGTGCTGTTCTTATGTTACTGGAAAAAATTATTTCCCCTCATTTACAGCTTGAACACACAAGTGTACAGAAATAAGATATACAGTTAAAATAATAGCCAAATTAAAATCCTGTTATCAGTTGTGCAGGATTTTTGCGAATATACCTAATCTTTGATAACTCCCTGAAAGATATAGTCCATCTGGGTAATATCTAGTGACTGTTGTGGCCAAAGCACCAAGCCAGCCTCATCTACAGACCCACTTATAGTAAGAAGAAATTAAATGAATAGATGCTGTATGACAACATGCGCACCCCTGTACTGTATGGAAGTGTATGTTGCATCAATCAACTTTATCCTGTTATATGACTGCACCGGAAAAGCTCCCGGAACACACTGCACAAAGCGAAGGACCCCCATTCACCAGATGGCATCCAAAGTACGCAATGTGAACACAAGCCAATAATCATTTATGCCACCAGGTGTGTCACCAACACAGACACATTTATTAAGCTTGTCTAAAGTATGAAGAGGAAAAGTGAACACATAGAGAACATAATCCATTGTAACCCTGCCATGGGCAGACTTCAGCTAGATCCCAACAACTGAGCCACCGTTTACTAATGTGGATATTTTATATTGCACTTATCCATGCTAGAAGGTTGTTTTTTTCCCCAAGACAGATATGATCAACTAGCCCAGACCCCACTGATCTCACATGCAAACCCCTTTCATTTTTTTCAGTGTTAATATATGACTGTATACATCCAACTTGCAGACAGTGAAGAGTTAAGAGTAAGAGCTTTAGCATCATTGTGCCCTCTGTAGTTCAGTCAGATTTTTATTCCCTCTCTATAGAGTTGCCACACCAACACATTTAAAGAATACATTTATTTAAAGGGGCTAGCCAACGTTTAGAATTGGTTTTGCAAAACAACAAAAGCAAGAAAACTCATCTAACTTCTCCAAAAGTGATGCCACATAAACAATCCTGGCGTCCACTTATTCTCTGCTCACATGTGTCCAGCATTGCACCACTGCAGCCAATCATTGCCCCAGCAGTCAGGTGTCGTCCCATTAGCATTCTGGCTCCATCCCTGAGTGCTGCCGCCAGTAGTACGGCACAAGATGGCTGCAGCAGTCACACTGCCGGTCACATGTAAATAAAGACCAGGAGCCCCACCGATACGGCTATGCTGGATTGCTGGAAAAATAACAGGAGAGTACTGTTGCTTTTGTGATTTTAGAATGTGACCAGTGATTTATAAAAAATATTCTTAATTTTGGATAACACCTAGTATGTGTGATCAGTTATGTGTTCAGTCCAACTAGAACCCTCCACCATGATGGAGTTGACTTCCAATACTTGAAATACTACTGTGCTTACGTCACATAAAAAAGTAAGTAACACTCATGAGCACTCATTGATATGGCCTTGTTTTTTCTTTTTTTCTTTAGTGGTGCTGCAGGTCTGCACAGATCGAGAGGAGGAATCTCATAGCAGGTCCCCAAGATGTACCCTCCTAAACCCTTGCTCTCATCGACTTGTATCTAAAGATGGACACAGCACCATAAAAGCGGCTGGGATCCATGGGCAGGGACTGTCATACCTCCGTGACATTTGGGGGCTACTGCTTGACATGCGCTGGCGCTGGATGATGTTGGCTTTTTCGGCTTCTTTTCTGGCACACTGGCTCCTTTTTGCTGTTTTTTGGTATCTTCTGGCTGAAATGAATGGGGATCTGGCCCTGGACCATGATGCCCCACCAGAGAACCACACGATCTGTGTGAAATATATTACTAGCTTCACTGCTGCCTTTTCATTTTCTCTGGAGACTCAGCTGACCATTGGATATGGCACCATGTTTCCAAGTGGAGATTGCCCAAGTGCCATCGCTCTTCTTGCTGTGCAAATGCTGCTTGGACTCATGTTGGAGGCCTTTATTACAGGTCAGATATTCCCATATTCCAGTAAAAAAAAGGCATTATGTGTTGTAAGAGGTTATAAATAATATCACCCCTTTATCCTTCATGCTTTACACATTCATGTTTTCGTTTTCACTTACTCCAGATTTTGTTTTCAACAGGAGTTTTCGTGGCAAAAATTGCAAGACCAAAGAATCGCACTCCATCAATCCTTTTCTCGAGGCTGGCGGTGGTGGGTAGTCCAGAAGGAAAGCCATGTCTGATGTTCCAAGTGGCCAACACCCGCCCAAGTCCATTAACCATGGTCAGAGTGAATGGGATTCTCTACCAAGAAAGAGGTGATGGGCAAATTCAGCAGAGCAGTGTGGACTTTTTACTGGACAATCAAGCTGGCAATGTGGAGTGCCCGTTCTTCTCGTTTCCGCTCACGTACACTCATAATCTATCTCCTGGGAGTCAGCTAGCAACTTTATCGCAACGGGAAACTGTAACTTTGTCAGGTCATTTGGAGCTTGTTGTCTGTCTATCTGCTACTCAGGAAGGCTCGGGGGAAATTTGCCAGAGCCGTACTTCTTATCTACCAAGCGAAATACTTCAAGGACACCGCTTTGCACCATGTCTCGCACGCCGGCCTGAAGGAGGATACCGCATATGTATGGAAACATTTGGCCATCCACTCCCCGAGTTGCCTCAAGCCTCACACAGACAGCCCTACAGAACTGAGCTGGAAGTCTGTGCCAATGGGCAAAGAGGGGACACCTTTCAAATCTGCGAGACTGGACTTGGAGAGTAAAATACTTTAAAGCAAATGACTTTCCTTAGTCCCTTCAGCCACCCTCATTCCGATACCTACGCCGACGCTTCTCCAAAGGAAATTCACACAGGAATTGAGGGCAACACCATCAAGGCTCCAAAAGACTTTTCTGTTATACCTTACTACAGAAGACCAAGCTCTGTGGCCCCGATGTTACAGCAGGGGACTGTGGGATATGCCCACCTGATAATGTATAACTAATAACGAATTGCTCAGAGGAGTGACCGCACTCCAAGAAAAGGCAGTCAAAAGAAACAGCTGTGGTCTGACAATGGACTAGAACTTGTAAATGTACAGCAAGCAAGCCAACTCAGATGCTAAGGTGCAAATGATACAATGGACACGTCTGGGAAAAGCAACTCAGATTGTTCACATAACTGGAAGGGTTTGTTTGTTTTATCAGATCGTCCTTTCAATGTGGAGTGCACTATTCTTAGTAACACAGGAGTGAGTCCATACATACCAAAAAAGTGAGAGGTACACAATAGATGAACGCAGGTGCATTTATATAGTGGAAACGCACGCATGCTTCCTCGTCATCCAGTAGTAAAGTATCACACGTTTGTATATAATTAAAATGACATATAATGCACTCATGCAGGTGAGGAATATCCAGGAGCACACACATACTTGCTTGGCCTTTTCTGAAAATCAGACTCAGCACTTATAGGAATCACTGTACTAACCCTTAACAATTCCTAGCTGGCTGATATAGTAGCAAAGGAAAGCAAAGACCCACAGGGCTCTAATCTGGAGCAGGAACGTGAAAGGGACTCTACCAAGGCTGGTCATGCAACTCCCATTCAATATATCTGTGACAATAAACATGAATAAACTGTGTGCATCCAGTTAGTTCCGTGATGCTGGTCAATGTGTGAATGCAGAAAGTGATATGGGGATGTGGCCTATGTGGACTAAAATGAAAATAATAATTAGGGGATTGATGTTTTACTTTACAAATTATTACAGGAAGACAATGGGGAAAGTATTAAATATAATGCAAAAAAAAAACCTTGGCGCAGTTGCCAATTGCAACCAGATTGCATGTCCGGAACGAAAATCATAATTTTCCGAGTCAGATTATGACAATTTATGTATGAGAAAATAAGAAAAGTATTACCTGTTTCTTTTCGAGTTGGTTTTTCAAACCGACGATCTGCTCTGAAGAGGTATAAAAAGACAGAATTCAGAAATACAATACTGGTGAAAGCCCCTCTACAAGGAAGGGGTGCAATTGTGCTTTTTCATTAGGTCAGCTTCACATTAAAGGGGTCGGACAACACCTTCTGATTCTCATGTTTGCTCTCATTAAAATAAAAAGCTTATACTCACCTCCTTTACTGGTTGTTTCTGCGGTTTCAGCACTCCCTCTCCTAAGGCTCATGTGACGACGTTATGTCACGCGAGCCCTGAGCCTAATCACCGCCGGCTTCCTTTTCTCCGCCTGTGGACGTCTCAACATCAAGAGAAAGTCAGAGAGCAGCCGCAGCTTTCACTTATTCTTGATTACTTATTCGTTCAAAGACTGAGACAAGGAAGACGGCGGTGAATGGGCGCAGGGCTTGCGTGACATAACATCACGAGGCCCAGGAGAGCGAGTGCCGACACAGCCTGAACGGTCCTGGCGCCGGGGAAGTAGTACAACATTTTTTTTATTTTCACAGGTGCAAACACAGGGAATGAGAAGGGGATGTCCAAGTAGTAGAGTAGTAGGGTGCATTAATACATTCATGTGACATGTCTGAGAGCTGTTCGTTTTTTATTTTTTGTCTTTTAATCTAAACAGCTCTCAGAACCTTATAGTCTCTCGCTTTCATTCACACACCCTTAAAAATCACAGATCGGAGTAGGAGATCCGTGAAAGTGAAATTGACAGCATCTCCTATTGTCATCCGATGCGGAGGATGAAAATAAGACATACTCAATAGATCGATGTGTACCGCCCGATAAAAAAAAAAAAGATCAGGCAGTACACCGACAGTCACACAGGAGTGCATACAAGACGACACTTTTCCAGCCTTTTTGAAGAGCTTCCCCTCATTTATTTTCTCATGACTATTACAATGTCTTATTTTTACTAGAAATGTGTATGTATATATATATATATATATATATATATTATATATATATATATATATATATATATATATATATATATAAAAAAAGAACAGCTGGGTTTACCATGCCCCATGGCAAAGTAGTGTCTGTCTAATCACATGCAGTTAAATCAATGCAGATAGAGTAAGATTATGAAGGGACTCACCCTGTTGATTTATATAGAGAATATTATCACCCAGCTGTCAATTTGTTCATGCATTTACTAGTAAGATTAGATAATAGCACAAAGCAGCGTTTTAATAAAAGATGCTATAAAATCACAAAGAGACTGATGAGAACTGACAAATACTCTAAAGATGAAGCCAACCGTAGTATAGGTTTTCCTTTCAACCTCTCTTACCTTTCCTCCCAACTTTGAGACCTATGCATTTCACGAATTCCTCGACCAAAGCCACTCTCTACTTCATCAAAACTTCTTTGGTAAAAACCACCCTCCCTCTTCCTCTGCCTTTAAAACAAAATAAGAACTAACTTAATTTTAAGGATTAAATTAAGAACAAAAATGTGATGTATCAGTATCATGTATCATTGGTCAGATGTGAAGAGAGCTGGCTACCATCTTATGTCAGTAGTTAAGCCAGCTCGCTTCCCTGTCATTACTGAAGAACAGACAGGTATAGCTTAGCTCCGGGAGGGGAGCGGCCGCTTAACATGCAGCACAACACAGGTGACATGATACTCTGATGTATGACGGCTGCACAGACCGCTGAGATCTGGAGACTGAGCCTCCTCGTGCATTAAAGAGTTAAACATTTTTGCATTTCAAAACACTTAAATCATTTTTATGTAAATTAAAATTTAGAACCAAAGCTCTAAATTTATTCAACGCTGCTACTTGCACATAAGAATAAGACTGCTTGTAAAACAATGATCAGTAAAGACGTATTCTTCTTAAAAGGATTAGCTCAGGTTCTTAAATGAGTTAAATTGCAAACAGTATGTAAACGCAAGTAACATTAACACTGAAATTTACCTTTATTGAAATATCCGTTCTTAAGAATAGAGGGATTTCTGTTTAAGTGTACGGCTTGTTGCGTAGGTTAGGATACTTTCAAACTACGATTTTGTTAAATCCGATGCTGTCCGATGAAAATCGGACAGCATCGGATGCTCAAAATCGGATGCCATCGGATCCGATTTTTTATCGGATCCGATTTAAATGGCTGGGGGAGGGCTGGGGAGGTTTTGGGAGTGGTCTAGGATATTGAGCATGGTCAATACAGAAAATCAGATCCGATATGATTTTCCATCCGATCCGATCCCCCATAGGGTATGTGCACATCAGTCGTTTTGTGGGCTGCTTTTGGACGTTTTCCGTCGGCGTTTTCCGCTCAGTTTTATGTTAATTTATGTTAATCCTACCCTCCGGTTGGATTAACATGCTAGTCAATGGAGTTTAGAAAACGCTGTGTACATTACAAAGTTTTTCTTCTGGTCGTTTTCAGTGAAATCTGGGTTTTTCCTCCGGTTTCCAAATATAGAGCAAGTGACTTCTTTCCTCCGTTTTTCCACCGGTTTCAGCTGAACAAGTGCACTAAAAACTCAGTTTTAAAACCGCTCAGAAAAACCGCCGACAAACGCTGTAAAACCGGGCGGAAAACGAGCAAAAAACGAGAAAACAAAAAACGAGCAAAAAACTAGCAACGCTCGAGCACGAGAAAAACGGCAAAATATCTGCAACGAGTCCAAACGAGCAAATCGAGCATCGAGCAAAAATGCAAAACGACTGATGGCAACGAGCCTAGGGTACACTGCTGAGCACAATAATCTGTTTCTCCTGACCAACTCCTGGTTGCAGATGAGAATCATGGATGTGACATAGCCTTTATGGTGGTGTTTACAACATGGACAATTTATCTGTTCACTCAACCAAATTTGGTTGCAGAGATTGAATCAGGATAAATATTTGGGTGAAATGAGTGTAAGATCACCAACCATTAAGACTGCATATTTATTATCCTAATTGGATCGCATCGGATCCGATGCGATCCGATTTTTGAATCGGATACTAAAAATCGGAGCAGTCTCCGATTTTGGCTCCTGAAAAAAAATCGGACAGAATCGGATCGGATGCAAATCAGATGCCATTAAGTGCACATCCGATCCGATCCCCATTGGAGAACATGGGGACTAAATTGGATCCGATGCTGTCCGATTTTCTTCGGACAGCATCGGATTAAAATAATATGGGAGTCTATGGGGGATCGGATCGGATGGAAAATCGGATCCGACATCGGATCCAATTTTCTGTATTGAGCATGCTCAATGCCCTTGACCACTCCCAAAACCTCCCACAGCCCTCACTCAGCCATTTAAATCGGATCCGATAAAAAAATCGGATCGGATGGCATCCGATTTTGAGCATCCGATGCTGTCCGATTTTCATCGGGCAGCAGCAGATTTAACAAAATCGGTGTGAAAGTAGCCTTAGCAGGCTCTATTGCCAGGAGTTTGAAGCAGGCAGAGGTCATCTTCTGACCACAGCAGGGTTCCCCTGACAAGGCAGGCATCAAAGCTTTTGAGCTTCTCCCATGCTGTTGTGGCCTTTGATAGCAGGAGGGGAGAAGTGCGCAGTTTGGACCAGCAGTACAGCCATGCTACTGGTCTAAACTATCAATCTTCAGGAACCACACCTGAGGAAAGAAGATGCAAACATCTCTAAATGGCCGTCACAAACTAAGATATCGTTAACGATATCATTGAAAGTCACGGGTTTTGAAGCGTTCAAACGTCGTAGCGTGTGACACATCGATACGACCAGCGATAAGTCGGCTGATCGTTGATGGCAGGTTTATGAACCGGACCATAAATCAGTCTTGGACGTCCGTTCAACCTCCAGCATCGGCGTGTGACACCTTGATAACAATGTCATTAACGACTTCGCCTATTCAGAACATAGGAATGTAGGCATCCAAACGACTGCTAATATCGTTCGCTTCGCGGAGTCGTTGCTGCGTCGTTCATGATATCTGTACATGTGACAGCTCACTAGCGATCAAACAATGACGATCTAGGTCAAGTCGGATCGTTGGTCAGATGGCTGAGACATTAAAGTGTGTGACAGGCCCTTAAGGCTGACACTGGTCGACACAAAGCAAAGCTAACCTGATAATCAAAGACTGGAAGTGGCACTGCAAACCCAATCTGAATATCCAGAAATGTTAACAGTTTTGTTAATGTTGCAATATTGGCCATTTTTACATGTTTATACCTTTAACACATCTTTAATTTTAATTTACATAATCTTTAATTGGAGAAGCCCTTTAACTGCCCCACTTGTAACCATTCTATTTCAAGGGAGATTTTGTGAACATTTGTTACTTTGAATGAAATGTGGGAAATGAAATCTGGACATTAGTTGATGTGGCAAAAGGAGTTTTGTGCCAGACAAGTTTCACCATCTACATATTTCATTGTTGGCAATCAACAGGGGAAATTTATCACGAGGTACTAGCAAAGTCTACTCTGAACAGAAAGCAGCATCACAGTGAGGAGGGCATGATAGAATTAGATGATTATGTAGTAGATTTTGTCTGATTGTAATGGAAATCCCGCTTCACTGATAGGTCGCTGCCAGCCGCAAGATTTAAATCTCGTTCCAAGAGCGTGCAGCTTTGCTGATTGGATGCCGCGCTCAACACGAGATTTAAATCTAGCTTCGCTGATTGGCTCGCCGCGGCGAGCACGGCGACCAATCAGTGAAGTGGCCCCGGCTTGGTGGGGGATTTGCCAAATTCCCAATGAGCGAAGCGGGATTCAAATCCCCCGCCAAGCCATGCACAGCTTCGCTGATTGGTTGCCACGGCTGGCGGCGACCAATCAGCAAAGAGGGATTTCAATCAGGCGCCAAGAGTGCTGATTGGTCGCCACGCTCAGCAGCGCGCGGCTTGGCACGGGCTTTGAATCTCGCTTCGCTGATTGGTTGCCGCTGAGCGTGGCAACCAATCAGCACTCTTGGCGCCCGATTTAAATTCTGTAGGTGGCTCAGTGGTTAGCACTGTATCGGTGGCTCAGTGGTTAGCACTGTATACGGTGGCTCAGTGGTTAGCACTGTATAGGTGCTCAGTGGTTAGCTGTATCGGTGGCTCAGTGGTTAGCACTGTATGGTGGCTGAGTGGTTAGCACTGGTGGTATAACGGGGGGGCGTCTCAGTGGTTAGCACTGTATGGTGGCTCAGTGGTTAGCACTGTATGGTGGCTCAGTGGTTAGCACTGTATGGTGGCTCATTGGTTAGCACTGTTATGGTGGCTCAGGTCAGTGTTGTTAGCACTGTATATGGTGGTTCAGTGGTTAGCACTGTATATGGTGGTTCAGTGGTTAGCACTGTATGCTGGCTTAGTGGTTAGCACTGTATGGTAACTCAGTGATGGCAGGCAGGAACTCAGGAGGCAGAAGGCACAGAGGAGGAAGGGGTACAGGGGAGGGAGAAGGCACAGGGGAGGTAGAGGCACAGGGGGAGGCAGAATCATAAGGAGAGACAGCACAAACAGGGAGAGATTGCGCACAGAGGGGCTGAGAGCACACAGAGCGGAGAGAAAGGTACAAGTAAGACAGAGCGCACAGGGGAAGAGACAGCACAGACAGCAGAGAACGCACAAGGGAATACAGGCACAGAGGCTTCCCTCCCGATGCAATAGCATCAGGCCTATTTCTATATTCTAGAATACCCGATACATTAGAATCAGGCCACCATCTAGTATCTCTATATTTGTCTAGGGATATAGTCTTCATTTTTCTTACTGCACCATCCTACTGAGGGAAATTGATAAGAAAAAAAAAAATTGTCGTATTTACAAATCCTGTCTCAAAGATGGATATCACTGATGTGCATGGTGCGGACGGGTCTAAAACCTGGAGCAAAGAACAAATGTGTCCGACTGGAAAACTGATATTACTTTGGAGTAAAGTAGGGGTCATGAGAAACTGAAGTCCAAATTGATAAATGTGTTGAAACTGACGTGGCCATCAACCATCAGAAAGCCCAGTAATCGGCATGTTCTTGATGGTGAAGTCCCAGTCAAAGAGCAGCAGGAGAAACCTAAAAGCTAGATGGTGCTGGTCAGTTCAAAATGCTATATTTTATGTTGTCCTAAATTAAATAGAGACATTTAGGGCAGGGACCCGCATAATGTTCACAAGTCATGAAATTTCCAGCATTACTTATTTTGTGAGGGACACCTACCACCCAACACTTCGGAACAATTTTTATTCTTAACTTGGAAACCACTTTTCAAAAGAATTTCTGCAGCAAACAAGCTTCAGGAAAACGAGTAGTCACATTCTCTTTATGAAAAAGCGGATACATTAAAGGCGCTACATAAGAATTGATTAAACTGTAGGGGTTATATCTACACTATACAGAGACCTTATGCATACAGTCTTGCTGAGATACCCCATAAAGGCACGGGACAGATGGAGGAGGACATAGGGGAGATAGAAAGTGAGGCCTGGGAATCAATTCTGGAATATGGACCCAAGTTGTCACTGAGCGAACCAGGGAGACTGTCGCAGTTATACCTGGTCCACAGATCATACAGAACACCTGCTTTCTTATTCAAAATAGGAGTACGGGGATCATCAGAGTGCCCGAGATGTCAAGGTGAGAATGCCGGGCTCATGCATATGATGTGGGAATGCCCCAGTCTGCAAGCATTTTGGTTGACAGTGTTGACCCTGATAGAGGGCAGGTATGAATGCGTGATACCCAGAGAACCCCTTGTATGTG
Source organism: Allobates femoralis (assembly GCA_033576535.1). NCBI lineage: Eukaryota > Metazoa > Chordata > Amphibia > Anura > Aromobatidae > Allobates > Allobates femoralis. The sequence continues at coordinate 94,906,270 of JARQOC010000001.1, forward strand.
TGTTGGGCTATGTAGAGCTTATTCAGATTCTGAATGTACGTAAAGTGGCTGTAGCTAGATTGCTGTTCATTGCTCGTAAGCTAATAGCAAGGCATTGGATCAGGGCCGAGCCGCCCTCGAGGATGGAATATGTCAAAGGTGTTGAATATATTATTAAACTAGAGGGGAAGATATACAGGAGAAGGAATTCGGAGAAAATATTTGACCAACTGTGGGGACCCTGGCTGAATCGGTAATTGGATGGAGATAGGGGAGGATGGATAGGGGAGTCTAAAGATTAGGAAAGTGGTCTATTCCTTATATCTATGACTTAATGTATCGCAAACTGTGATATGGTGGATGGATATTGTCCATTTGAATAATACTATGGTTAATTACCTGCTGTCTACGGAAAGGGAGGGAGAGGAGGGCATGTTTGCAGGGAGGGGGGAGGAGAGAATTGGTCGGGGTGTATTAACATGTAAAACTGATGTATTCCTTATGGATTCTTGTAATGTTTGAATTTGTTTAAATATATCTGATTAAAAAAAGAATTGATTAAACTGTAGGAAAGAAAGGATCCAGTGTGCCATAAAGTAAATTGCCCTTCCGCAATGCTGGAGATTTCATGAAAATGTCATCAAACCCATGAATAGATCAATTAAAGTTTATATTATTAGATGCCACGCCAATTACAGCACTGAAAAGTCTCTATCATCAGAACAGTAGCACCAGTGTAGCTAGCTTGTGGTGCATCTGTCATTAACGCTCTTGTTACCCATCTGCCACAGCTGAAATATCCAGAAGAATTTAGTCCAGCAGGTGAGATATCAGATTAGACAATTCACATTTTCTGGGCTCTTTTAAGAACTGCATTTTATCGCTGTGTGGGCAAGGCCAGCATCTGATAGGGAGCAATGTGACAGCAGAGAAGTGGTTAACAGGGATTGTGACTGAGCTGTGTGGAGCTAAATGACAGATCAGAAGCTTGTGAGCAAGGAATGGGGAGTTTGCAGTGATCCTGACATTCTGACACTGCTCAGGCTGGATTCACATGACCGTTTTTGGCATCCTGTTCTGTCCGTTTTGAAAAGGACAGAACAGGATTGTTTTTAGCCTCCCATGTATCCCTATGGTCCCGGAATGGTCATAAATGGCCATCCAGTTTTCTGAATTCAGTCCCGGATTTGTTTCTGCCCTGTTTTTACTCGGCCCAAAAGGAGATTTTGGGTTCCGGTGAAAGAACCGGACAGAAACTAATCCGGCGTGGTCCGGAGCACTTAACATGGGAGTCTATGGTGCCGAATCCAGGAAACAAGAGGATCATTTTCTGATTCCGGTCTTAGTGTACTCAGCATGCTCAGAACACTGCTGCACTGCTCTGTTCCCGTGTGTGTACTTTCGCTTTCGTAGTGTATCTACATACACGGTTAAAGCGAAATAAAAGAAAGCAAAGGTATTAAAAAAGAGAATTTTGTTTACTTACCGTAAATTCTTTTTCTTCTAGCTCCTAATTGGGAGACCCAGACATTGGGTGTATAGCTTCCGACCTCCGGAGGACACACAAAGTATTACACTGAAAAGTGTAACTCCTCCCCTACTGCCTATACACCCCCTCCAGGAGGAATTCCAACAGTTCGGTGCACAAGCAGGAAGGAGGATAAAACCCACACCAAGACCAAAAGGTCCGGAAAACATTGTCGGCCAACAGGGCTGATAGAGCGACATGTACAACACCAGTCACTCACTTACAAGAACAACGCCCGAAGGGCCAACAGGGTGGGTGCTGGGTCTCCCAATTAGGAGCTAGAAGAAAAAGAATTTACGGTAAGTAAACAAAATTCTCTTTTTCTTTTTCGCTCCATTGGGAGACCCAGACATTGGGATGTCCAAAAGCTATCCCTGGGTGGGAAGAGACCCAAGCAAGAAAGTAACTTCAAATGTGAGCGACCGCCGCCTGAAGGATCCGTGTGCCCACATTAGCGTCAGCCGAAGCATACGCATGAATCTGATAGTGTTTTGTAAAGGTGTGAAGGCAAACCAAGTGGCCGCCTGACACACCTGTTGTGCCGTGGCCTGATGACATAAGGTCCACGAGGCACCCACAGCACTTGTGGAATGCCCTTAATACCCGCATGCAAAGGGGTACCAGAGGAAAGGTAAGCTTCCTGGATAGGAGCTTTGATTCACCCTTGGTTCTGACCTGTCGTAAGAACGAACAAGGCATCCGCACGGCGAAAAGAAGCCGTGTAGGGGACATAATTCCTGACAGCCCTGACCAGGTCCAAAGTACGGAGAAAGTTCTCACACTGGACACCAGAATCAGGACAAAAGGCCGGAAGGGCAATGTCTTGGTTCAGGTGAAACGGAGAAAGCACCTTAGGTAAGAACTCTGCCACAGGCCGGAGCCCCACTTAATCCAGGAATAGAGATTTGTAAGACATTGCCGGCAGCTCTAACCCCCTCCGCAGAAGGAAAAAGGCCCCAGGAAAGGCAACTTTCTGAGCGAGAGAGTCTGGAGAGAGACCTTCCTCAGAGAATCGACAGGCGATTTTTGTAATGCCGCAAGGACCAGATTAAGGTCCCAGGGATCCCAAAGGAGACCTGCAGGGAGGAACGATGTGAATCGTTCCCTGTACAAACGACGTCACCTGAGTAAGGGTAGCCAGACGTCTGATGAATAGCACAGAGAGCGCAGAAGTCTGTCCTTTGAGGGAGCTAAGGGCCAAGCCCCTACGTAACCCTGATTGAAGGAAGTCAAGGAGGGTTGGGAGAAAGGCCAAGGAGACTTTCCATTGAGACAGCACCGAGGAAAAAAAGGGGTCTTCCAGACTCCTCTATAACTCCTTGCCGATGTAGGGTTTCAGGCCCGTCTCATGGTTGCGGCGACTTCCGAAGAGAAGCCACAAAATGTCAGCAACTAGTCTTTAAGAGCCACAAAATCAGGCTGAGGGCCGCAGGAATGTGGTGGAATAATGGACCTTGCGACAAGAGGTCTGGCCGGGAGCTTCCACAGAACTTCCGCCGAGAACTGTAACAGGTCCTGACCCCAGGCCCCCCAGGGCCAGTCTGGGGCGACGAACAGGGCTTGTCGACCTTCTGTTCTGAGTTTCCGTAGAACCTTGTGGCACTGGAGGAAACACGTAGGGGAGGCGAAACTGGGACCAGTCCTGGACCAGAGCGTCCGCCTCCGCATCCTTGTGGTCTCGATAGCGAGACATGAAGACCGGAACCATGTGGTTCCACCGAGAAGCCAACAGATCCACGTCTGTGGAGCCTCATCTGTCGGGGCTGAAGAAAGACGCTGGGGTGAAGAGCTCATTCGCCCGCGTCCATACCTTGCCGACATAGGTAGTATGCCTTCCAATTGTCCACCCCGGGGAAATTGACCGTCGAGATGGACGAGGTCAGACAATGCCGGAGAATTTCGAGAGCCTCCCTGGTGATCAATATAAGCGACCGCGGTCGCGAAGGCGGACTGAAGCCGAATAAGATTCCTCACCAGGAATCCTCTGAAAAGCCAGTGAAGCCAAGTAAATGGCTTGAATCTGGAGGATGTGGACCAGAAGAATGGATCCCTGCTCCGACCAGATGCATTGATCCCTGTGGTGGAGAAACACGGCGCCCCAACCGAGGAGGCCGGCGTCCGTGGATACTACCAACCAAGAGGGGGGCCGCAGGCCTCTCACTCGAGACAGCGACATGTTAAGCAGCCACCAGAGGAGCGATTCCTACGTTGACGGAGGCAGCGAGATGTGCCTGACGACAGATTATGGAGTCTTGTCCCAACCGTGGAGGATCTGCAATTGCAGCGGACGCAGGAGAAATTGCGCAAACTGTACTGCTGCTATAGCAGCAACCATCTTTCCTAGAATGTGCATCAGACGACTGATGGAGACTGAACCCGAATGAAGAAGGGATCAGATTTCCTCTAGAATCGACATCTGCTTGCTTAAAGGCAGTATGACCAGAGACGGAACGGAGAGAAAGTCCATTCCCAGAAACGTGAGCGTCTGTGCAGGCAGGAGAGAGGACTTTGGGCCGTCGATCAGCCACCCGAAATGCTGCCGAGAGTCGGGAGTTATCGAGAGACTGAGATGATACTGCTCCGTAGAGAGCTCTGACCCGCAGAACGTCCCAGTATGGGGTTACTGCGCGGACTAGAACTGCAGTACGGCTACCGTTGCTGCCATCGTCTTGGAGAAGACTCACGGAGCTGAGGCCAGGCCGATGGGCAGGGCCACCAAATGAAAGCGCTCCTCCCCCCACCGCGAACCTCAGCCGACGCTGAGGAGCAGGAGCAAAGGGGACGAGTAGATAGGCATCCTGGACATCCACTGAGTCCAGGAAGATCCCAAGCCATAATGAGGCAATCATGTGCCGAATGATTCCAACTTGAAATCTTTGACTGTCGCGAGCCTGATGAGCAGCTTGAGATCCAAAACCGGCCCCACCAAACAGTCCTTCTTAGAAACCGTGAATCGGTTTGAACAGAACCCCAGGAGGAGCTCCACACGGGGACCTGAATCACGACCCTGTCCTGATACAGGGCGTTCAGAGATGAAAGGCCGAAGCCCTAGCTGGCAGGAACGAGTAAAGGCAGAAATGAGTCGGAGGGCCCTAGGATGGATCTATCCTGTAGCCCAGGGGAAAAATAGTTACCGCCCACCGGTCTTGGAAATGGCAGTGCCAAATGACTCAAAACCAGAAGAGCCTGCCACCGAAAGAGATTGCTGCTGGTAATGGCGGCGAGACCCGTGGAGGTTGCCTGTGAGGCCGAGGCCGAGGCTCTGGCTGACATAGACCGACCCGCCCGTAAGAACCTAGACTGAACGGTCGGAGAGGGCTAGATGAGGGACGATAGGACCGAAATCAGGCATGCACTTGACGCTGTCCAGACTTCTGCACCTTAGAGGCAAGGAGGTGGAATCTCCACCTGTAGATGCCTTTACCCCCTCAAAGCCCATTCCCCGAGAAAGGGTTTTCAGCGGGGCTCGGACCAGGCACCCTTGAGGTGGTAGGCAGCCGTGCGTACCATTAGGCCACGGCTCCTATAAGGGGCGTCAGCTTTTCAATCCCGCAACCCCAACGTTCTGCGGGCTGCGTCCTATGACCACCGTCCTGCCAAATCTGCGAATGCGGAGGCCAGAAATGATAAGGGAGTCACCTTAGGAATATTCTGCGGTACTACGTCGAACTCCGCCAAGCAGGCAGAAACTGCCTGCAAGGCCCACACTGCCGTGAAAGCAGGGGCAAACGAGGCTCCTGTAGCTTCGTAAATTGACCTTTGCAGGAGCTCAAGTTGGGGTTCAGAGGAGTCCTTAGAGAAGGACCCATCTGCCACTGACATGACAGAATTGGCATACAGTCTAGAGACCTTTGGGTCCACATTAGGCGCCAGCCTTTACCACCTCTGGAGGGAAAGGATAACGAGACACCGTCTGTTGTCTAGTGAAACGTTTATCAGGGCAAGCCCTGGGCGCCTGCATAGTTGATCCGAAATTAGAGTGATCAAAAAGAACAGGCCGTGTGACTTGGACAGAGGAAGCGACTGAGACAGTTCCTCCGAGAGCGCAGCCGCCGAGGCGGAGGCCGATAAGTCCAACACGGAGCTAATGTAAGGAATCCACCAAGGGATCTTCCTTAGAGGGCTCGACTAGAGTCCTACAAATGTAGCCCCGATCCTCAGCCCCCACAAGCCGAGATTCCACTGTATGGGTCCCGGCGAAATGAGGAGAGGCAGAGAGCTCTCCGTGACAGTTTGGGGGGCCGTGGAGAGAGGGTACCCCCCAGAATATTTCTGGGGTTTATGCCCCAGGAGTGGATGACACACTAAAGGTGGAACCCTCTACAGTGACTGACAGTAAGGTTCACCAGGAATAGAGGAATAAGCACTTGATCAACAGTGCCCTGAAAACCCTCCTTAAAATGGCTGCTGCTGCCTGTGAGGAGGGCGGTCCAGTTAACAAAAGGCGCGCAGAGGCTCTCACAGAGAGCGAGGGGCGCCCGGAGCCACTGTCCCGCCCCGTGATGTGTCCAGCCCGCCCCCGCCATGACGCGAATCGCGTCATTCGGAAAGGCCGGCCGGGGGCGGGCAATAGGCGGCGGCTTCACAATAGGCCGAAGCCGCGGCCTAAAGTAGAAACCCCGTGCCGCGAAAGGCGCGGGGTTGGCGCGGAGGTCCGGGCGAGTTGAAAAAAACACCCGAACCTCGCCAAAACGCTTAGGTCCTGCCGCGCTGAGGCCCGCGGGAGGAGCAGAACTCTGGTACTCCCGCGTTCTGGGGCAAACGGACGACTGTTGTTCCCGGAGCCCCAGAAGCCTGTCAGGCAGAAGCTGGAGGGAGCACATCCTGAGTGAAGGATGCCTCCTCATCCTTGTGCCGGGGACCGGGCTACCCCCTTGCAGCGTAGGGGGGGGGGGTTTCAAGCTTAAGGAGCCCTCAGGAAATCCCGGCTACCACAGAGCCCAATGCAGGGCCTGTCAGGCAGAAGCTGGAGGGAGCGCATCCTGAGTGAAGGATGCCTCCTCATCCTTGTGCCGGGGACCAGGCTACCCCCTTGCCCAAGTGCAGGGAGCGTATGGGGGCCTCCAGCTTATGGAGCCCTCAGGCAATCCCGGCTACTGCAGAGCCCAATGGAGGGCCGACCGTAGGCCGCGGCCTACATCAGTGTGGTCGGCCAGCGCTTAGTAGCGGGACACAGCGGAGAGCCGGAAAACAACGGATATTCCACAGCATGGCTGAGAGCAGGTAGCTGAGGAGCCCGCACAGTGAATACCCCCAGTTAGACGGAACCGGAGGCCAGACTGCAGCTGCAGTATAACCTCCACACAGAGTACCTTATCGGTGCAGGGCCCGGTCCCTGGGGGTAACAACTCCGGCCAGCAGATCCATGAGGGGCTGTGGATGGCGTTAGGGCTTCAGAGTGTATGGAAGCCCGAGACGATCCCACTTCTCCAGAGCCCCCAAGGGATGGAGAAGGAAAAAATCAGCATGAGGGCTCCAGCCCGTTGTACCCCAAGGGTACCTCAACCGCCTCTGCCCGAGGGTGAGGAAGGAGACATGCTGGGGATCCATACGGATCTGCTTTTCTTCCATCCGACACTCTCCAGGGAGAGTGAGTAAGACTAAAGAGAGAGTGCATGAGTGCAGAGTGTGCCTCCTTCAACACAAAGCTAAGAACTGTTGGAATTCCTCCTGGAGGGGGTGTATAGACAGTAGGGGAGGAGTTACACTTTTCAGTGTAATACTTTGTGTGTCATCCGGAGGTCGGAAGCTATACACCCAATGTCTGGGTCTCCCAATGGAGCGAAAAAGAAAAATCCTCAGCTCTCTGCCAACTGTCCCAGGATGAAAGGCATCTACGTCCGATCACTGCAGGACCTGAATCAGCTGACTGTCGGCAACCCGATCAGCTGATATGTCACCTGACAGCATCAGCTGATCAGTTTAAACCGCCCGCCGATCAGTTTTGGCGGGCGATTTAAACTGATCAGCTGATGCTGTCAGGTTACACATCAGCTATCGGGTTGCCGACAGTCAGCTTATTCAGGTCCTGCAGCAATCGAATGTCTTCCCGGGACAGTCTGCAGAGAGGTAGTGAAGTAATCTGATACATTGTTTCCTCACCAGCTGCAGTCAGGTGCTGAAGTTCATGTTACATTCACTTAAATAGGAGATGATCTGCAGTATCCAAATACGACCAATACACAATGTATGGATTGGCCAGGCATCACCTGCGATGACAGGCGACTGCCAGACCCTCTCCAATATATTCTTGATGACTAACGATAGACTATAAATATTCAAGTTCTCGAAAAAAGTTAAAATACTAGTCCATTTTTTTGGGGGGGTTTATAATTCTCTCATCCTTTAGCGATCTTCTGCCATTTCTAGCACTGCTCAGGTTCCTCTTGTGCATCATGTGACCACAGCTCTGACTTTCTGCTTTTTGGTTTATAAAGCCAACAATTACTTCCTTTCTTAACATAAATCTATGAGGGCCTCATTCTGAGTCTCAGACTTGCATCTAGAATGTGACTTCTGTTTCACAAAATCATGTAAGCCATCTGGTCACAATTGTGGTCACACAATGCAGACGACTGGAGCAGCACTGGAAAAAGCATAAGACAACAATCAGAAGGTATGTTAATGCATACAGTGGACACACTACTGAGTGGAAAAACACAAGCTGAATTGCTGCATTAAGTATTATATAGTGTAAATTCAACTCAATCGGTTGTTTGTATACTGCAGGAAGGTCAATAAGTGGCCTCTGCTTTAGCCAAGAGATGAATATCTAGAACAGCATTAAATCAGAATTCATTAACAGTTTATGAAAAATGTCTAAATTACTACTATTAGGAGATAGCCCAAGCTAGAGAGGTAGATGTTAGTAAATTGTCATTAAACATGCTGAATCTCCATTAGCAAACTCTAATTTTAGGTTATATGTCCACTGGACGTTTGTCAGCTGCATAACAAAAACAAACAAAAAAAAAAACACAGCACAAACATGTTGCGTTTATGCACATTACAAACGCAGCACAAATAAGGGGACACACAGACAAGGCAGACACACACACAGACACTTTCTCAGACTATCCCACAGTAAGCTCCAGTGATGTCTTTGTCTCGGGTATCAGCAGGACCTATGGGTACTCAGGTACCAGTACTTCCAGGACCGTGCACCATATGACAGCCTGAGATACATGGCGCAGGTCCTGTAAGTCAACTTGCGCAGCTCATCCCGGTTAAAGGGAACCGTCACCCCCTTTGGCCATTTTAAACTGTGCCCACTAGCTTACACATAATGTAAATGGAGTTCTAGTAACCCCTCTATGTGCCCAGACGTCCAGGCAAAAAGAGGGGTTACTAGAACACCATTTACATTATGTGCAAGCTAGTGGGCATAGTTTAAAATGGCCAAAGGGGACGACCGGTTCCCTTTAACCGAAGGAAGAAATCACCGGGGCTCACTATGGGATTGCCAGCGAGGGCATATTGGAGCGTTTTTACTATGGAAATCGCAGTAAAAATAGCACACAAACGGACTGTGTAAATTCACCAAATTTGTGATGCTTTTTTTGGTGGGTTAGCATGGAATCAATGGGGAAACACAGCCTGAAAACAGGCATGTTAACTGACATACTAGTTTTTGGGCGCACCTGATTTCTGCACGAAAACGGACCACCCACAAACGCACATGTGGGCATAGCATTTTTAAAATCACATTGAGTTGAATGTAAATACTGGGGAGGTTCGTTTTTGCTGCAGAAACGGATCACCAAAAACGAAGCACAAATGTCCATGGTAACTTAGCCTTAAACTTTCCAAAACTTCAATGCATGTCCAAAGTTTTCACTAATAATAATAATAATAATATAATATTTATAATAATAAATAGGCAGTGAAATGTTGCTCTTTTAATAAATTACAATCATTTAGGAACTGAAAACGTCAAAATAACTTACCTCGACCTCTGGAGGAACTCCGACCTCTAGGAGCCCCTACTACTGTTCCCCCTCCTCCACCACCGCCCCTCCCCATGAGGCGCAGCACTGCAGCACTGTTAACGGACATGGAGAAGTTTCTCTGTTAAAATACAAACAAAAAAAAAAGTTAGAACATCAAAGTACAAACTTTCATAGGGAAAGAAATTTAGTACTTTTTAAGACTTTTATAGAAATCACTAATGTGAAACACACACAATGTTTATGGTTCAGATCATTTCATCACCAACAAAATTCTGCTATATTTTATTGTTAATAGCCTGTTAGCATAGAAATGCCGTGCAATCATCATGGGAAGCGAGATGAGGGAGGGGCTGGCAGATCATTGTGTGGAGACACTTGCGACACACCTGTGGCAAGCCCCATGCATTGTCTATGGGGTTTACCGCAAGTCCGGCAATTGCAGTTTTGCCACGATCCGGCAAATCTGGCAGTTGCGGCCGCGAAAAAAAAACCACACAGCTAGCAGCGTTTTTTTTCCACAAGTGCCAGATCTGCCACCGTAAATGCGGTAAAATTTGCCGGATCTGCCGCTATCAGCGAAAAACGCTGATGTGAAAGGTGGCCTTAGGCTGCTTTCACATCAGCCATTCGTTTTTTCAATCGTAGCAGATCCGACAAAACCGCAAGTGCCGCACATGACTGCAAGTCCCATAGGGAATGAATTGGGCTTACTGCAGGCTTGCCGCAAGTGAGCAATTATGCAGCAGATGCGGCAAAACTGCTAAGAACAGCCAAAATTGCTGATGTGAAAGCTGCCTTATTCTGAACCTCCTCCCACACACACACAAACATGTCATACTGCTCAGATCCTCCTGCTTTATAACATGCTACCCCATGATTTCATTGCCTTTCTAGGCTGGCAGACACCCTATTCAATTCTGTAGAAATCCAATGTTAACAATATCAGCAAAAGTTCAAAATTGTGTCATATACTGCAGCTGCAGAGCAATTTAAAGAATTTAACCACTACCTGTTAACTGATACAGTGTCCATAATAAAAATAAAATAATGGAGAAAAAAAGACAATTAACTCCCTAGCTGACACCAATAAGGTGTACATTGAAGGAGCAGGGCAAGTATATGTTTTTTGTTTGTTTTTTTAATGTCCACTAGCAATTAAGAAAGTGTTGTCCTTTAAAAGGTCCACAACAAATGTATTTAGTGACGCCAGTAACAACTTACAGGGCACATTTTCATAACAGGTTTCCCGAATCCTTAAGCCCCCGTCACACTAAGCGAGATCGCTGCTAAGTCACAAGTTTGGTGACGCAACAGTGATCTCGCTATGTTTGACACTTAGCAGCAGCCAGGCCTCCGTTGTGACATCGCTGGTCGTGTCTGAATCACCTGGACCATTTTTTGATTGTTGGGGTCCCGTTGGGCAGCATGCATCGGTATGTTTGACAGGGACAATGACCTCAATACTACAGGTCTGAGAAACAGGGTCCCAATGACCTCAGTATCATTCTGGATTGTTGTTGCGTCGCTGGTGAGATCTGACTGTTTGACATCTCACCAGCAACCCCATAGCGACGCACCAGCGATCGCTACCAGGTCGTATCGCTGTCGAGATCGCTGGTGCTTCGCCAAGTGTGACAGGACCCTTAGGGTATGTGCCCACAGGGCGTTTTTGCTGCGGTTTCCGCTTGCAGAAAACCATTAGTTTTATGGTAATGTATGCTAATCTGTTCCTGCGGTTGGGCTTCCCAGCAAAACCAATGTGTTTTACAAAAACGCTGTGCACACACATTAGTTTTGCAAGTGTCAAGAACTGTCAAATACCTGCGTTTTTGGTGCGGATAGCAAATAATGGACATGTCAATTCTTTTTGCGTGTTTGGTGCAGTCAATGGGAAAAGCGCTGGAAAAACGCAGCATCAAAAACGCAGGAAAAACGCAGTAAAAACTCGCAAAAAACAGCAGACAAGATCATAGCATTTCTCCTGTCAAGAACTCTAGGATCCTCAGGTTTTCCTGGTTCAGGACTGCTCAAGAAACGTCCTGTGGGCACATACCCATAGGATTCCTGTCCAGGCTCCGGATTTACATGTCACTTTCTGTGGTGATAACTATTGTTCTTCATAGCCAGTTGACTCTCCAACTATTTTATTGTGACACATTTCATGACATAGCTACTTTATGTTTGTGGTAAATTTAAAAGGATGTTTTTCTTTTGATTATGAAATATCTGAAACTTGCCAAACAAAATGGTTTTAAACAAGTGTCATTTTCAAACTATTTGTTCGTCATACCACCCATTAACACAATAAATAACCTTTACCAGATACACCCGATTCCAATTTGGCCTATTGTCCAGCAGTGTCCATATTTTTAAATGTTCATAAAAGCGAAGTCGACCACTGTTGTGTGCCGTTCTGAAAAAATGGACAGTCGATCGTAGGTCAGACGGTGCAGAATATCTCAGCCTCATTATGGTGAATCAATCAGTCAGGGCTGTCATCTGAATCATGTGATTCAGAGATTTAGATGCAGGTGTTAAATTCAGCCATTTATCTCCAATTCAGGGGGAACTGATAGTCAATATAGCAGCCAGTTCCCTGAATCAGCAAGAACCAGCCCCCTGATACAGTTCTGGGACCCACCAGTTTCAATTACCGTAAATGCGTGACCTCGAATGCACATTCAGTCGAAATGTAAAGCGTTGCAGGAACCTGCACCGCAATAGTTAAAATAGCTGCCAGCCAATCAGAGGCCAGAATGTCTGTGCAAACGTTGACAGCTTATGACAAACTGCCATGTGCCAGCGACATGCCGGCCACATATGGAACAGGAAGAGGATGCTGCTAAACCGCGGGACAAAAATTATTTTTTGCTAATGCAAAATAAAAGAGCGGTGACACATATATGGGGGCCGGGATGGAAGACATTACAGAAAGGGTCCAGGATGGGGACATTATTACAGAAAATGGCCTGGACAGAGGAGATAGGGGCCCAGGATGTAGGACATGACTAATGTATTGGCGCCAGAATGAGGAGCATACATTAGTTTATGGTGGCAATTGTTTGTCAATCACTGTAGGAGGCCAATTAAGGGACATTGTTACTGCTATAATGTATTATACCTTTGAGGATAGTGTTTTCAATGGGGGCGGGTGTCCTGCTATTGTGCCAGCAGCACTATGTGGCATTTTTTCTTCAAGTGGTTCAGTTGTAGAACACATGGAAAAAAAAAAGAGAATTTTGTTCACTACCGTAAATTCTTTTTCTTCTAGCTCCTAATTGGGAGACCCAGACAATTGGGTGTATAGCTTCCGCCTCCGGAGGACACACAAAGTTCGACACTTAAAACAAAAATTGTAGCCCCTCCCACACTGCCTATACACCCCCTCTAGGAGAAATCCCATCAGTTCGGTGCATAAGCAGGAAGGAGGACAAAAACCCACACCAAAACCGGAAGGTCCGGCCATAACATATCGGCCAACCGAACAACATAAGCGACATGTATAACACCAGCCACTTGAACAGAAAACAAAGCCTAAAAGGCAACAGGGTGGGTGCTGGGTCCTCCCAATTAGGAGCTAGAAGAAAAAGAATTTACGGTAAGTAAACAAAATTCTCTTTTTCTTATTCGCTCCATTGGGAGACCCAGACAATTGGGATGTCCAAAAGCGATCCCTGGGTGGGAAAAGACCCCCAAAACGTGGCAGCACCAATCATAGGTGAGCGACCGCCGCCTGAAGGATCCGTCTGCCCACACTAGCGTCTGCAGAAGCGCACGCATGAACTTGATAATGTTTCGTGAAGGTGTGTAGGCTGGACCAAGTCGCCGCCTGACACACCTGTTGTGCTGTAGCCTGGTGACGTAAAGCCCACGAGGCCCCCACAGCTCGTCGAATGCGCCTTAATACCCGAAGGGAGAGGCGTTCCTGAGGTAAGGTAGGCCTCCTGGATAGGGGCCTTAATCCACCGAGCCAAAGAGGACTTGGAGGCGGCGATCCTTTTCTCTGGCCTGTCGTGAGAACGAACAGGGAATCCGCGCGGCGGAAGGAGTCCGTGCAGGAGACATAAATCCTGACAGCCCAGACTAGATCCAAAGTATGCAGAGCCTTCTCATACTGGTGAACAGGGTTAGGACAAAAAGACGGCAGGACAATGTCTTGATTAAGGTGGAATGGAGAAAGCACCTTAGGTAAAAACTCAGGGACAGGTCTAAGTACCACCTTGTCCTGGTGGACCACCAGAAATGGGGGCTTGCACAACAGAGCTGCCAGTTCTGAGACTCTCCTAAGAGAGGTAATAGCTACCAAAGGCAACCTTCTGGAAAGTCTGGAGAGGGCACCTCCTTAGCGGTTCGAAGGGCAGCTTCTGTAACGCCGCAAGGACCAGATTAAGGTCCCAGGGTTCCAGAGGTCGTCTGTAGGAGGAACATGTGACTTGCCCCTTGCACAAACGTCTTTACCTGAGGAAGGTTAGCCAGATTTTACTGAACAGCACGGAAAGTGCGGAGATTTGCCCCTTGAGGGAGCTGAGTGCCAACCCCTTATCCAAACATGATTGCAGGAAGGCAAGTAGAGTCGGGAGAGAGAAAGGCCAAGGAGAAACTCCTTTGAGACGGCACCAGGAAAAGAAAATCTTCCAAACCCTGCGGTATATCTTTGCCGACGCAGGTTTCCTGGCTTGTCTCATGGTGGCGGCGACTTCCGGAGAAAACCCGAAAGACGTCAGTAACCAGTCTTCAAGGGCCACAAAGGCTGAGAGCCGCGGAATTGTGGTGGAAGAACGGACCTTGAGACAAGAGGTCTGGACGGACCGGAAGCCTCCACGTATCCCCCGCCGTGAGTTGAAGCAGCTCTGGATACCAGGCCGGCCTGGGCCAGTCTGGGGCGATGAGCAGGGCTTGTCGACATTCCACCCCGAGTTTCCGTAGGACCCTGGGCAACAGCGGCAAGGGAGGAAACACGTAGGGGAGGCGAAACTGGGACCAGTCCTGGACCAGAGTGTCCGCCCCCAAGGCCTGGTGATCCCGGGGCAGGGACCATGTGGTTCAACCGAGAGGCCATCATATCCACGTCCGGTGTTCCCCATTAGTCGCAGATGTCCCGAAAGACATCTGGGTGGAGTGCCCATTCGCCTGCGTCCATACCTTGTCGACTCAGGTAGTCGGCCTCCCAATTGTCCACCCCGGGTATATGGACCGCCGAGATGGAAGAGTCGTTGTCCTCGACCCACTGAAGGATACGTTGGACCTCCAACAATGCCTGAGAGCTTCGAGTGCCTCCCTGGTGGTTGATATAAGCGACCGCGGTCGCGTTGTCGGACTGGATCTGAATATGCTTCCCCGCCAGGAATCTCTGAAAGACCAGTAATGCCAAGTAAATGGCCCATATCTCCAGGACATTGATCTGAAGAGAGGATACGTGCTCTGTCCAAGTGCCCTGTGGTGGAGAAAACACGGCACCCCAGCCCAAGAGGCTGGCGTCCGTGGTCACTACTAACTAAGAGGGGGGCAGAAAGGACCTCCCTCGTGACAGAGACATGGGAAGAAGCCACCAGTGGAGTGATTATTTCGTTGACGGCAACAGAGATGTGCCTGTCGAGAGATGAGGGAGTCCTGTCCCAACAGCGAAGAATCTGCAATTGAAGCGGGCGCAGGTGAAACTGTGCAAAAGGTACTGCTTCTATGGCAGCCACCATCCTTCCCAGAGTGTGCATCAGACGTCTGATGGAGACTGAATCCGACTGAAGAAGGAACCGAACTTCCTCTTGAATCGATACCTGCTTGCACGAGGGCAGAATGACCAGAGTCGGAGCGGTGTGAAACTCCATGCCCAGATACGTTAGCATCTGCGCAGGAAGGAGAGAGGACTTCGGCACGTTGATCAGCCACCCGAAACGTTGCAGAGTGTCGAGAGTTATCGAGAGACTCAGTTGACACTGTTCCAGAGAGGGAGCTCTGACCAGCAGGTCGTCCAAGTATGGAGTGACTGCATGACCCTGGGAATGCAGGATGGCCACCATCGCTGCCATCACCTTGGTGAAGACTCTCGGGGCCGAGGCCAAGCCGAAGGGCAGAGCCACAAATTGAAAGTGCTCTTCCCCCACCGCGAACCTCAGCCAACGCTGATGTGCAGGAGCAATGGGAACGTGTAGATAGGCATCCTTGACATCCACCAGGCTAGGAAGTTCCCCTGCGATAGTGAGGCAATCACGGACCGCAGCGATTCCATCCTGAAAGTCCTGACACACATGCCGGTTGAGTAACTTGAGATCCAAAACCGGTCTCACCGATCCGGCCTTCTTGGGGACCGTGAAGAGGTTCGAATAGAACCTTGGAAGCGGTCCGCGGAGGGAACCGGAACCACGACCCCGTCCTGTCTCAGGGCGTCCAGCGCCTGAAAAAAATGCCGAAGCCTTTGTCAGCTCTATCCTGTAGCCGTGAGAAATGACATCTGCTACCCATCGGTCTTGGATGTTGCTGAGCCAGGCGTCTCCAAAGCGGGAGAGCCTGTCACCGACCGAGGATGCTGCTGGGTGAGGCGGCGAGTCATATGGAGGCTGCCTTGGAGGCAGAGGCTCCGGGAGGCTTCTTCTGTTGTGACTTAGGCCACCATGCACGATACGACTTCTGGTCCTTGTCCGAACGGGAGGACGAAGAGGAGGGCGGCTTTGAAGAGGAACGAAAGGCCCGAAATTTGGCATGCATTTGACGCTGGCCAGACTTCTGCACCTTTGACTGAGACAGGGAGGTGGACTTTCCACCTGTAGATTCCTTTATGATGTCGTCCAGTTGTTCCCCAAACAGCCTGTTCCCCGCGAACGGGAGTCCCTGGAGGAACTTCTTGGAGGTGGCGTCAGCCTTCCAATCCCGCAGCCACAACATTCTGCGGGCTGCGAGAGAGTTAGCCGATGCCACTGCGGTACGACTGGCAGATTCCATGACAGCCGTACTGGCATAGTCCGTGAACGCGGTGGCTTGAGACGTCAAAGTAGTTACCTCAGGAATATCCTATGCAACTACGTTAAGCTTCGCCAAGCAGGCAGAAACTGTCTGCAGAGCCCAAACTGCCGCGAAGGCAGGGGCAAACGAGGCTCCAGTAGCTTCGTAAATTGACTTCTGCAGAAGTTCAATTTGGCGGTCGGTGGAGTCCTTTAGAGACGAGCCATCCGCAACCGACATTACAGTATTGGCAGACAGTCTATAAACAGGCGGGTCCACCCTGGGTGAGGTCGACCACCCCTTTACAACGTCTAGGGGGAAAGGATAACGAGAATCCTTCTGTTTCCTAGCGAAGCGTTTGTCAGGGCAGGCCCTGGGCGTCTGCGCAGTTGATCTGAAATTTCAGTGATCAAAAAACAAGCCGTGTGACCTGGATGGAGGAAGAAGCTGGTACAGTTCCTCTGAAAGAGATGCCTCCACGGGTGGAGGGGGTGCAGTCAGGTCTAGCACGGTATTAATGGATGATACCAAATCATCCACTAAAAGATCCTCCTCAGAGGCCTCCTCTTGAGGTCTCACAGAACCCTGCCGTTCCTCATCCCCGTCCATCTGAGATCCCTCAGTATGAGACTCAGTGATATGAGAGGAAGCAGGAGAAGGATCTCTGCGTGGCCGTTTGAGAGGCTGTGAAGAGGGAGCTGGGTAAGATACCCCAGTATTGTCACCGGAGTCCAAGCCCCTGAAAGGGGATGACTCGCTGGAGCGTCCGCGGCGTGAATCAGAGGACCCGGGGGCACTTCCCCGCTGACTGGCCTGCAAGGACTGCTGCAGAACCCTGGTCAGAGCTGTCATAGATTGGGCGAAAGAGTCCGAGAAGGACTTAGTGAAAGCCGCTGTCCCAAGGAGGTGGCATTGCAAAGTCCTCAGGGACGGGGGAAGGCTCCGCAGCAGCAGCAGAGCTGGGGGAAGCCCTGTGTTCTACCTCAGCCGGTGCCTCATGAGTAGTGCAGACAGAGCAGCAAGAAGAATAGAATGTCTGCACCTTAGGGGCTTTGCTCCTGGTGGAAGACATGTCACCTCAAGGAGAATCCTCCAAGAGAAACTGCACCAGAGGGGGAAGACAGGGGAATGGGGTCCACAACCGGGAGAACCGGTGTGGCTTACCGGCCACTATGAGCCGTTTGTGTGTCCTCCAGATACCGCGCTCACCCCCGGACGCAGCAGAGCCCAGGAGCGATGTTTCTATAAGGCAGTCAGCAGACTGGCTTAAAATGGCCGCCGTAGCCTAAAAGGTGGGCGTGCCAATGTAAACGCGGGAACTGGAGGACAGATACACAGGCCGAGGGGCGGACCTCTCAAGAGATGGGAGTGCCCGAAGACTTGTCTGTAATGGCGGCAATCCAGGCGTCAGAGCCCAGATGCAGGGAACAACTTAGGCCGTGGCCAAGCCGGGGGCTAAATTTTAGCGGCCGCCCGGGGAGCCGGAGCGTGGAAGTGGGGGATCCGGTGAGGAACCAGTACGCCCGCAACACGGCAGGGACCGAGCAGACTGAGAAAAGACAGTATGCTGGTATGCCACACAAGTAAGTACCCCCAGTGTTAAGGATGGATCCGGAGCCCGGGCTGCAGCAGCAGCAGGGCACCGAGACAGAATACCTCGTTCGGTGCAAGGCCCGGTCCCTTAGGGCAACGCAACTCCTTCCAGCAGGACCGCCAGGGGCTGTGGATGGGGTTAGAGCTTCCAGATTGTATGGAAGCCCGTGATGGATCCTACTTCTCCAGTGCCCCTAAGGGGTGGAGAAGGAGTACAGCATGAGGGCTCCAGCTCGTTGTACCAGCAATAGGTACCTCAACCGCCCCTGCCCGAGGGTGGGGAAGGAGACACGCTGGGGGTCCAAAAGGACCCACTTTTCTTCCATCCGTCACTCTCCAAGGAGAGTGTGTCTGACTAAAAAGTGAGAGTGAATGAGTGCAGAGTGTGCCTCCTTCAACACAAAGCTAAGAACTGGGGGATTTCTCCTAGAGGGGGTGTATAGGCAGTGTGGGAGGGGCTACACTTTTTGTTTTAAGTGTAGTACTTTGTGTGTCCTCCGGAGGCAGAAGCTATACACCCAATTGTCTGGGTCTCCCAATGGAGCGAATAAGAAAGTGAAAATTGTGCTCTAGTAATCAGTTATAGCCAACTTATTTTCTGCATTGACAAGTCCTAGCTGGAAGATGTGATAACAGTCTGCAGTGGATGAACAAGAAAGGCATAGATGAAGGACTTCACCTAGAAATATCACTGGTAAGTCACTGTATTACCGGATTACCTGTTCACTTACACTATATATAGAGCTCTGGTGTATAATACCACTGGTGATCACTCGATCACCTGTACACTACATACACAAATCCTGTGTATAATAGCACTGATGGTAATATTAGTAGTGTGGTTTTTATGAGTGTCAGTTCACTATGCAATGGTAATTTGTGGTCTGGTCACAGTGTGGTGGTATTTCTCCCTTGTATGTGGTATTATTCAGTCACTGTGGTGTAATATGTGGTCTGGTCATTATGTGATGGTATTGTCTCTTGTAAGTAGTATTATGGAGTAATTTTATATGTGCTCTGGTCACAGTGAAGAGTCATATTTATGACTGCATAGGGCAGAGATTAGGTGCAGTAGACAGTTGAGGTGACAGATGGACAAAGTCATCCTTTCCAAGTTGAGCAAGATTCCTTTAGTGATAATTTTCAAGACTTTCAGAAAACCCTTTAAAGGGAACCTGTTATGTGGAAAAATGGTATTAACCTGCAGATATATGGTTAATTTGCAGGTTAATAGCATTCTGAACCTTCTCAACACCTACACATTAATCCCTGCTGCTGGGAGGAAATGAACTTTAATATTCCCGGCAGCATTCAGGTTTCAGCCATGGAGGTGGTGCCAATTCGAGTTCAGTCACCGATGCGTAACACTTGGGATCATGTTTAAGGCTCAGTTCCCATTAATCCTTTGCCCTAAACGGAGCACTTGCATCGGTTATTCACATCTAAGTGCACAAAAATATGATTCAGTTGAAATCCCTGATGGAGCCACTCACTATAAAATGAGGCCGATGGAGTGTCTGGCCTCAAATCCTATGGTGTGATATGAGGTATAAACAAATGCATCATCAACCACAATTGTGAACAGCTAAAGAGATGGGATAGCACTTGAAAAGAAGCCAAAAGGAGTCCAAAGAGAGAGTCTACCTCATAGCGAATGGTTCACTCAGGAATTTCACCTGAATTGCATTTTTTGCAGATTTAGACAAGTACCCTAAAGTAATTGCTCAACATAAAACACCAAAAAATATGTATCGTGCCTTATTCTTTTTTTACATTACACTGCGCATGGGGCTGTGTGAGGACATAATACTGTATGAGGTAAAGAGGATGTGGGGACATAATACTGTATGAGGTGAGGGGGCTGTGTGGGGATATAAAACTGTGTGAGGTGAGGGGTCTGTGTGGGGACATAATGCGTGAAGTGAGGGGCGTGTGTGGGATATAATACTGTATGAGGTGAGGGGGCTGTGTGGGGATATAATACTGTGTGAGGTGAGGGGTCTGCGTGGGGACATAATGCGTGAAGGGAGGGTCTGTGTGAGGACATAATACTGTATGAGGTAAAGGCGCTGTGTAGGGACATAATACTGTATGAGGTAAAGAGGATGTGGGGACATAATACTGTATAAGGTGAGGGGGCTGTGTGGGGATATAATACTGTGTGAGGTGAGGGGTCTGTGTGGGGACATAATGCGTGAAGTGAGGGGGCTGTGTGGGGATATAATACTGTATGAGGTGAGGGGGCTGTGTGGGGATATAATACTGTGTGAGGTGAGGGGTCTGTGTGGGGACATAATGCGTGAAGGGAGGGTCTGTGTGGAGATATAATACTGTATGAGGTGAGGGGGCTGTGTGGGGATATAATACTATTGTGAGGTGAGGGGGCTGTGTGGGATATAATACTGTATGGAGTGATGGGGCTGTGTGGGAATATAAAACTGTGTGAGGTGAAGGGGTTGTGTGGAGACATAATACTATGTGAGGTGATGGAGCTGTGTGGGGACATAATACAGTGTGCAAACAAAAAAAAAAAAAAAGATTACTGGTCATTACTGACCACACTTTTCAGCCTAATCAGGTTACACTGACCACCGATGTAGCTTAGCCAAATATAGTCCAGCAAACATTGTAAATTGAAGAAAAAAGCGTCACTCACTGGTTTCTTTATGCTCTGTTTATTCACCTATTCCAGGTAGGCGACATACGCAGGGAGGGGGTGGAGGGGTGGATGACGGCACAGTTTCGTGGTGATTCCGCTTATACTGGTCTGTGCCCGGAATCAGAATCACCGTGAAACGGTGCCATCGTCCACCCCTGGAATAGGTGAATAAACAGAGCATAAAGAAACCGGTGAGTGCTGCTTTTTTCTTCAATTTATGACATAATACTGTGTGATGAGGCTGTGTGGGGATAGAATACTGTGTGATGAGGCTGTGTGGGGATAGAATACTGTGTGATGGGGTTGTGTGCAGATATAATACTATGTGAGGTGAGGGAGCTGTATGGGGACATAATACTGTGTGATTTGAAGGGACTGTGCGGGGACAAAACTGTATGGGACACAATACTAAATGAGGTAAGGGGCTGTGTGGGGATATGATACTGTATGAGGTGAGGGGCTGTGTGGGGATATGATACTGTATAAGGTGAGGGTCTGTGTGGGGATATAATACTATATGAGGTGAGGAGGCTGCGTGGAGATATAAGACTGTATGAGGTGAGGGGGCTGTGTGGGGATATGATACTGTATGAGGTGAGGGGGCTGTGTGGGGATATAATACTGTATGAGGTGAGGGGGCTGTGTGGGGATATAATACTGTATGAGGTGAGGGGGCTGTGTGGGGATATAATACTGTATGAGGTGAGGGGGCTGTGTGGGGATATAATACTGTATGAGGCGAGGGGTCTGTGTGGAGATATAATACTGTATGAGGTGAGGAGGCTGTGTGGAGATATAATACTATATGAGGTGAGGAGGCTGTGTAGAGATATAAGACTGTATGAGGTGAGGGGGCTGTGTGGGGATATAATACTGTATGAGGTGAAGGGGCTGTGTGGAGATCCAAAACTGCATGAGGTGAGGGGGCTGTGTGGAGATAGAAGATCTATATTTTAACATGTATTAATAGTATCAGTGAGTCAACCGACTAAATTATGCTCAATATTAAGTGATATGTAATGCTATAATAACAAACAGAATTGGGTTTGGCCCTCTACAACAGTCACAGTGCCTTATGGTGCCCCTGAAAAAATTAAATTGCCCACCCATGGGGGTTATTTTTTTTCACAAATTGCTCACTAAACCATTATTCTACAATACAGATGTGATACGGGGAGATATTGATAATTAATCTTGAATATTTCTGGTAGACAATAAAACAATCCTGTTGCTATGGAAACAAGTGTTCATTTTGACAAGTAAACATGCTAAGTGATAGCAGAGAAGGTTACATCATTTTGTAATTGTGGTTAATAAAAGCTTCATTGAAAACTTTCCAAAGGCGTCAATGTTTTTGCAGGATAATGTGCCGCAAACAAGACTTGTATTGCCCTGAAGAAAACTCAATGGAACTGGCTTTGAAATTGTCGATGATCCACCATATTCTCCCGATCTGGACCCATCTGATCAATAACTAGAATTCATGACAAATCAAATAGTAATTGATGCTGTGGAGTTGTGGTTTGCAAAACAGGGTAACTATATACTAGAGAATTAAAGTAGTATTCCAATCATGAAAGATACATTTATTTAAGCAGAAAATGTGTCAAGATTTTTTTTGCGTAATTTACAGCAATCAAAATTATGCTCCGCTGAAAAAATGTCAATGTTTCATCTTCTGGAATAGGTCCCTGGCATTATTTCAGTGAGTTTTCTGTCTCCATCAGTTCCTTTCATCCTACTAAAATAAATAAAATGGTCCCCCTGGCATACAAACCATATGTGGATGCTCCCCGCACTAATACAGGTCTGACAGCTGCGCAGGATCCAGAATGCAGAGTCCAGAGCGCTGTCAGACCTGTGTGAGTGTGGGCAGAGTCTCACTTATACTTTGTAAGTAAGGGCCTTTTCACATCAGGGGTAATCGCTGATCGCGGCAGTTGCGGTGGAAAAAAACGCAACTGCCGCGGTTACCGCATAACGGCCGCACTTGTGGTTCACTTGCGGCAAACCCCATGCAGAGTCTATGGGGCTTGCGGTAAGTGTGCGGCAAGTGCAGTTTCGGCACTTGCGGCAGCGGAAAAACCGCGGCTGACCACGATTTTTTCGCGGCCGTATCTGCCGAAACTGCAACTATACCGCACCTGCCGCAAACCCCATAGACATTGCATGGGGCTTGCCGCAGGTGAACCGCAAGTGCGGCCGATATGCGGTAACTGCGGCAGTTGCGTTTTTTTTCACCGCAACTGCCGTGATCAGCGATTACCGCTGATGTGAAAGGGCCCTAAGGGGGACTATTATTTTAGGATGATAGGAATAGTGCATGCGCGGCCCCCTGTGAGCGCCTGTTCCAGTATATGTATTTTTGAACAGAACATAATTTTTAACAGTTATAAATTACAAAAACATTTACACATTTTCTGCTAAATAAAAATTTTTTATGGTCGGAATAACCCTATAAAGATACCTTTTGATTGATTCATGAAATACATGGAGCCAAAACGGACTTATGTTGAACAAAATAATATTACTTCAAATACTACTTCTTCACAGATTTTAAGGTGATTTTTCCCCCCAAAAGGCTCGGCCATCTATATATCCTCTCCCAGTTGTGTGAATATGCCTGCTAAACATAAATTTACTTTTAGAAAAGATATATATATATGTATAATAAATATGACAGCTTCCTAAAAACAACAGAGTGGAATGCATTGAGAGCGACGAAACATTAAAATGATCAAAATTAATATCCCATGGAACTCTGGATTTGGAATGATACTCAAAATCCAAGTGAAGAATCAAATTATAGGCTGATACAACTTCTGTGGAAATGTCTCAAGACAAGAAAACGAAGCTCAGTAATGTGTGACCTCCATGTGGCTGTATGACCGCCCTACAACACCTGGTCATGCACCTGATGAGACTGTGGATGTCCTCCTGAGGGATCTCCTCCTAGATCTGGATTAAAGCATCAGTCAACTCCTGGACAGTCTGTAGAGTAACGCTGCATTGGTGGATGGAACAAGACATGATGTCCCAGATGTGCCCAATTGGATTCAGGTCTGGGGAACGGGCAGACCAGTCCTTCGCATCAATGCCTTCATTATGCAGAAACTATAGACACTTCAATCACAGGAGGCCTGGCATTATCATACATCAGAAAGAACCCAGGACCTACTGTACTTATATATGGCCTCACAATTGGTCTGAAGATCTCATCCCAATACCTAATAGCAGTCAGGGTACTTCTGGCTGGACTCCGATATACTGTATACTCTGTATATGGTCCTTCTCTAATTGGGGCTAAAGCATTGATTAGGTTAATAATTTGTGTTCTAGTTTTGTATGTGAGGTGGTGGCAATACAAATGTAACCCAATGTGGATAAATGTTAATACTGTTTGCTAACCCCCATATGCTGCCTTTGTACATGATTGCACGAAGCCTTGTCATTGCTGCATTACCCTTTACTTATGGAACCCTAATAATTATAAGTGGGAGAGTTTTTTTAGATTGTAAAAGTCGGCACCACTATTTTTGCTAGGTGCTTTTTATCTATGTCATCATTTCCTTACACAATTTTGTTATTTTGTACGTCTTAATAAAATATATCTGTATCTCATGTTAAGCATGTATTGGCTCCACATTTCTCTTGTTTTGTATGTATTCAGTGTGGAGCCGCTGAGCTGCTATTTTGGTATGCTCTGTATATTCTTGGCCATATATGCTCTGTATATTCTTGGCCATGTGGATTTGTGTTTAGTACTACAGTATTAGCGTATTGGATGGGATTTGTACCAATCCCAGCCTCACTATGCTGTTCCCGACTGCAGCAATCTTTTAGCTGTGGTTGCGGGTTACCGGCATTCCACTCCTCTGCAGCATGTTTATTTCATGCTGCGGAGTCGGAAGCAGCTGCCATCGGGTGACTGCAGGGAGAAGCCTCCCCACACCCTATGCAGATGGTGAGTACAGGGTGGCTGCAGTCTACCTGTGGCCACCCGCGAGTTCACTCAGGTCCGGAGGAGCTGCGTCCAACACGCAGCTCCTTCAGACCGTGAGCACATGCCCTTATAGCAACACCAGATTCAGGACCCACTTTTCTTTTGTGGAGGTATTGAAAGTTTGTTTCTTTTGCAGCACAGTGTGAAATCTTTGACTGTTCTTCTGTATACGAGTGCTTTCATTTGTCCCTTAATGACACTGACAAAGACAATCATTGCTTGGAAGTGTCTAGAACTGCTATATCAGCTGCTGAGCTGTAATTGGCATCATTTGGTAGGAAGGGGTAAAGGCACAAGCAAACAGAGAAAACCTTGAAAAAAATGCCCAGTTAGGCTTAGTGCTGAGATTTCACCTACTGTGCTCCAAGAGGAAGAAATGTGAAATTTACGGTGCGTTCACACGCAGCGCATTCGATGCATAGTTTTACGCGAGTGCTCTTGCAGTTTTTGTAGCCAAAACCAGGAGTGGCTGATTAAAACCAGTAGTGGGTGATTAAATACAGAAGTGGAGCACTTGTTTCTAATGTACTTTTCCTCTGATTGTTCCACTCCTGGTTTTGGCTACAAAAACTTTAAGAGCACTTGTGTAAAAATATGCAGCAAATACGCAAAGTGTGCCAGCACCCTAATGGAGCAACACAGCACAAAGTAGAAAGAGCAATAGAATCAGCAGAACTCAGATTATTTTACAGGGTGTTTAACTCCACATTTTAAGCAAATGAAAACCTAAGAAATAAAAGAAATAGGTCAGATTAATAGAGGATGATAAACTGGTATTCCCAAGATTGGTGTAGTTCAGATTCCTGGTGAAGAACTTGCCATGCAAGTCAATAAAGGGATTTTTTTTTTTTTTGTGTACTCACCTTAAAATCCTTTTCTCTGAGCCAATCATTGGGGGACACAGGACCATGGGTGTATGCTTTTCTGCCACTAGGAGGCTGACACTAAGCAAACATAAAAAAGATTAGGTCTTCCTCCGCATCAAAGTCAACTATAGCCAGGTGGATACGCTCCGCAATTCAAGAGTCTTACCGCCTTAGAGGCAAGCCTTTACCAACGGAGATAAAGGCACCTCCACTCGATTGGTTTTTGTACCTTAATACGCAATTATCTTTTCCTACAGCTGTGTTATTAAACTGGTTCACCTACTACCAGCGTGTGGTTGTATATTGCGGAGAATGACCTAATCTTTTTTTGTTTGCTTACTGTCAGCCTCCTAGTGACAGAACAGCATACCACCCATGGTCCCGTGTACCCCAATGATGCAAAGGAGAAATAGGATTTAGATCTCTAATAATCATCTAAATTAATATAGCACCAAACATATTCGACGACACTTTTCAGAAGGCAACATGTGTACATAAGTGTGCAAAATGAAACACTGCATAGTAAACTTACTGTCAGTTCATACAAAAGGAGTGGAAGTCCTGCTTGAAGAGTTTTTAATATATGCAGAAAATAGCATGACCTATAAGAGATGCCCTTATACATATAAGAGTCTAGCCTTCTTTCACTATATGTGGTGCTTCTCATACAGCTGAGTGGAGCTGGTCATCATCCAGGTTCGGATTATGGAGGAGGTTAGTCTTAGAACTTTAGCAGAACAGAGAGCATGGGGAGAGTGGTAGACGGATAAACAGAGGTAATGTAAAGTAGTGAAGCATTAAGGAGAACTTTTGTAGGTGAGAGTATTAAGATCATACTGTATTTTGTAAATATTGAGAGTCAACAAAGTGCAACAGGGTCTTACCTCAATGATAGCTGGGCTACTGCTGCGATATTGGGTGCTCACCTGGTAAGGTTGTGTGCCCCACAACCTGGTATTATTTGCGTATACAGGTGCTGCAGGATCCACACTCCACGTGTAAACGGTATCCAAATGCAATCCAAAGGACGAAGAAGTGTACATGATCCGCGCTGCTGAAATGAGAGGGCTGACCCAAAGAGGCGGTTGCAATGATGCTCTTTATTCCTTCACCAACGCGTTTCGGAGCCTGCTATGTTCCTTCTTTAGGGATTAGAAATATATATAGGAATAAAGAGCATCATTGCACCGACTCTTTGGGTCAGCCCTCTCATTTCAGCAGCGCGGATCATGTACACTTCGTCCTTTGGATTGCAGTTGGATACTGTATTTTGTAGCTGATGGGGCATCTAGTGCAGTGACTGGCGTCAATTTAGCATCTGCACAGGAATATGAGCCTGGCTTACAGCATTCAGATTAGATTTGAGAGGAACAATTTTATTGCAGGGAAAATTAATTAGTAATGAGTAACTAAATACAATCATCTATACAGCCCTTACCTGCTCCTCCTCAGTAAATGAAACAAGTGCCAAAGGTAGTAGGGGCTCCTCTTTCAAAATAGGCAGAAACTCTTTGTCCATAAGATCTGAAGGAACCTACAGAAAAAGAAAAAAAAGAAACCTAATCATTCATAGCCCTTACAAACAAGTAGAAATGGTAAAAGCATCTCCAAATCTGTTTTGTCAAAAAGATTATATATATACACACATACATATACCATATATACATATATACACACACACACACACACACACACACACACTGAACAGGACATCTATCAATGCATTTAACGCTGAAAGGGAACCAGTCACCTGGATCTACCCCCTGACCTATCACTAGTTGTCCCTACACCTTCCTAGCTGCTCCCTAACCATCCCCTCTCTGCTGTAAATCCGCCCTATAAAGATTAAGGGGTACTTCACAAACTACTTCGCTAGCGATATCACTGCAACGTCACAGGTTTTGTGACGTAACAGCGACCTCGCTATGTGTGACACGTAGCAGCGATCAGGCCCCTGCTGTGAGATCGCTGATCGTTACAAATAGTCCTGGACCATTTTTTGATCGTTGCGCTCCTGCTGGGCAGTGTGCATCGCTGTGTTTGACATGGACAACGACCAACGATCTCAATACTATGCCTGAGAGTGACAGGGTCCCAATGACTGCCGTATAGTTGCTGCGTCGCTGGTGAGATCTGACTATTTGACATCTCACTAGCGACACACCAACGATCCCGGCCAGGTCAGATCGTGGTCGTGATCGTTGGAAAGTTGCAGCGTGTAAAATGGCCCTAAGAAAAATGATCGGCACAGTGCATTATGGGCCTGATCACGTGATCGACCCGACTTCAAAATGCGCATTGCGCATGCGCGGAGCAGGGCCAATAATGTGATCAAGCCCATAATGCACCGGCTCGGATGTGACATACCGGCCGGTGCATCATAGGAAGAGAAGAGGGTGCGAGTTACCAAATGCAGGCAGAGATCAAGAAAGAATAATGATTCCCAGCAGGGCGTGTAGTGAAGCAGAGATGAAGGGAGAATGGAGCCGCCTTTCCAGTCTCCTGAAACAGCGGCCTCCAGTAAGTTATAAGTCATTCTTCTTAATCTTTATAGGGTAGATTTACAGTAGAGGGGGACAGCTAGGAAGCAGCTAGGAAGGTGGAGGGACAGCAAGTAATAGGTCAGGGGGGTAGATCCAGGTGACAGGTTCCCTTTAAAGGGGCGATGTCGGCGCCTTTGAGTGCTCGCCTGGTTTCACATCAGTGATGTGAAACTAGGCGGCCGATCTGGGGCATCGCCCCATGTAACCGGCTGCCGGCGACCTGACAGGCGATGGGAGCCATAGGATCCCATTGAACTGCATCGCCGCTGGGGTTTTGAGACACCCCGGCGGCGATGCCACCTGTTAGAGATCGCCAGCGCGTCGCCGGAGGTGTCGCCCCATGTAAATGTGGGACGGCGACACTGGCGGGGCGCCAAAAGTGTGCGCGCTCCCTCCAGTCGACAGGTTTGACGGCACCCTAAGGGTACCGCCACATGGCACAACGACAAAACGATGTCTGCTAAGATCTCATGGGCACACAGTCTTTTTTTACATCATTTCAACATCACTGGTGAGATGTCACACGTCTAGATATCATGGACAACTCACCAACGATGTTGTGAGCAGGTATCGTTCGCATTCCCCGCGAATGATCCCTGCTCATTGCTGTGAATGGGCGAAGTCGTCCATGACATCGTTATCGCGGTGTCACACAGAACGATGCTACCAGATCGCTTGAACGACATCATCAGGTTTTAGAACATGTTCATAAACCTGTCAACTCCAACTTGACTAATAATCGTAGTTGCATCGTTCGGTTACACGCAACGACACACTAACAATGTTGTTTCAACATTGTTGCACACGTCACTTTTGCGCGATGTCAGGCACGATGTCGTGCCGTCTAACGGTACCCTAAGGCCCCGGATTTGGATACAAAAAGATTTCCCAAGTATTAAACATCTCAAGGAGCACTGTGCAAGCTATCATATTGAAATGGAAGGAGTATCAGACCACTGCAAATCTACCAAGACCCGGCCATCCCTGTAAACTTTCATCTCGAACAAGGAGAAGACTGATCAGAGATGCAGTCAAAAGGCCCATGATCACTCTGGATGAACTGCAGAGATCTACAGCTGAGGTGGGAAAGTCTGTCCATAGGACAACAATCAGTCGTACACTACACAAATCTGGCCTTTATGGAAGAGTGGCAAGAAGAAAGCCATTTCTCAAAGACATCCAAAATCGAACTTTTTGGCCACAATGCAAAACGATATGGTTGGTGAAAAAGCAACACAGCTCATCACCCTCAAAACACCATCCCCACTGTCAAACCTGGTGGTGGCAGCATCATGATTTGGGTCTGCTTTTTTTTCAGCAGGGTCAGGGAAGATGGTTAAAATTGATGGGAAGATGGACGGAGCCAAATACACGACCATTCTGGAAGAAAACCTGTTGGAGTCTGCCAAAGACCTGACACTGGGACGGAGATTTATCTTCCAACAAGACAATGATCCCAAACATAAAGCAAAATCTACAATGGAATGGTTCAAAAATAAACGTATCCAAGTGTTAGAATGGCCAAGTCAAAGCCCAGACCTGAATCCAATGGAGAATCTGTGGAAAGAGCTGAAAACTGCTGGTCACAAATGCTCTCCATCCAACCTCGCTGAGCTCGAGCTGTTTTTCGAGGAAGGATGGGCAAGAATTTCAGTCTCTCATTGTGCTAAACTGATAGACACATACCCCAAGTGACTTGCAGCTGTAAGCGCAGCAAAAGGTGGCGCTACCGTACAATGTATTAACTCAAGGGGGCCGAATAATATTGCACCCCCCACTTTTCAGTTTTTTATTTGTTAAAAAAGTTTAAAATATCCAATAAATTTCATTCCACTTCACGATCGTGGCCCACTTCTTGTTGATTCTTCACAAAAAATTAAAATGTATATCTTTATGTTTGAAGCCGGAAATGTGGCAAAAGGTTGAAAAGGCACTGTAATATTATATATAATATATATGCCCTCATCATCTCCCGCCTTGACTGCTGCAACATTCTCCTCTGCAGCCTCCCTGCTAACACTCTTGCACCTCTACAGACAGTCCTCAACTCTGCTGCCGGACTAATCCACCTCTCTCCTCGCTACTCCCCTGTTTCTCCCCTCTGCAAATCCCTCCACTGGCTTCTAATTCCCCAACGAATCCAGTTCAAGCTACTAACACTGACCTACAAAGCCATCCATGAACTGTCTCCTCCCTATATCTCTGAACTAATCACACACTATCTTCCCTCACGTAATCTTCGATCCTCCCTAAACTTCCTTCTCTCTTCCACACTTATCCATTCCTCACACAACCGCCTCCAAGATTTTTCCCGAATATCCCCCATCCTCTGGAATTCTGCGCCCCAACACGTCAGATTATCCACCACGCTTGGATCCTTCAGACGGAACTTGAAAACCTCTCTCTTCAGGAAAGCTTACAGCCTGCAATGACCGAGCCGCCGCCCCACCGCCTCCAAAGCTGCTGCCCCACTGCCTCCAGAGCTACCGCCTCTCCACCACCAGATCTGCTGCAACCCTGACCTACTGTTTCCTCCCCATTGCCCTGTAGAATGTAAGCCCACAAGGGCAGGGGCCTTTCCCCTCTGTACCAGTCAGTCATTGTTAAATTGTTTACTGTAAACCATATCTATAATTTTGCATGTAACCCCCTCTCATGTACAACACCATGGAATTAATGGTACTGTATGAATAAATAATAATAATATAATACACACATACACACACATACCCCATCCTAGTACATAGCCTCCCTATCCTAGTATGTGTACTTCCTATCCTGGTATATGGCTTCCCCCCATCCTTGTACATAGCGCAGCACCCTCCACCCATTCTGGTATACATATATCCCCATCCAGATACATGCCCGCGCCCATGCTAGACCCTCCATGGCTTACCAAGGAGTGTGGGGGCAAAGCTGCAGGACCGGAGCTGTGCAAGGGCTCGGGAAAAATCGCAGTGGGGGACGCTATTTTTCATGTGCCTGGATTCATTCCCAAGCTGCAACTGGTTGCTAGAGGTTGAGACTTCCAGAAAATGGACCCAGGGGTGCAGATGCCCAGATGGAGATATGCGGCCATTTTCTGGAAGTCTCAACCTCTACTATGCAGTTGCAGCTTGGGAGTGAATCCAAGGACATGAAAAATGGTGGAGCATGCCACCGTTGCAACCCTACCCCCTTTTTCCCCCCACCTCAGGTCACACAGCTTTGCCCCCACCCTCTGTGGATCTGTGAAACCTGCCCCTCTGGGACCCCAAGCTCAACCACGGCAAACCCCCCACCCCAACAGTAAATAATCCAAAAACCCTACACTCCCTGACAGAAGTTGTGTCGCTTATCCATGTTATGTATATAAAAGCTTATAACCTGACATTCATCCATTGGTTGTATCAATTACTCTTTTGAAAGCTGAAACCCTCTGAAATGTGGTTTAGGTCAATTAAATAAATTGTCATCAATGCTGAAATATTGTTCATTTAATGAACACAGAATGGTCAGATTTCGGCAAGACAAAAGTTTTGTTGTCCACAGAAAGTAATACGATTTTCAAACAAGTAATTAACAAATTAACAAATATATGTTGCATAACATTGGTGAATGAAGTTGTGGCACTATTAGTCATTTTTAATATTTTGTGTGACTTCCATGAGCTTGAAGGACTGCCTCCAAGCGGTTCAACAATGATTCACACAATTTATTCATGAAGTCATCAGGAACAGCAAAGAATGCAGTCTTACATGCCTCCCAGAGTTCATCTAGATTCTTTGGTTTTGTCTTTCAAGCTTCCTATTTCATCCTACCCCAAACATGCTCAATGATGTTCATGTCTGGTGACTGGGCTGGCCAGTCCTTGAGCACCTTGATCTTTTTTGCCTCGAGGAACTTTGTTGTAGAGATGGATGTATGAGATGGAGCACAATTCTGCTGCAGAATTTGACCCCTTTAATGATTTAGAATGTAAGAGGTAGCTACTACTTCTTGATATTTTAGGCTATTGATATTGCCTTCCACCTTGCAAGTGTTTCGCACACCCACATACTGAATGTAACCCCAGACCATGATCTTTCTACCACCAAATTTAACTGTTTTCTGGTTGTATTTTGGATCTATACAAGCTCCAGTAGGTCTCCTGCAGTATTCACCTTCCACCTTCTGCCACTTTTCCAGCGTCCATCTGTTTAGCAGGCTGTGGGACTTTGCGAATGCCACACGGTTCTTTATTTGCCTTTTGTCTAGTGCTGGCTTCTGGACACTGATTCGATCATGGAGGCCATTTCGAGACAGAATCCTACAAATTGTGCTAGTTGACACAGGGACTTGAGGTGACCAGACCTGTTGGAGCTCTGCTGCAGTGGAAAAGGGGCTTGCTTTGGATTTTCTAACCAACAAATGTTCCTTCTGAGCACTTGTCTTGCGGGATCTGCCGGACCTGGGCTTGTCAAACACATCTCCAGTCTCTTCAAATCTTTTTTTTAATTCTTTGTACTTGACTCTGAGACACATTAAAGGTGCCAGCCACCACTGCAATGTATCTGGTCTTCAGCCTCTTGATAATCAAGGCTTTGGTAGTAGGGTGGATTTTTGGCATGTTGTCAGAGCTCTAGTTGCAGTTCAAGTGAAGGTCTGGGGTGCTGGGTTTCATTTTATACACACCCACTAATTAACTGAGCATAGGTGTGGATGTAAACTAGGATTGGGTGCATATATGACCATGCGACAAAACTTTTGTCGTGCTAAAATCTGACCATTCTGTGTTCATTAAATGATCAATATTTCAGCATTGATGGCAATTTATTTTCTTAACCTAAACCCCATTTCGGAGGGTTTCACCTTTCAAAAGAGTAATTTATACAACCAATGGATGAATTTAACGTCAGGTTATAAGCTTTTATTTACATAACATGGATAACCGACATAACTTCTGTCAGGGAGTGTAGACCTCCACCTTGCAACCCCCTAAAAACCAAATCGGCATCCGTTTTTAGGGGGTTGCGGAAGTGTGGGTCTATGATTTTCGGATTATTTACTGTTTACACTTGTTTTTGCACTTTGTGAAAAAATCTCAAACTTTTGGACATTGGATGGTCACCATATTTTGCTCACTGGAGTCTTTCCTCTTTTGTGCGGTTTTCACATAAAATCTGACACAAAATCTCTGGAAAAGCGCAATGGCTCTCTCCAAAAGAAATTCAGCTAAATCTGCTTTCCCAAATGCCTTCACAGTTAGTGTTCAGGATTGTCATTACTGTAGTGAAGAGAGCCCACTTAATTTAAGGGTGGGTATCTCCAGAAGGACAACATAGGGACACTGCAACAGCAGATTTGCAATTTTAACTTAACATTGCTATTGCTGCTCGTTTGTGGAAAACACCAATTTCAGGTTCAAGTTCCCCCCAAAAGAACTTCAAATTCAGGTGAATAAAAATTGCTTTCATATAAAATAAAAACATTTGGTATTATAGTGTTCACAAAGGTCTGATTTATCAAATTATATATAAGAATATTATATAAAAAGCCACAATTAAGAAAAAAAAAGTATCCACTAAAATAACAAAAGAATAACTGGATCCTGACATAATCATACAAATTAGTGTGCCAGGAAATTTTTACTGCAATAAAAGCAAAGCCCAATAAAAAGGAGAATTTTGTGTACTCACCGTAAATTCCTTTTCTCTTAGCCTCTAATTGGGGGACACAGACCGTGTTATGCTGCTGTCCACTAGGAGGCGACACTAAGCAGAATCTGCAAAAGAGTTAAGTGGCTCCTCCTCTGTAGCATATACAGCCTAGAGCAGGAAGTGTTCTCCAGTTTTGTGCTAAAGCAGTAGGAGAATTAATAGAAGAATGACAAGAATCACAGTAAAATAAGGCCTGTTAGGTAAACAGGCAGCCACATAATAACAGTAAGGTAAAACCTGTAACCGAACAGGTAATTACGTAATAACAGTATAAGCAGGCCTGCAAAATAAACAGGCAACTATATAACCTCTCAGGAGTAAGATGAGAACCTAGTAACGGCCCGAAACGGGCAACAGGGTGGGTGCTGTGTCCCCCAATTAGAGGCTAAGAGAAAAGGAATTTACGGTGAGTACACAAAATTCTCCTTTTCTCCTTCGCCTCATTGGGGGACACAGACCGTGGGACGTCCCAAAGCAGTCCCTGGGTGGGAAAAGCAATGGAACCATGAAGACTGACCAAAGTCAGTGAAGGAACTGTGTACTTCAGGTGGGCTCCTGTCACCTGGAGGACACGTCTACCCAGACCTGCAGCTGCCGAGGACTGAGTGTGAAACAATAATGCTTTGTAAATGTGTGCAGGCTGGAACATATGGTTGCCTCACACACTTGTTGTGCTGAGGTCTGGTGCTGGATGGCCCAGGAGACCTCCACAGTCTTCTTAGAATGTGCCTCGATACCAACTGGAAGAGTCGAGTGTTTGATGGCATAAACCTCTTGGATGGTTGCTTGAAACCATCTGACTAGAGTAGCTCTCGAGGGTGGCATACCTTTACTTCAACCCTCTGGACGAGGGAGAGAGAATTCGACCTCCTAGAGGAAGCTGTCCTGGATACATAAATGCGTTGGACTCTGACGAGTTCCAGCATATGTAGATCTTCCCTGGCCCGATAGACCGGAGCCGGGCACAGCAATCGAGATGTACTAATTCAGGTGGAAGGAGGACACCACCTTTGGGAGAAAGGATGGGACCGGCCGTAGTACGACCTTGTCTTGGAGAAAAACCCAGAAAAAGCGGATTACATGAGAGCGCTGCAAGTTCCGATACTCAGCGGAGAGAAGTTATTGCCACCAAAAACATCACGTTCTGAGTAAGAATGCTAAGGGGAATTTCCTGTAGAGGCTCAAAAAAAACGGCCTCTTGTATGAAGGAAAAAGATGGCAGACCACTTGAAGGAAGGTTGTGACCTGAGGTCTGGTATCAAGAGGTTTCTGGAAGAGGATGGAAAGGACTTAAAATCAGCCCATTGAGAAAGCCTAAGGACAGGCCTGAGTCTAGGCCTGATTGGGAGAAACTG
The DNA here is from genome assembly GCA_033576535.1 of Allobates femoralis. Taxonomy (NCBI): domain Eukaryota; kingdom Metazoa; phylum Chordata; class Amphibia; order Anura; family Aromobatidae; genus Allobates; species Allobates femoralis. The sequence continues at coordinate 94,941,359 of JARQOC010000001.1, forward strand.
AGAATTCTTGGTAGAGAATAGGGCCAAGGTGAATGACCTCTAGAGGAGCAGCAAGCGAAAAGATTTTCCATGCGTGCTCGCATATCTTTGCTGAGGCTGGGTTCCGTGCTCTGATTATGGTGACTACAACATCCTGGAAAAAACCTAGCTTGGCTTAGGATCCAGATCACAAGGGCCACGCCGTCAAATACAGAGTTGAGGAATTCTGATGGTAGAACAGGCCTTGAGAGAGTAGGCTGGACGGTCTGGTAGTCGCCATGGTATCTCTGCTCTGAGTTGGAAGAGATCGGAATACCCAGCGCGTTTGGCCCAGTCTGGAGTCACAAGGACAATCTGGTGATATTCATGTTTGATCCTCCTCACTATCTTAGGGATTAGTGATAGTGGGGAACCATGCAGGGTAAATGGAATCAGGTCCAATCCTGGACTAGTGCAGCTGGTCCTAAGGACTGTGGGTCCTGGAACCAGTCCCTGAAGTCTGGGACCTTGGCATTGAGGCCTAATGCTATGAGGCCCACGTACGGGGTTTCCCGGAAGACGTCCGGTTTGCAGGGACTACTGTCCTGCGTCCATCCCTTAGCGGCTGAGGAAGAACACCTTCCAATTGTCCACACGTGGTATGTGCACGGCGGACAGTACAGAGTCTATGGATTCCTCCCATGTGAAGTATGTGGTGAACTTCTTTCATTGCCTGGAGACTGCGGGTACCGCCCTGGTGATTGACATATGCCACAGCCGTGACATTGCCTAACTGTATCCTGACATGGCCACCTGCCAGGAGGTGGCTGAAGGACTTCAATGCTAGGAATATCGTCCGAATTTCCAGCAGCTTGATGGTGATCCTTGAATCCAACCAGAACCATGTGCCTTGTGTACTGTGATGGAGGTACCCCGTACCCCATTCTGTCAGACTCCTGACGGTGGTTATAACTTTCTAGCATGGTGGAAGGAGCGACCGTCCTTTGTGAGAGAGCGTCCGGAGCCACCATTGAAGAAATCGCTTGTCTGAACATCGCAGGTGAAAAACCTCCTGATGAATGACCAAAGGTTCTTGCCTCATGACAAGAGTATGGATAGTTGAAATGATCCGAGATGCAGTTGAGCAAATGGGACTGCCATTATTGCTGCCACTATCCTGCCTAGGACCTGTATGGCAGTTCTGAAGGAAAAAGGGGACCGATGAAGGATAGTGCAGACTCCCAGCCGCAGGGTCCGAGCCCTGTCCTGGGGAAGCTTGACCCGTGCTGAGGATATATTGAACCGTATATGTCCAGAAGACCAGAGACCGTGGTGAAACTGGTGTAGATTTGTGGAGGTTGACCAGCCATCCATGATGGAGATGCTGTGTGCGCAGTCCATGAAACTCGGTGATTTGATGAGCAGATCGCCCAGATACGGAAGGATGACGAAACCCCTGGAGGGAAGCATAGTCATGACGGCAGCCATGACCATTGTGAACACTCAGGTAGCTGTAGCTAAACCGAACGGGACTGCCAAAAACAAAATAAATAAATAAAAAATTGGCGATTGAAGATGCAGGTAAGCGTCCTGATATCTATGGACGCAAGGTATTTACCGTGTTCAGGATTATAGAGCGGAGAGATTCCATGCGGGAACGTCCCACCCGGAAAGTAGTGTCCAGTTGTTTTAGACCCAGTATGGGTTGTACTGTACCTACCCTTTTTTTTTTTTTTTTTTTTTTTTTTGGAACCACAAGAGGACAGAATAGAAACCTCTAAACGGACTTCGCATGGCACAGGTACAATGACGCCTGAAGTAAGGAGAGAATTGGCTACTGGTTTGCTCTTGTACCCACTTGTCTTGTATGACCGGTAGCCAACAAAGTTGAAAATGAAGCAACTGACCACCTACAATGGAGAGTCTCCCGGCTGAAGGGAGTCAGGAGGAAGAAAATTTGTAGGATCGTGTTTCCTAGGTCTTGGATTGGTGAGACTGGCTCTGTTAGGATGAGCTACCTTTGTGTGTAGCCTGTGACCGCATCCTGCAAGGCGACCGAGTACTAGTCTGTGTCGGTCTAGATGATGACCAGCCAAATGAGTTCCAAAAGGATCGGAACCTGGTCTGCTGACGGCAATTGAAGGGCCGTCTGGGTTTACGCTGGGGAAGGGAGAAGGGAGGTGCTTTGCCTCCCGTGTCATCAGAAGTAATTTGTCCAGCTAGTCTCCGAACAGGCGTCCATTGAGGTATGGAAGACCTGTGAGGGACTCTTCAGAGGCCGCGTCCACCGTCCATTCCGGTGGGTACGTGTATTGACAACTGCATTTGCATGTATCAGGTAGTCAGCTATCTGCGATTCAAGCTGGCTGGACTGGCAGGTAGGGTCGGCTTCCGTATACCTTAATATAGTATGGAATTTGCCGCCCAGACTGTTTATGCCGCAAGTCTGGATACCGGGGAATCCACTTGAGGTATGTCGGCCCCGTATTGGGCCACTGTCAGGAGAGATGGATAACGTCTGTCAAACATTTTACGGTTGATAAACCGTTTCTGTTTTTTTTTTTTTTTTTTTTTTTTTTAGGATCTCCTGGTGTCAGGTGATCTACCAAATATTTTCATGCCGTGTAAAATAGCAGGAAAAGGTCTCACTGACCATCTTGCGAGTCTGTAACCATGCAAGAAGTGTAATGGGCAGCACAGCCTTAACCCTTTATGGACCGAGCCTCATTTTTCAATTCTGACCAGTGTCACATTATGAGAAAATAACTCTCAGTAATTCCAATAATGTAGTTTTCATGACGTATTGGACTGCATGTTAGTGGTAAATTTAGGGCAATATATTTTTGCATGTCTGTGACCAAAGAGAGAGAGTTTACACATAGTGACAGTTCAAGGCTATGACAGAAATGGCTGTCGTTGGTCAGTAAGGGTTAATGTATAAACAGAGTGCTCTGCTGCAATATGAGTAGTATACTAAATAGTAAATGTTAATGGCTTTGTATGAGTCTAGCAGTTTTACAGCAATGAGGGGGGATTAATTGCCCCTCATTCTGGGAACACAGCCCCTATATGTAGCAGCTGTGCAGAGCTGCACACTGCTTATGGTGCTGAAAAGGTTAACTCCCTCGGAGCAGTGGTGCAGTCATGGCAACCACTGTGTTAGGGGAATGAGGGGCGGGACAGTGAAAAGCGCGGCCAGGAGCAAAAAAGGGCGCGCAGGTATTCTCGCGAGGGAGCGAGAAGCGCCAGGAAGACTCGGCCCGCCCTCTTAATGACGCGGCCGGAGCTGGATCCAGCCTGCAGTGACGTCAGCCGAAGGGCGGGCGGGAGGCGGGGAAAGGCGGCACCATCCGCGCTAGGCCGCAGCCAGGGACTTGCGTAAATGGCAGCCCCGGGAAAGTGAGCAGGTCGGCGCGGAAGTCCGCGCCCCCTGCCTGTCCCGCACTACCGGATCGCTGCCGCTGTCCTGCACATCGGGGCCCGCTGTGTAACAACCCCACCGCTGTCATGCAAAGCCCTAGGGAGGGGCGCAGCATATAAGGTACAGGGGGAAAATGCTGTATGCAAGAGGCCCTGGGCTGCAGGGCTCTGCCAGCAGCATGAGAGTGTCCTCAACCCAGTTTCCTATGTGGAGAGGGGAGATGGGGAGGAAAGAGAATAACCACATGCTAGTTCTCAGCCAGGAGAGGCCACACCGGGTCCCTTAGGGTGGTGGGCTGGGAGGATTATTATCTATCAGACTCCCTAGGCAGCAGATGCTTGGCTGAGACATGGCAGCATGTATGCCCCTGGGAAACACGCAGCAGAGCAGTGCAGCATGTGCTGCTGCTCATCATACCTTGTGGCGTCTCGACCTAAGAGCCCCCAAAGGGGGAATTAGGGAGGGATGCTGCTGTCCACCTTCAAAAGTCATTTGCGAAATCCTGCAACCGACCTGTTGCCTGCAGGGGGTCTCTCAACATTAACCCAGCACTCCAAACGTGGGGAGCTGAGGAAGGAGGGGAATCGTCTCTGCCGGCTTTTTATTCCCATCTGTCTTGCTGCTTGCGGTGGGGACATGGAGCATTACTGCGACCCAGAGCCCCATCTGTGGGGACTGGGGAGGAATGCGGGCCTCAGAACCGGCAAGTCTGGAAATCGCTTTAACCCTGCACCTCCAACAGTGGAGGGCCGAGAAAGGAATAGCCCTTAGCGGACAAAATAACTCGACCCAGAGTTCCTATGGTGTCTGGGGAGGTATCTGTGGTCGACATGTCCCTTCAAAAAATAAAAATGCAGCTTCAAAAAGTAAAAATAGTGGAGAGAAAATAAGAATGTGTGCCTCCTTTCAGACACTAAGCAAAAACTGGAGAACACTTCCTGCTCTAGGCTGTATATGCTACAGAGGAGGAGCCACTTAACTCTTTTGCAGATTCTGCTTAGTGTCGCCTCCTAGTGGACAGCAGCATAACACGGTCTGTGTCCCCCAATGAGGCGAAGGAGAAATTTGCTTTTATCACATGTGGGAAAATTAATTGTGACAATCAAATCACAACTCATTCCATAACTACGTTTCAACAGGGGGGAGCACAAAAATGAAAAGTGTCCTGTTCCCGAACAGGTTATGAGTTATGTGTTAGCACTGGATTATGTGGATTCTGAATGACTGTTAGGTAAAATTCAGCCAATCATGTGGCTGTTCTTCATTTTTGTTACAGGGGAGATTAGGAGGATTTCCAGACATCGGGTGCTGGAGTATTTTTTCCATTCTTCCTTTTCTGGTGCCATCAGCAGAAGTGGGAATAGCCCATGATGGAGCGTTGTGAGCCGGTACAAGGGTAAACTCCGACATGTCGTAATATTTGTTCCAATCAGAGCTGATCTGGATTTTATTAGATCCAGGACCTATGACCTAAATCCTGCTCCATGGAGATTAACAGAATACAAAATGCATGTGTTTGTACCATAAAAAGCATCAGGAAGGATTAAAGCCCCTTATTAATGGGTTAATGAAGGTTACATGTTTCAAAATAATTACATTTCTCCTAAGAAAATAAATGTCGTATGTTATTGATTTGAGATTTCTTAGGCTATATTCTCACAGGGTGGTTTTTTAGTTTTGTTGTTAAATAAAGATTTCTTGGCAATAAATAGCCTGCAATTTTTGGTGCATTTCTGTAACGGTTTTGCCCTGGGTTATTTGCTGTGTTTTTACATCTGTATGTCATGCAGATGTGCATTTTTTTTAATCGCCTATAATAAGACCACACACTCGCACAGCACTCACATGACAAAGATACTAGGTGACAAAAAGAAAATGCACACTAGCATGACATACACATGAAATACGGATGCTAGGGAGGGAATAAAAACGCAGTAGACTCCCCTACTTTTCCTAGCTAAGAAACCAGGCAATTTGAAATGCACAGATGTGAACGCACCCTTAAGGCCTCCAGGTAACACCCGTAAGGAGTTGTCATTATCAATCGCTGGATCAGGAGTGCGCATAGCTAGAGCCTGCGTAGTAGCCCCTACCCGGCCATCTCACACTGACTGTAGAGCCGTCCTGTCTCGGAACTCAGGGATGGTATCGCCACCTGGACGGTGTTTCCAGGCTCAAGCCCTTCATGGCTTTGTGCTCAGTCTTCTTCCCCACACAATGAGAGCAGAATCCAGACTGTTGGCAGTTTATCAATAGTAATAAGCTGGCAGCAATGTCACATGGCAGGGCAGAAGATCAGTGCTGCCATCGGGTGCGTTCACTGGTCCCTGAAGCGGGTAGTGACACCGCTGTATGCTTATTAATGGCGGAGCCCCCTTAGAGAATATAGGAACAGTTTAATATTGTCACTGTATATACAGTATGGAACAAGCATTATCTATATGGTAATAGGAAGTGCTGACTGCACCTCCACCTCCAGCTGTCATGTGATTGCTGGGTGTATGAAGGGAGCAGGAGCTGCTGTGTGCCAAGACATAAGAGACGAGACTGCTCTGCTGTGCAGTCATGAGGCTTCTTTTCCACTGCTACTGGGGCCAGTATACCAGCCACAGTTAAAGGGGAAATTGGTTTACAAGAAAAAAAAAAAATATTTAAATATAAAAGTGCTCCCACCGCTTATTTGCCTCGTTATGACTTTATGGGAGGCAGTGTGTGTAAAATGATTTAAGGAAAAAAAAAAAGCCACAGCTAGGTAATTTCAATTATTACTAGACCTGTAGTGGAGAAAAAAAAAAAAAAAAAAAAACTTTTAGTGATCCTTTCAGGTGATAAAAAAAAAAATGTGAAAAACACACATTTTCCCTCCAATATTGGTAAATAATGCAAAAGTTATCTGAAAATCCTAAAGATAAAAATATTTCCAGTGCTTAAAACTGCATGTATGAAAGAAAAAAATAAAAAATGTGCCTGGTCAGGAAACCTAGTGCAGGGTGCAAATGGACTGTTGAAATCAATGAGGTCAATTCTGCCTAATCAGGTTGAGGGTACACCCTACTAAAGGCCCAGTCTCACATAACGTACGCATCATCGATCCAACGATAACGATGAGCAGAGATCGCTGGTGCGTCGTTTATACATCACTGGTAAGATGTCAAACAGACATCTTACCAGCGATGTGAAAAAGACGCACTAGCGATCCAGAATTATACCGAGGTCGTTGTGAATATTCTCTCCATAGCATAGCATTGAGATTGTTGTCATTATCTTTGTCAAACACAACGATGTAGCTCCAGCGGGAGCACAAACGCAGGAATGACCCAGAGCAATGTGTAACGATCAACGATCTCACAGCAGGGGCCAGATTGTTGGTGAGTGTCACACAAAAGACATCGCTGTTGAGTCACGGATTTTGTGACGCAACAGCGATCCCAATAGCGATCTCGTTAGCAATCTCTTTATGCGTGACAGGGCTTTAAGTAATATTGGATGGAATTCGGACAAGGCCATCCTGATTGCAGTCAAGGAGGTGTAAACACTTGGGAGACAAAAGTAATTTGCATGTGGTATTTGCAGGATTTCAAGATGCAGCAGGTACAAGGGCTACTTTCAGACATGGCCAGCTCCTGGGTAATAACATTGTAAAAGGCTCCTCTTAATTTCGGATATTGCTCCTCACCTTCAAAGAGAATAAGTTGTACTTTTTGGTCAATTAATATATTCAATTGTATTATGTTCTTACGGTGGATACGAGCTGTTTTTATTGGCATCATTTGGGTCCATGTATGACTTTTCACATAGATTCTACCATTTTGATTTAGTGAGTTTTGTTCTGACATTTACTGTGTGGCAAAAATAAATACTAATCTAATAATTTAGATAAACATACTCATGACTATGTAAAAAAACGGATTTGTGTGTACTTACCGTAAAATCTTTTTCTCTTAGGCCCCCTTCACACTGCATGATTTCACTGATCAGTGTCCATCAGTGTTTGTGTACCAAAACCAGGAGTGTCTCCAAAACACAGAAAAGGTATCAATCTTTCAATTCTAGTTTTTCTCTGCAAGCTTCACTCCTGGTTTTGGCTCACAAACACTGATGGACACTGATCAGTGAAATCATGCAGTGTGAAGGGGGCCTTAGCCATCATTGGGTGACACAGGACCATGGGTGTTATGCTGCTTATCCCTAGGAGGCGGACACTAAGTAAATATGAAAACAAGTTAGCTCCTCCTCTGCAGTATACACCCCCTGGCCAGGCCACACCAGTTTTAGTGAACAAGTAGTAGGAGAACAAGATAAACAGTTCAACCAAATGTTAACATGCAAACTCACAAAGCCAAAGAAAACAATGCCTGACAACAGGGTGGGTGCTGTGTCCCCATTGATGGCTCAGAGAAAACGATTTTACGGTGCATACACAAAAATCTGTTTTTCTCTTTCGGCTCATTGGGGGACACAAGGCCATGGGATGTTCAAAGCAGTCCCTGGGTGTGAAAAAGAAGGAACCACAACCCAAGGAGCAAGGAACAGCCCTAGACTTCCTGAGTCACCTACGTAGATAGGTGGGCCACCGCCTCCTGAAGAACCCGTCTACCAAGGTTTGCATCCGCAAGGCCTGGGTATGAACCTTGTAATGCTTGGCGAATGTGTGCAGACTAGACCAGGTAACGGCTTTGCACACCTGTTCCACGGATGCCTGTTGTCGAATGGACCAGGATGCTCCAACCACACGAGTGGAGTGAGCCCGTAGTCCGCTAGGAATGGGCATGTTCCTTAGTCGATAGGCTTCCTGGATGGCAGAATGTATCCAATGAGCCAGAGTGGCTTTAGAGGCTGCCAGTCCCTTCCTATGACCATCCAGAAGAACAAACACAGTGTGTCCGTCTTTCGGAAGGAAACTGTTCTCAAATGTATTACCTGAGGGTTCTTGCGAGGTCCAGGGTATGCAGGGCCTTTTTTACTCGATGCAGATATACCGGGCAAAAAGATGGCAGGATGATGTCCCTCGTTGAGGTGAAAGGAAGAGGTTACCTTTGGAAGAGAAGGTGGAAACTAGTCGTAGTAACACCTTATCCTGATGAAAGGAAAGGCTCTCAATAAGAAAGTGCCGCCAATTCTGATATGCGTCTGATGGATGTAATCGCCACCAGGAAAACGACCTCCCAAGACAGGAGAAGGAGAGAGATCTCTCTGAGGCTCAAAAGGTGGTCTTTGAAGCAAGTCAAAGACCAAATTAAGGTCCCATGATTCCAGTGGCCTCCGGTAAGGGGGAGCCAACCGAGATACTCCTTGGAGGAAGGCTCTAACTTGAGGGCGCGTTGCAAGTCGGCATTGGTAAAAGACCGAAAGGTCAGAGACCTGCCCTTTTAAGGAGCTCAGGGCCAAACCTAATTGTAAGCGTGACTGGAGAAAACGGAGGACCATTGGAATAGACAGAGGAAGAGGGAATGTCACTCGGTTCTTGCACCACGAAAAGAACCACGATGGTAAATCCGTGATGAGGCCGGTTTACGGGCTCCGATCATGGTGCCGATGACATCCAGTTAAAACCAACATGAGTCAAGACCCAGGTCCCAATGGCCACATATCAAATTCAGACCCTCAAATCCTGGTGGCAGATGGGACCCAGAGTTCAGAAGGTCTGGCTGATCTGGAAGGCGCCATGGGACGTCTGCAACAAGCTGCACCAAGCCGGCGTACCAGGTACGCCTGGGCCAGTCTGGGGCTATGACCGTCACCCCTTCCGACTTGATTTTCCTGACTACCTTCGGAAGTAAAGGTAACGTCACACGCGGCAATATTTCACTGGCAATTTGCTGGTTGCAGTGAAATCATGGATACATTGTTCTATTTTGTTGCCATGTACAAATGGAACATATGTGTCCATGATTTCACAGCAACCAGCAAATTGCCAGTGAAATTGCTAGCAATATTGCCGCTGTGACGGTACCTTAAGGGTAGCGGAGGAAAGATGTAATAGCAGGCGGAATCGGCGCAGGATTGTTACCAGCGCATCCTCCCCGATAGAAGTTGGGTCATGTGACTGGGCTATGAATGCGGGAACTTTGGCATTCAGCTGAGATGCCACCAGGTCCACTTCCGGAGTCCCACAGCGGCAGCAGATTTGATGGAACACTTCTTGGTGCAGGGACCATTCTCCAGCGGCTAGACCCTGATGGCTGAGGAAATACCCCACCCAGTTCTCCACACCCAGAATGTGTATGCGAGAAGACAGACCCTGTCGACTCAGCCCAATGGAGAATGTGTATCACCTTGTTTAACACCGGTATGCTGCGAGTCCGCCCTGGCAATTGATGTAGGCTACCACAATGTCATTGTCCTGATTGGACACGGATATGGCGGCCCACGAGAAGGTTGTGAAAAGCTTTGAGACCCAGGGCTATGGCGCGGTTCTCCAGCAGGTTGATCTGTAAGGCCGATTCCTGCGTGGTCCAGCGCCTTGGCAGTATGATGACGGTTAGTATACTGCCCCCCAACCAAGTAGGCTGGCATAGGTGGTGAGCACTGCCCAATATACCAGAAGAAACGACCGGCTTCTAGAGAGAGATGATGGTCGAGTCCACCAGAGAAGCGCTCTGATCGAAGGTGTCAGGTAGAAGACCCTGTCCAGAGAGAAGCGGCTCTTGTCCCAGGTCGTTAGCAGGGCCATCTGCAGGGGGCAAAGGTGAAACTGGGCGAATGGAACAGCTTCTATTGTTGCCACCATTTTGCCTAGAAGCCTCATCCCAAGATGGAATGTAGGAAGGGGAGGAGAAGAGTGCGTACTACACAGGGGCAGTGCTAGTGCTTTGTCCCAAGGGAGAGACACGAACGTTCGGTATGTATTGAAAGTCATGCCCAGGAAGGTGATTGACTAAGCAGGGATTGGCGAGGACTTTCATGTTCACCATCCAACCCAAAAGTGACAGGGTGTCCACGGTTATCTGGACACGTTCTCTGCATGCCGGGAAGGAGGGGGCTTTGATTAGGAGGTTGTCTAGATAAGGAGATAAGGCAGGACGACTACTCCTCTGGAGTGAAGTATGCTCATGGCGGCTGCCATGACGTTTGTGAATAACCCTTGTGGGGCAAGACCAAAGGGCAAGGCTACAAAATGAAAGTGCTGATTGCGGACCACAAACCGCAGAAACTGTTGGTGTGCCTGAGCAATAGGCATGTGAAGATATGGATCCCTTATGCCTATAAAGGCAAGGAATTGCCCTTCCTCCATAGACACAGGGACTCCATCCTGAGTCGATAAATGCGGATGTATTTGTTCAGGCGTTTGAGGTCCAGGATGGGGCGCACTGACCCATCCTTTTTGGGGACTATGAAGAGGTTTGAATAAAAACCTCTGAAACGCCTGTGGGAGAGTGGAGAATGCGTGGAAAAAGGCTCAACTTTGTTTTGATGACATTGGGGGTTGAAGAAGCGGTTTGGCCCGGGGGGACTTAATTTCTATGTGGTGACTGAAGACACGAGATCTTTGACTTATCTGTCGTCTGTGGCGGATAGCCAGACGTGACTGAACAAACAGACAGCCGCCTACGATGGCAGTGTCTTCCGGGGAGAAGTGGGAGTCGAAGAGGAAAAAACGATCAGGCTCCTTGGGTCTAGACCAGTGTTTCTCAACTCCAGTCCTCAGGACACACCAACAGATCTTGTTTTCAGGAATTCCTTTTAGTATTCTGCACAACCCTGTGCAATACTAAGGATATCCTGAAAACACAACGTGTTGGTGGGTCCTGAGGACTGGAGTTGAGAAACACTGGTCTAGACTGTCTAGGTCTGGATTGCCAGGTAGAGTTTGTCTTGTAGGACGATTGTGTGGGTCTGTCTCTACGGGGAGGTCAGGTAGCAGAGGTAGGAGTTCGGGAGAACGCCTAGCCAAGGGAGTTCTAAAAGCAACAAATAGAAGTGTGTTGCCGTCTAATAAATGGTCGTCTCTGTTTGTGTTGAGGGAGTGAGGTGCTCTTTTCCCCAGTGGCGTCCGAGATAAGTTTGTCTAGTCATTCGCCAAAAAATCAACCAGTATGGTAAAGGAGGGCAGTTAAGGACTTTTTTGAGGCAGAATCTGCGCGCCATTGTCTGAGCCAAATGGCTCAGCGAATAGCGATGGCGTTAGAGGCTGCGAATCCTGCACACGTGCCTGAATCCAGGGAAGCCTGAATGAGAGATTCTCCTGCTGTGACTATTTAAGTTGTCAGGTCTGTATCCAGCAAGGATTTTGTAGGGTCTCAGCCCAAATCATAAGTGCTTTGGCCACCCATACCGATGCAAAGGAGGGCTATAGGGATGAGCCTGCAGCCTCAAAAGCCATGGGTGAGAGTTGTTTGACTTGCCTGTTGGTCGTGTCCATGACAGAAGATCCATCAGTAAGGGACAGCAAGGTCTTTGCCGCAAGGCAGAAGACTAAGGGAGGGGGAAGGTGTTGGGTCGACCGGGGGGGGAAATCCGCCCAATCTTTGGAGAGTACTGAGGCAAAAGGATATCGTGCCTCGATGGGTTTGCGGCAAAAGTGTTTATCCGGTTTCCCTCTGTTTGGACGAAATAGCCTGGAATCGAGGTGGTCCACAAAAAATTTTTGTGGTCGTTTGGCCCTTTTATAGGACACTGCATAGTCCCATGTTATCAGGTTGTCAACCATTGCCTGACTGAGAAATCTACGTCAAAAGAGTCCTCCAGGTCTGCTTCGGAGTCACCGTCCTGGAGCTCGTCATATAGGGTAGACCATGGTCCCAAATCTCGAGTGGGGGAAGCATGAGAACCTTGGGAACAAATGGGCGATACGTTTCTGTGAGGTCTCACCGCGCCTGCGGTTGTGGTACGTGATCTGCTCCCATCTGATCGGCCCTCCAGTGAGGGATCATCTGCTTGTGTCCTGACCTGGCAGGCTGTGCTGCCCGGGGGCGATACTGCATAGCTTGGACCAGGTTTTGTGACAGCTTTTCCATTGATTGGCGCAAAGGAGTAGTGCCCAGTCTGGCGGGCTCAAGGCACTAGATGTTGTGTTGCTGGAGGAGGGCTCCTGGGTCTCTGCGGGGATGCATGCCTGGCACAGTGGAGGATGGTATGGCTATGCGGGCGGTCCGAGTGGCAGGTGACACATGATGTATAGTAGACTGTATAGGATTTCAGTTTCTTTGTAACCTTTGAGGTCTGCATCTTGGTGAATGCAAAGGGAGCTGCAGGGGGAGGTATATTATTGTACAGGCAGAGGAGCAGCTAAGTGTAGCTGCAGCCGCAGCATGCACTGTTTAGGCTGAGTGTGCAGCTCTTACCAGGAGGGGGAACCCGAAGTGCAACTCGATGGTTCTGTGTGTCCTGAAGGCCGAACATGTGCTCCGGTGCTGGGAGAAGGTGCTGTGCCCCATGCTTGAGTTCCTGTGATGTCCAAGAAGTGGGAGGAGAGGGGGCAGAGCCGGACGTTGGAAGGCCAAGACGCGCGCTCTGGGGGCGTGTCCGGAGTGGTGGGCCAGATTCTTGCCCAGGCAATGTCATTAGGGGGCGTGTGCGGTGACGCAGAGTCATAGGCGGGGCAGCCCGAGGGCGGGGAAGAGAATAGAAAGCCGCAAAGTCGGGGCCTAAAGTAACGGCCGCTGCCTTGGAAGCGCAGGGTGGCGACTGGAAGAGGGATGGCTAGGGGAGAGAAACCAGGTAGCTTGGGGAGCCGGCTCCTGATGTTATAGTAAGACCTCACCTTGTAAGCAGTGAGGCTGTGCCGGTATTCACGGAGTGCCACCTCAACCCAGGCTCCCTGTGTGGGAGGCTGGGGAGTATGCTGTCCTCTGTGGATGCCATGCTGGAGTGGCTCAGATGCCTGGTGACTCTACCCATGGCTCTGCGATGAGAGGCTGGGGAGTGCACAGAGTTGTGATGGGTGCCAGACTCTGCCAGTCTGCTGTTCTGTGGTCCTAACCCAAAGGCTAGTGTGCTGGAATCTTTGTATGCCTACAACCCAGACTCCAGTGAGGGAGGCTGGGGAGGTCCAGCCATCTGTCCCTGCAGATGGGATACTGGGGATATGCACCAGTTGTGGAGGGGGATACGGGGAGGCGACACTCCGTGTGCCTTTCCTTTGGTGGTTGTGGGAAATCGATGCCCTCAGGGGAACAGTCGCCAATGAAGTCCATTAAATTAGGCGCAGCCCTGATGGATCCAACGTCGCAGGAGAGAGAACATGGACACTCCTGGTTCCCGCCTGTTGGTGGTATTGGGAGAGCGGTGCCCTTGAGGATGCCGTCGCCGGTCTAATACCTTCATCTTGCAAATATCCAGAAATATAAAAGGTAAAAGGAAAAAAGATGTGCCTCCTACAGACACTACGCTAAAACTGGTGTGGCCTGGCCCAGCCAGGGGGTGTATACTGCAGAGGAGGAGCTAACTTGTTTTCATATTTACTTAAGCGTCAGCCTCCTAGGGAAAAAGCAACATAACACCCATGTTCCTGTGTCCCCCTATGAGACGAAAGTGAAATTTTGATTTTCTGGCAAAGGGAGACCCGATTTAAACTTTCACATAACTTATAAATTGCCTGGGTTTACTAGCCTGGACTAAGAATGCTGGTTCAAAATAAGATCAAAGCTGTATGAAAACAATCTGAAGTGCCTCACTCGATCGATTTAAACAGTCTGAGAACGTTAATAAATAAATATTAAAACAAATATTTTATACACACATATACATATAAAACAAATTATTTCCAATCTAGACAAGATATTATGATACGATGGCTTACCTTATTATCCTTTACATAAAGTGCTAGCATCTCTTCCCGGCCGTACCGATAGTCTGCAAGTTTATACTTTGGCAATGCTGGGGAGAGGGGTGGGGATATAACAGAGCCCCCACTTGACAAAGCCCTGAGCCTAAAAAAATAACAGACTTGTTACAAGCCAGATACTGTATATGTTTCAATAGCAATAATGATCAGGATGTTAAAGGGACTCTGTCCACCTTTTAAAAACATATAAAATCATTATAGTACTATTTGTAGTTTCCATGCTATTAGCATTTTCAGACTCTGCAGGGAGCCCCTGCATTAGTCCTGTCCATGCATTTTACAGAGGATTAATCCAGCTGCTGTATAAGTGTTATTTAAATATCCACACCCACCCAAGCTGGTGTTCTGTCCCTCACCTCTGCACTGGGAGGGAGGTGGTGTTTTGTTCTGAACTGTTTAAGATTTCTACTATAAGAACATTGGTTTTCCTGCATAAATGTCATGTGTGTGTCTGCTGAGTCAAATTATCAAATGTTCTTATAATCACATAGAAATATCTCAGACTGCACACACTACACATATGCCTCGATACACACGATGACATGAAGAGCTCACACACCTCCTCCTCCTCCTTTCTGCTCTGTCTGCAGGCTTTGCAGTGAGTCACACAACAGACAGATCAGAGAGGAGGGCAGGGCAATGTAGTGATTCATGAATATTCATTACTTGGAGAGTGGGCAGCAGAGAGCTCACTGTCATTGACAGATGGAATGATTCTTTTATTTTGAAGTTTACACAGGATAAGAGGATAGTATAAATGATAGAAATATATGAATAGAGAGAGTTTATAGAAAGGAATTAGTAAATTATATCAGTTACATATGGATTTTTGACCTGACAGATCCCCTTTAAAATGTACATTCAATTATACAAAAGAGTCATGAAAAGGTATTGTCCAGCCCCCGGAAAATGTTCAGCAAGAACCGCAGGTTGCCGAATCCTTACTGTGTGTAATATACACACCATACAGAAAAATGTCTTTGCCTAATTGTTCGAGCAGTTGTGTGACCACAAGTATGCATTTTGCATTTGCACAAGTCACATGCAGATTCTCATCAGCTTCTCTTAGGGTTGGTTGCTCTACTAGTAATAGATGTGTAGGAGACAGCAGAATCACAGCTGGTTAATGCTAAGTCAAGACAAAATAAGCAGTAAGAAAAACGTAATCTGGTCTCACTCTTGCACTGGAGAGTTTTGTGTATTGTTGCAGATACATTTTAAAATTATGTAAAATGTCCCCCACAACCAACATATTACAACTGGGCATCATTATACATTGTGGACAGATCTTGGATGGGCATCGTGGAGGTCTGCCTGTGGAGATATTTTTACTGTAAAGAATTAAAAAATCTGTTCACAAAATTTGCAATAACTGAGGAGCAGCACTAAGATGGGATGACAATTAGCAGTTTTAGGGTAGAAACTGTTTGAGATACTCGCATGAGTCTCACATGACTCATCCGGAACAGTCCCTGGCTCTCTGACAGAAGCTCGTCAGCTGCTTGTATTTTTATACAGCTCCACGCTTCCATCCAGAGATAATGGCCATTCCAGGTCGAGTCATGCGAGACTCATGCGAGTATCTTGCATCCATCTCACATAGTGTGCCTCTGCACTACTTTCATTGTTTTGCTCGAACAGGAATGAAAATCATTGGATGCAAGTAAAGGTGGCCACATGAACATTGTATGAACACTTGTTACTATCTATTCTATATCAACCATCATATATGTACAGGGTGTCACGCACTCCCCTAATGCCAGGTGCTAAAGAAAAGAAGGATTTGGCTTGTTGGATTTCAGCATGCCCAATCCATTTTCTCATAAACACTTACTACCGTCTTCCCATTGAGTACACATGCAGGTCCTGCTAAGCAGAATAGCGATCAGCTGTTTGGCTGACACTCATCTCGAGTATATGTAGCCATCCATGGACCTTTCCTGTACAGCTTTTTCAGTGTTGTGAAGCATGAACTTCTGTTTATCTGATCAACCTCTACTCTTTTACCATTTAAACATATGTGCTTTATGACCTTCATATTTGGGAGCAGGCTTTATGGTGGCAACAGCAAACAGAAAAAAATGTTGTAACCAGGTCATCCAACACAGTTTAATACTCCAGGAGCTCTGTGTTCTGCTCTGACCAGCGGAAGTAGCCATGTGAGGGAAAGAACTTTACTTCTTTTTGGCTTAGCAAATACTCAACATGTGCACATGGCCTTAAGCCTACAAAGAGTAGTCAGACTGCTAAAATGACAGGAGTAATTCTACCATTAGACTCAAATCATCCGATTTTAAAAGTTGAGCTGTTAAATAAGAAATGTTTTCTTAGATAATGTCGCTTGATCTTGCACACAAAAAAAAAATGTATAAAAATGCATGAGGTATTGTGTCTACATTTTGTTAAAAAAAAAAAAAAAAAACACAAGCTTGCACCCACTTCAAGGGTCCTCATTATCTGACAAGTCTCTATACTAAATTCAAAAAACAATAACTGGAAAAAAAGGACAAAAATATATAAAACATCAAAGAAGAGAGGCAACAAAACTTACCAATACTATGTCCAAGCACAAATGAACAACAGAACGCAGCCGCCATAGACCAATACTTCACGCATTATTGTACATCTTTCTCGCACGTTTGTTACACAGGGTACAGGCCGGGCCCTTCAATGATGGCTGGATAATGTGGAGAGTCTGTTCTGTGGGGTGTACATATGATACTGGGCATCCCGCCTGATCTAATAGTAGAGGCGTTGGTAATAGGCTGTTATCTGGACAGAGATGCATCTTACATTTGGAATACTGTGTAACCATCACGTAGATGTTTGTTGGGTTGGTAAATGGTTGTTTCATTAGTATTTTGAATCTGGGCTCCCCACACCTTTATCATCATGGACCTTGCTGCATTTGTGTCTGGACATGGTGTTGGTAAGCTTGGCTGCCTTTATTTCAGTGGGTTTTTTTTTTATAATGCACATAATAGTAATTAAGAAAGCGTAGCTCAGCACTGGACAACTTCTCAAGATTTCTTTTAATGTAAAAGGGGTATTCCCTAGTTGTCTCTTGAGCATCTCAGAGCTATACAGTCTCCTCACTTCCTGGATCATCCTCCTTGAGTGACAGTCCTGGGGAGCAGCAGAGCTGTACTATTAATATTATTAGAAGAAATATAAAAACCAGCACAAGTTTTGCTTATATTTACAGAGATAACGGGGCTATTGAGCAAGCACACAGTTGGCGAAGGTGATAGCACGTTTGGTGGGGGAGGAAAAAGGTGAGTACATAAATGCTGTATAGAAATCAATGGGCTGGAGAGAGGAGGATAGCATGTTAGGAGTTTACAACTTTCCTGAAATTTTATTTATTCACTTTATATAGAACCATCATTTCCACAGCACCGTATAGACATCTTCATCACTGTCTCCACTGGGGCTTAATTGTAAATTGTCTATTAGTATGTGTTTTGGATGCGGGAAAAATGAGACAACATAGATGAATCCCATGCAAATATGGGGAGAACATACAAAATCCCTGCAGATGTTGTCTTTGGTAGGACTTGAACCCATGACCCCAGAGAAGCAACAGTGCTAACCACTACGCCACCATGAAATGTAACAACTAAAGCTTTCTCGGCCATGATTTTAGCAGGCACAAATGGCACACTCCAAGGAAACCATTTGTACACAATGAAAGATAAAAGCTCTATTTAAAAAACAGAATGACAGTAGATGGAAAAAGCAAGTCAATGGCAAACTTGCTTAATTTCATGTAGTTTAATTAAAACCATTTTATAACCGGAGAATACCGCTTTAATTTAACTGCAACATAATCAGCAACACATTATCTAGTACTCACCACTTCAGGGCCAAAATTCAGGGTCTGAGTCTCAGCTGTCATAATGCTTTCTGTTTCCTTTGTTTATACAAGCAAATGAAAATCTGCAAAAAGAAAAATGGTTGGTTATTAATATGTAATTTAACAATATTTAACACAGACTAAAGCTCTATTACAGCAATACAAAAGACTTAAAAGAAACGGTCATCTATAGTTGTACTGAACACAGAAGCAGAAGCTCAAAGCTTTACTCAAACTGTAAGGGTATGTGCACACAGGGCGTTTTTCCACCAGCCATGAATGCAGCAAAACCGTACTGGTTTCAAGGATCTCTAGAGGCCAGGAGATTTGCTGCGTTCAGGTCCTGCACTTTTACTGCGTTTTTGCTTCGTTTGGGATTCTGCGTTTTCCAGCGTTTCTGCCATTGACTGCAGCAAAAACGCAAGAAAAATAGAACATGATCATTCTTTCCCATCCCAGAAAAACAGGAGGGATCTGACAATTCTTGACACTTGCAAAACTATTGGGTGGGCACAGGGTTTCTGTAAAAGACATTGGATTTGCAGGGAAGCCCAACTGCAGGAACAAATTACGTAACATAAATCAGCATAAAACCAAGGGTAAACTGCAGCCAGAAACCACTGGAAAAACGTCCTGTGGGCACATACTCTGAAAAGCTGTCTGGGGAATTGTGTGTCTCAGATGACTAGTCTGAGGCTTCTCCCTGTCACAGATGATTCTCCCTATGCGAGTACTCAGGGAAGGTATAAAATCAGTGTGCAGAAAAGTCGGCTGCCCAGAAGAGACACAGGCTCCGGACAGCTTTTCAAGTACCTATGTTCCCTCACATAGCTCTAATTTTGCAGTGTCTTTCCCATGTCTGTACAATCCGATCCAATGTCAGAGCGCAACGCTCAGACTGGCCACACATTTCTCGACCTGAGGATGACAACTGTATAGAAATACTATACATGAAGCAGTCACGCTCTGGTCAAGAGAGTCGGGGCTGGTCTGTGCAATGCGATCTGACATTGGACCACTAGTTACCCCGCCACCATGGCAGCAACGAAAAGAAGAAAAAACAAATAAAACAGCGTTGGTAGCACAGGGTGCACTCTCTTCACCTCTGTACCTGGCAGTGTAGTGTTATGTGGTGCACCCACTTCACCTCTGTACCTGGCAGTGTAGTGTTATGTGGTGCACTCACTTCACCTCTGTACCTGGCAGTGTAGTGTTATGTGGGCACCCACTTCACCTCTGTACCTGGCAGTGAGTGTTATGTGGTGCACCCACTTCACCTCTGTACCTGGCAGTGTAGTGTTATGTGGTGCACCCACTTCACCTCTGTACCTGGCAGTGAGTGTTATGTGGTGCACCCACTTCACCTCTGTACCTGGCAGTGTAGTGTTATGTGGCTGCACTCACTTCACCTCTGTACCTGGCAGTGTAGTGTTATGTGGCGCACCCACTTCACCTCTGTACCTGGCAGTGTAGTGTTATGTGGTGCACTCACTTCACCTCTGTACCTGGCAGTGTAGTGTTAGGTGGTGCACTCACTTCACCTCTGTACTTGGCAGTGTAGTGTTATGTGGTGCACTCACTTCACCTCTGTACCTGGCAGTGTAGTGTTATGTGGTGCACTCACTTCACCTCTGTACCTGGCAGTGTAGTGTTATGTGGCGCACCCACTTCACCTCTGTACCTGGCAGTGTAGTGTTATGTGGCGCACCCACTTCACCTCTGTACCTGGCAGTGTAGTGTTATGTGGTGCACTCACTTCACCTTTGTACCTGGCAGTGTAGTGTTATGTGGCGCACCCACTTCACCTCTGTACCTGGCAGTGTAGTGTTATGTGGCGCACCCACTTCACCTCTGTACCTGGCAGTGTAGTGTTATGTGGTGCACTCACTTCACCTCTGTACCTGGCAGTGTAGTGTAGTGTAATGTGGTGCTCTCACTTCACCTCTGTACCTGGCAGTGTAGTGTTATGTGGTGCACTCACTTCACCTCTGTACCTGGCAGTGTAGTGTTATGTGGTGCACTCACTTCACCTCTGTACCTGGCAGTGTAGTGTTATGTGGCGCACCCACTTCACCTCTGTACCTGGCAGTGTAGTGTTATGTGGTGCACCCACTTCACCTCTGTACCTGGCAGTGTAGTGTTATGTGGTGCACTCACTTCACCTCTGTACCTGGCAGTGTAGTGTTATGTGGTGCACCCACTTCACCTCTGTACCTGGCAGTGTAGTGTTATGTGGTGCACTCACTTCACCTCTGTACCTGGCAGTGTAGTGTAGTGTAATGTGGTGCTCTCACTTCACCTCTGTACCTGGCAGTGTAGTGTTATGTGGTGCACTCACTTCACCTCTGTACCTGGCAGTGTAGTGTTATGTGGTGCACTCACTTCACCTCTGTACCTGGCAGTGTAGTGTTATGTGGCGCACCCACTTCACCTCTGTACCTGGCAGTGTAGTGTTATGTGGTGCACTCACTTCACCTCTGTACCTGGCAGTGTAGTGTTATGTGGTGCACCCACTTCACCTCTGTACCTGGCAGTGTAGTGTTATGTGGCGCACCCACTTCACCTCTGTACCTGGCAGTGTAGTGTTATGTGGCGCACCCACTTCACCTCTGTACCTGGCAGTGTAGTGTTATGTGGTGCACCCACTTCACCTCTGTACCTGGCAGTGTAGTGTTATGTGGTGCACTCACTTCACCTCTGTACCTGGCAGTGTAGTGTTATGTGGCGCTCTCACTTCACCTCTGTACCTGGCAGTGTAGTGTTATGTGGCGCACTCACTTCACCTCTGTACCTGGCAGTGTAGTGTTATGTGGCGCACCCACTTCACCTCTGTACCTGGCAGTGTAGTGTTATGTGGTGCACTCACTTCACCTCTGTACCTGGCAGTGTAGTGTTATGTGGTGCACCCACTTCACCTCTGTACCTGGCAGTGTAGTGTTATGTGGCGCACCCACTTCACCTCTGTACCTGGCAGTGTAGTGTTATGTGGCGCACCCACTTCACCTCTGTACCTGGCAGTGTAGTGTTATGTGGTGCACCCACTTCACCTCTGTACCTGGCAGTGTAGTGTTATGTGGTGCACTCACTTCACCTCTGTACCTGGCAGTGTAGTGTTATGTGGCGCTCTCACTTCACCTCTGTACCTGGCAGTGTAGTGTTATGTGGCGCACTCACTTCACCTCTGTACCTGGCAGTGTAGTGTTATGTGGCGCACTCACTTCACCTCTGTAACTGGCAGTGTAGTGTTATGTGGCGCTCTCACTTCACCTCTGTACCTGGCAGTGTAGTGTTATGTGGCGCACCCACTTCACCTCTGTACCTGGCAGTGTAGTGTTGTGTGGTGCACTCACTTCACCTCTGTACCTGGCAGTGCAGTGTTATGTGGTGCACTCACAATAATGCAGAAAACAGGAAAGACTTGAGAAAACAAACCACATTTACTTGTTGACAGATTACAAACAAAATGTCTTCTCAACAGCTAATACAAGACACCCACAAGGCGACTTCTCCTTCTCTCAACTGTCAGTTACTTGGTCATGTGACCTTACCATGTGACCTGGATGCCATGTATGAAAAAAGCAGGACTGCTTTATTAACCTTTAACAACCTCCTAATAGCAGAATAATACAGTTCTATAACGTTGTGCAGATATAAACCCCTTCTATGTGCTGGATTCTCATGTGCATTGTCTGCACAGCGAAATGTTAATGAGTGCAACTCAATAAGGTAGCAATCAGCTCTGCTACATCATAAAGGCCCATACACAACAACTATAACAACTATGGGGCATTACACATTCGGGTCATTCCATGTCAAGTGATCCAAAAATGAATATTTTTTTTCCATGACGTCCTCAGATTTTTTTAAAAAAAAAATTTCTATATGAAGAACAACTTTAGTTAATTACAAAAAAAAAAGTTTTGAATTTTTTTCTTTATCAGTTAATTTTTTACAGATTTTTAAAGTTTTAAAAAAGTGTGAATTTTGGCCTGGTATGGCTTTACATTTTCTATCATATCTCGGGCTAGAAATAAGATAGAGAAACAAAATAAACACCAATCTACTCAGAACTGTCCAGGCTTTCGCCAAATATGTCACAAGAGGATCTTTGTTAATATTTTACCCATGTGATCGCAAGCGCAAAACTTTAAAACGCATTTCCGAAAAATCGGCGCGCTTTAAATATTTCAAAAACTGCCCATGTGTCTGCTATGCTCTTAGCCACATCTGTACCAAATTTCAAGTTGGGGTCTTGATGGGATCATATTTTAAAATATTTTACTATTAATAGCGTCAATGGTTCATTCCATATCAAGTGATCTAAATATGAATATTTTTTTACCTGACGTCTTTAGATTATTTTTTTTTGTTCCCTTTATGAAGTACTACTTTAGTTAATTAAAAGTTTAGAATTTTTTTCTTCATCAGTTAATTTTTTACAGATTTGTAAAGTTTAAAAAAAGGGTGAATTTTGGCCTGGTATGACTTTACAATTTTTATCTCAGGCTAGAAATAAGATAATGAAGTGGGAGAGGCATCATTTTACTCAGAACGGTAACAGCTTTCATTTGAGATGTTACAAGACTATGTTTCTTTATGTCAAATTCAAACTATTGACGGGCAATTGTGAAAAAATGACTGATTGTGTTCTTGGTGATTTTTGAATTGACACTATAATAGTTAAATATTTTAAAATATGATCCCATCACGATCCCAACTTGAAATTTGGTACAGATGTGGCTAAGAGCATAAAAGACACATGGGCAGTTTTGGAAAATTTTTATTAAAACGTTTTTTCGGAAATGCGTTTCAAAATGTTGCGTTTGCGTTCGCATGGGTAAAAAATTAAAATTAACAAATATACTCTTGTGACATATCTGGTGAAAGCCTGGACAGTTCTGAGTAGAATGGTGTTTATTTTGTTTCTCTATATTATTTCTAGCCCGAGATAAAAAAATGTAAAGTCATACCAGGCCAAAATTCACCCTTTTTTTAAACTTTAAAAATCTGTAAAAAAATTAACTGATGAAGAAAAAAATTCTAAACTTTTAATTTGTAATTAACTAAAGTAGTACTTCATAAAGGAAAAAAAAAAAAATAATCTAAAGAAGTCAGGTAAAAAAAAATATTCATATTTAGATCACTTGATATGGAATGACCCATTGACGCTATTAATAGTAAAATATTTTAAAATATGATCCCATCAAGACCCCAACTTGAAATTTGGTACAGATGTGGCTAAGAGCAAAGCAGACACATGGGCAGTTTTTGAAATATTTAAAGCGCGCCGATTTTTCGGAAATGCGTTTTAAAGTTTTGCGCTTGCGATCACATGGGTAAAATATTAACAAAGATCCTGTTGTGACATATCTGGTGAATGCCTGTATAGTTCTGAGTAGAATGGTGTTTATTTTGTCTCTCTATCTTATTCCTAGCCTGAGTTATGAGGAGAAACGTAAAGGCAGGCAACAGCGAAATTCGCACTTTTTCCGAACTTTGAAAATCATTTAAAAAAAAAAAAATTTTTTTTTTTAATTTTCTCTTCACATTTTGCATTGTCTGACATGCTATTATCAAATAACAAAATCTCAAAAGAATTAAAAATATAGAGGTAATAATCATTGGTTCACTTGACATGGAATGACCCATTCACTCCCTTTAAAAACATGCATGTTCCCATGCATCTGTAACTTGTCACTGTGTCTTGGACAACTTAGAAAAGAAAGGCACATAAAAATACAAACAGTGAAATATCAGGAGTCCTTGAGTCTTTGTATAAATCCTGTAACCTGACACAAATACCGTATATCATCCAAAAGTGTTCAGAGGCACAAAATCTGAACGTTGCATTAAATGAAGAACATGGGGCTGTTGTATTAGTCTGTCATAGGGGGGCTAATTTTACTTCTTAGCAGTCCCTATCAAAGTACATAAAATAAAGAGGTCACTCCATTATTCAAGGCATGTTGTTGGCACATGACCCTTGGTCACTTCTCTCTGACCTTCTTATTGAGTCACTTGTGATACCTGATGGGGGCTCATTCTTAAGAGATTCCGAGTCAATACTTTCAGCTAAGGGTAGCTAAGAGCCAACAAGTTCGTACTGGGGTTCAAAGGTTATGGGATGGACCACTGCAAACAAGGACCAAGAGGCCAGCATGTCGGAAATGATGTGTAGCGGCGCGTCATAGCAAGAAGCCGCTGCCCATGGATTTGACACGCAGGACCGCACTTCTGAATTAATTATCACGACCAATAGGACGTGATAACAACAGAGCAAGAAGAGACATGGAGGCTGAGAGACTGCCCACACGTCACCCACAGGCCTACACAATGGGGGAATTGCAAGTTATAAACAGCATTTTTACAACCTTATACTTCACGTTTAACTCAGACAGGATGCTTATGGATGTAGTAGGAAGCTGTAAAGACAGGTAGTGATAGGTTTGGGGGTCTAAAGTAGCTGACAGGTTCCCTTTAACTGTCTCTAGAACTCACACAACCAAGGCAACACCAGCTGGTAGTGTTCCTTGTCGATCAAACATCAGATAGTAAGGTGTATACCGGTAGAATAATGGACATTGTTATTATAGAGATTGGCCAAATCTAAAGCCAGAGTTCTAAAGCCAGTTCTCTGCTGAGTAGATATGGCACCCAGCATGTCACTTAGGCTACTTTTACATTAGCATTTTGGAACGCAGCGTATGATGCACATGCGGAAACGCATGCCAAAACGCAGACATAATTCTGTGAACACAAAATTTTCCCATAGGAATGCATTGCCGCCCACTGGAAACCATTATAAAGCGGAGGGAGAGAGGGCTGCCCTGCAGACGACAGTGCATACTCATTCAGCTACAGTCATTGTTTGTGCACGTCCAGCTGCTTGCGGAAAAACAAAGCAGCCGGTGACGCACAAAGAATCCAACATGCTGCGTTCGGATAACATGGAGATTATGCACAGCCAAACGCAGGTACCTTGCGTCCCTATGTTAAACATAGGGATGCGTTTCCATACGCTGCATACCAAACGCAAAAGTGAAACCAGCCTTAGAGTCTGATCCAATCTCTCACACAGGCTACTACACTGAGTGCAGTGTTCTGCACTTTCTTACTGCCTTAGAGACTACTCAGTTCTTGGAACAATTCAATTTCAAATGCAGGACCTCTAGCAGTTATGACCTTTTCTGGGTATCTATAAGGTTGTGCTAAAGTCTTCCAGAAGATTTTGGCTGTTTTTGCTGTAAAATCTTTGGCAGGCACTGCCACAGTAAATTTGGTATAGTGGTCTATGATAGTCAGGGCGTGGGAGACTCCAGTCACACTAGGCTGTAGTTTCACATGATCCAATGCAACCAACTCCAAAGGCTTTTGATTATTGGATTCAAAGGTGCATTTTGGTTAGAACCTTCCCCACATCTCAAGGTACAAGCGGTATACTCACTGCACCATGTTTCTATATTGCTTCCCATCCCGATCCAATAGAATCTCTTTCAGATATTGGCATCAGCCCACAACAAGTGCCTGAGTAATACTGCCTGTGGTTCGGTAGCATGAATCTGATGACGCGTTCATTTTATAGTGCCCCTCTCTGACTCAAGTGCATTTTAACAGCAGTTTAAGCAACCATGAAAATTGCCCTGAAATAATATTGCTTAAAGGGACACTGTTAGGTCA
Organism: Allobates femoralis; assembly: GCA_033576535.1. Classification (NCBI taxonomy): domain Eukaryota; kingdom Metazoa; phylum Chordata; class Amphibia; order Anura; family Aromobatidae; genus Allobates; species Allobates femoralis. Next base: position 94,967,057 of record JARQOC010000001.1, read on the forward strand.
TTTTTCAGAATGATACTATTATTACGCTTGAATAGGGCATGGGCAGACCTTTGAAAAACATGTAATATCATCATTGTACCATTTGTAGTTTCCATGTTATGAGCATTGTCAGACCCTGCAGAGATCTGCTGCATTAGTCTTGTCCCATTATAAGCAGAGACGATTAGTCCTGGCTGTATAAACTGTCATGACTTTTAGGAGATCTATTCAGTTGAGGACACAAAGAGAGAGATTGCAGGTCTGCCTTATCTAGACTCCATCTGTTTCTGTAAGCAGGTATCCCTGCTGTGACAGTTTGTGTTGTATGTCACCACTTTCCTGGCTGCAGACACAGAGCAAAGAGGAGAATGCAGCCCCCCCCCACAGATCTCCTGTGCTGTGATGTTGTGATGTGACAGGGTCATTCCATGTCAAGTGAACCAATGATTATTACCTCTATATTTTTAATTCTTTTGAGATTTTGTTATTTGATAATAGCATGTCAGACAATGCAAAATGTGAAGAGAAAAATTTTTTAAAAAATTTATTTTTTTTTTAAATGATTTTTCAAAGTTCGGAAAAAGTGTGAATTTCGCTGTTGCCTGCCTTTACGTTTCTCCTCATAACTAAGGCTAGGAATAAGATAGAGAGACAAAATAAACACCATTCTACTCAGAACTATACAGGCTTTCACTAGATATGTCACAAGAGGATCTTTGTTAATATTTTACCCATGTGATCGCAAGCGCAAAACTTTAAAACGTATTTCCGAAAAATCGGCGCGCTTTAAATATTTCAAAAACTGCCCATGTGTCTGCTTTGCTCTTAGCCACATCTGTACCAAATTTCAAGTTGGGATCGCAATGGGATCATATTTTAACATATTTTACTATTAATAGCGTCAATGGGTCATTCCATATCAAGTGATCTAAATATGAATATTTTTTTTTACCTGACGTCTTTAGATTTTTTTTTTTTTTTTCCTTTATGAAGTACTACTTTAGTTAATTACAAATTAAAAGTTTGGAATTTTTTTCTTCATCAGTTAATTTTTTACAGATTTTTAAAGTTTAAAAAAAGGGTGAATTTTGGCCTGGTACGACTTTAAATTTTTTTATCTCGGGCTAGAAATAAGATAGAGAAACAAAATAAACACCATTCTACTCAGAACTGTCCAGGCTTTCACCAGATATGTCACAAGAGTATATTTGTTAATTTTAATTTTTTACCTATGCGAATGCAAACGCAACATTTTGAAACGCATTTTCGAAAAAAACATTTTAATAAAAATTTTCCAAAACTGCCCATGTGTCTTTTATGCTCTTAGCCACATCTGTACCAAATTTCAAGTTGGGATCGTGATGGGATCATATTTTAAAATATTTAACTATGGTTAATCTCATTTTTATTAAATTTTGAAAAAACATATGAAAGACATACATTCAATCTTTTAACAAAATCTTGAGACATATAAAATATACAAAAAGAGAATTCACAAAGTTATTAGTAACTTTAAGATAAGCTGCAAATTAATTTTTTTTGCTTATCTCTGGTGCAATATATACTACAATCTAAATATAATTCCAAACACTCAAGTATACAACCTTTTGAGATGTTCTGATGTCAAGGGGACAAGCAGCCCTAGCAGAATGATTTTTATCACTTGGCCCCTTCTAACAGGTTGACCACGTAAGTGGGTCATTACCCGTTGAGGCCTAGTTGGAATAGTCTATCGACTGGTGTACCGGAAAGGAAGGCCGAAATATTAATGATCTACTCACAGCTCAGAGTTTTCGATACCTGTCTAATGTTCACTAGAATTCTGAAGGTATAGGCGTAGAAAGGAAATACCTAGACTGAATGTATCAGATGGGAAGAAAAGAGAGATAGAAAAGAAGAGAGAGAGAGAAGAGAAACAAAAACCATTAGAAAAAGTTATACTGGGAAAGAAAAGCCACGTAAGAAAAAAAGAAAAAAAGGAGGGGGGGGGACGGGTGAGGTATGGGAAGGAGAAAGGGTACTCATCCCACTGGCTCCCCATCAGCCAGAGGTCGAGCCATATTATCTGTGCTGGAAAAGATACTCCTAAATTCTGCAGAGTCGTGAAAAAGAATCCATTCAACCCAAATCCCTAAGAATTTGTTCCGAGATCCCGACGCATCAGCTGCGAGCTCCTCCATTCGATATGTGTCCATCAATTCTTTGAACCAATCAAGTAGAGATGGAGCCCGGCTTGATTTCCAGAACCTCGGGATCACAGCACGAGCAGCCGAGATGCAAAAGCGGAGAATATCCCTCTTCTGTAGCCCAATAGGACCTGGAAAAATGGATAACATTGCCGATTCTGGGCAGCATTCGGCTTCTTTACCTGTTATCCGGGCGTATGCATTGAAAACCTCAGACCAGAACTGCCGGATTTCCCCACAACTCCACCAAATGTGTATCATTGTACCCTTCTCTTCCCCACAGCGCCAGCAGGTATCAGGGGTTCCAGGGAACATGTTCCGGAGTGTCGTCGGGCACAAGTACCATCTAGTGAGCAGCTTATAGCTTCTTTCTTGTGCAGAACAAGCGCTAGCTAGTGAGTGAGTAAATATAAAGCATTTCTGCCAATTAGCTTCTGAAATGCTACACCCCAATTCCCTCTCCCAAGCACGTTGGAAGTAAAGGGTGCCCTGCTCTCTCATGGACCCTAAGGCCTGGTATAGAAATGATATTTTGCGCCTCGGTGGAGCCTCCAGTTGGAATAACCTCTCCAATACATTGGGCGTCAATCTTACCCTGCAAGAGTGGTCAGCTGAATATAATTATGCTCTGTATTGGAGAAATTCGAATCACTTAAGAGGTCTCGTAGGTTCTTTGAGTTGTAGCTCTGCCATCGGGGGCAAACCACCACTGGACAGAGTCTGTCCTACTCGGGTGTCATCCACAATCCGCCAACATAAAAATCTCTGCCTGTCAAATCTGGGTGGGAAAGATGGGTTGGAAAAAAGGGGAGTCAAAGGGCTAAGTCTGTCGTTTAAGCGGAGGGTTTTCGTCACTAGGTGCCATACCTTCAAGGTGTTTCTGGTCATGTCTGTCAAAGGTACTAGGTCTGTGGAGTCTTTAGGGGAAATCCAAAGCAGGTGTTTCAGCGGAATCCCCAAACCCTCTTGCTCCACCCCTACCCATTTCTTGGAGGACGCATGATAATGCCAATCTAGAGCTCTAACAAGAGAGGAAGCCTCAAAGTACGCTCGTATGTTGGGTAGTCCAACCCCTCCTCTGGTCTTGGGCAAGGATAGGATATTCATTCGCAATCTGGACCTCTTGCCCCCCCAGACAAATCTAAGGATCATAGATTGCATTTTGGAGAGGAAACCTCTATCCAATAGAACAGGAACTGTCTGAAAAGTATATAAGAGTCGGGGCAAGACATCCATCTTGACTACGTTTATTCTCCCGAACCAGGATAGCTTTAATTGTCTATAGGAGGTAAATGCCGATTCCGCGTTAGTCAAAAGGGGTTGATAATTTAAATTGAATATTTGTTTAAGATCTTTTGGTATAAGGACTCCCAAGTACTTAATGGCTTCTACTTTCCATTTAAATGGGAACTGTTTAGATAGATGAGAAACCAATTCTCCAGGCAAAGAAATATTGAGTGCCTCGGTTTTGGAGCAATTCACTTTAAAGTTGCTCAATTGTCCGAACCGTTCAAACTCCATTAAGACCGAAGGGATGGAGACCAGGGGCTGGGAGATGTAAAGTAGCAGGTCATCTGCAAATAAGGCTAATTTGTGATGACTCTGTCCCAGCTTGACCCCATGGACGCATTCATTGGACCTAAGTGCAAAATATTTAACTATTATAGTGTCAATTCAAAAGTCACCAAGAACACAATCAGTCATTTTTTCACAATTGCCCGTCAATAGTTTGAATTTGATATAAAGAAACATAGTCTTGTAACATCTCAAATGAAAGCTGTTACCGTTCTGAGTAAAATGATGCCTCTCCCACTTCATTATCTTATTTCTAGCCTGAGATAAAAAAAATTTAAAGTCGTACCAGGCCAAAATTCACCCTTTTTTTAAACTTTAAAAATCTGTAAAAAATTAACTGATGAAGAAAAAAATTCCAAACTTTTAATTTGTAATTAACTAAAGTAGTACTTCATAAAGGAAAAAAAAAAAAAAAATCTAAAGACGTCAGGTAAAAAAAAATATTCATATTTAGATTACTTGATATGGAATGACCCATTGACGCTCTTACTAGTAAAATATGTTAAAATATGATCCCATTGCGATCCCAACTTGAAATTTGGTACAGATGTGGCTAAGAGCATAGCAGACACATGGGCAGTTTTTGAAATATTTAAAGCGCGCCGATTTTTCGGAAATGCGTTTTAAAGTTTTGCGCTTGCGATCACATGGGTAAAATATTAACAAATATTCTCTTGTGACATATCTGATGAAAGCCTGGACAGTTCTGAGTAGATTGGTGTTTATTTTGTTTCTCTATCTTATTTCTAGCCCGAGATATGATAGAAAATGTAAAGCCATACCAGGCCAAAATTCGCACTTTTTTAAAACTTTAAAAATCTGTAAAAAATTAACAGATAAAGAAAAAAATTCAAAACTTTTTTTTTGTAATTAGATAAAGTTGTTCTTCAGATAGAAAAATTTTTTTAAAAATCTGAGGACGTAAGGGAAAAAAAATATTCATTTTTGGATCACTTGACATGGAATGACCCGACATGCAGAATCATCGTATGGGGAGTGGACAGCAGAGAACTAAGTGCATCACTCACTGTGAGTGACAGTTGAAATGAATCTCTTTATTTGAAGTTTACAGAAGATAGGAGGGAAATATAAATAAAAGAAATACATCAATAGAGAGAGTTTAGAGGGAGAAATTAGAAAATGATAGCAGTTACATATGGATTTTTGACCTGACAGTTTTCCTTTAAGTAGCCAGAGGCTTCATTGGTAGAAGTGTGACCCTAACATTGCTTTATTAGTCATGGGCATAAGCGTTAATGGGGTTATCCGGAACATAATTTTTTTCCATGGTGCTAACCATTCTGTCAACAGGGGGTGTCACTGTCGACATCTTGATGACTGACTGCAGGCTCAACCAAACACAGCAAGAAGCCAGCTATCAATCAACATGACATGGCAGGGACACCCTGTCAGAGTATAGAGGAAGAGAAAAAACTAATCTGTCAATGTGACACCATAAGAAGGAGAATCCTCACTAGGAGCGATCCATGACCCCACTGAACCGAAAGACATAGTCGCACAGAAGAACAGACAGGTACCGTGTTTCCCCGAAAGTAAGACCCGGTCTTACATTTTTTTGGGGGCCAAAAGTGGCCCCCGGTCTTACTTTCGGGGGGGGGGGGGGGGCCTTACATTGGGTGCCCCAGCAGTGTGGCCTACAGGCCCCCTACTGCTGGGACACTGAGGGAGCGGGTCGCACGTCACGTGCGCCCGCTCATTACATATGCACTGCATCCCCCTGTCAATCAGCGACAGGGGGAGCAGTGCATTATACTGTATATATGGGCCCCCTATTGCTGGCACACTACCCCCCTGTTCTGAGGCCCCCACCGCTGCTGCTGCTGCAGAGATCTTACCCTCCAGGGTCTTCTTGCAGCAGCCAGCGCGTCCGTCCTCTGTCCTCGGCTGTCTTCCGGATCATGTGACCCGTCGCAGCGCATGACGTCATCGCGACTGCGACCGGCCGGTCACATGATCCGGAAGACAGCCGAGGACAGAGGACGGACGCGCTGGCTGCTGCAAGAAGACCCTGGAGGGTAAGATCTCTGCAGCAGCAGCAGCAGCGGTGGGGGCCTCAGAACAGGGGGGTAGTGTGCCAGCAAAAGGGGGCCCATATATACAGTATAATGCACTGCTCCCCCTGTCGCTGATTGACAGGGGGATGCAGTGCATATGTAATGAGCGGGCGCACGTGAAGTGCGACCCGCTGCCGCTCCGCCCCCCCTCCGCTAGGGGCCTTACATTGGCCCCCCCGGTTGTAAGGCCTTATAATCGGGGGAGGCCTTACATTAGCAGGCCCCCCCTTTACCCCTAGGCGGCCTTACAATCGGGGGGGCCTTACTATCGGGGAAACACGGTAGTTAGTAACTTTCAACTGATAAGTGCCTAACCACAAAGAAAAAAAGTATGTCCCAGACACCTCTAACATTAGATTCACACCAGAAGCACAATGGATTCTGTGTAAAGAGAAAACATATTGCAATATGTAGAATTATTTTTTTCCCTTTACTATTATTGTGATCTATTTGCTACATGATCACTAAAACTGATCTCCTGAGGTGCCGGTCAATCATACAGTCGACACATGCAAAAAAGTAAGAAATAAGGTGTAAGCACACAAACCTCCTGACTGTATGATCACTAATTTCTGCCTGTGACATACATGTATGTAGTGGGAGGTAAAAAGATTGTAAGCTCGTGAGCAGGTCCACACTTCTACGGTCTGAATGGTTAATAAGGTTGTTACTGATGTCAGATTTTGCACATCTGCACTATACCGCAGAATATGCTGGTGGTAGACAGAGGACAACAAGAAATAGCGGTCTGACAACATTTATTATGGACACACTGGAAGACCAGAATTCAAGACAACCGAAGTGATATACCATACATCTGTAACCAAGACGAATATACTGAATAAACAAGAACTGAGGAACTGAACTGTACAATAATTACAAAAATAAATTTTAAAGATGGTGAATAGGTCACAAATAAAAAATATTCATACAATAAATTGAGCAGAGATTACGATAGCTCAAGTGTCAGCAACCTGTGACACTCCAGTTGCTGTGAAACTACAATGCCCAGCATGCCCTGATGGTCACTTGGCAGTTTGCGGCTATCAGGGCATGCTGGGAGTAGTAGTGTGTTGCTAACCTCTGCTATAGGTGTAGTAATCATTGTGATATCTTATGGCTATTACTATCACTTTAGCTTTTTTCCAGGCTATGCTCACACAGTGCATTTTTGCTGCAGCAAAACCTGTTTTGATTGTAAACAGATTTCTTACCAGAAGAAAACCTGTGTTTTTTGCTGCGATTTTGCACTTCCTCATAGCTTTTATGGAAAGATGCAGAAAAACCACTGAAAAGAAAAGGTATGCTAATTGTTATTAAAACGCAGGTTTCAATGCAGGTGAACTGTGCAGGTTTCAGTTTCTGCAAAGAAATTACCGTATATACTCGTGTATAAGCCGAGTTTTTCAGCACAAAAAATTTGCTGAAAAGTCCCCCCTCGGCTTATACACGAGTATATACGGTAGCCCAACTGTATATACAGCAGCCCCAGCTGTATACAGCTCCCCCGTGGTATCCAGGGCCCCCCTTGCTGCACACCTGTAAAGTAAGATGTCAGTATACTTATCGCCGCCGCTCCACGGCTCAGTCACCGCGCTGCTCCAGGTATTCATACTTCCTTCTCCGGCGCACAGGAAATGACGTCATTGTTTGAGCGTCGGAGAAGGAAGCATGAAGACCCGGAGCAGCGCGGTGACCGAGCAGCGGAGCGGCGGCGGCGATAAGTATACTGACATCTTACTTTACAGGTGTGCAGCAAGAGGGGCCCTGGATACCACGGGGGGGGGGTCTGTATACAGCTGGGGCCCCTGTATACTACTGATGGGGGGGGGGGGGGGGGGAGAGGGAGGTCTGTATACCCCTGGGGCTACTGCTGTATATACCCCCTGGGGCTGCTGCTGTATATACCCCCCCTGGGGCTGCTGCTGTATATACCCCCCCTGGGGCTGCTGCTGTATATACCCCCCCTGGGGCTGCTGCTGTATATACACCCCCCTGGGGCTGCTGCTGTATATACCCTCCCTGGGGCTGCTGCTGTATATACCCCCCCTGGGGCTGCTGCTGCATATACCCCTAGGGCTGCTGCTGTATATACCCCTGAGGCTGCTGCTGTATATACCCCTGGAGCTGCTGCTGTGTATACTACTACTGGGGCTGCTGTATATACCACTGGGGCTGCTGCATACTACCACTGGGGCTGCTGCATACTACCACTGGGGCTGCTGCTGTATATACCACTGGGAGGCTGCTGTAACACTGCTGGGGCCTGTATGTACCACTGGGGAGGCTGCTGTATACCACACTGCTGGGGGCTGTATACTACCCCTGTGGAGGCCTGTATACCACTGCGGGGGCCTGTATACCACACTGCTGGGGGCTGTATACCTGTGCTGGGGTCTACCCTTGGCTTATACACGAGTCAATAGGTTTTCCCAGATTTTGGGGGCAAAAGTAGGGGGTCGGCTTATACACGGGTCAGCTTATACATGAGTATATACGGTAATCCAAATGTGTGTGGACAACAATTCCCTGAATCACATGGGTTTTGCTGGGAATAAATATAACAAGTCTCCTATGACACTAAGCTAAAGCTGAATTGTATTTGTGCCAGTAGGGGGCGTATACTGCTGAGGAGGAGTTGCTTTCTCTGTTTTGCATAGTGTCAGTCTCCTGGTGGTAGCAAGCATACACTAAGGTCTTCCGGCGTCCCCAAATGAAGCAATAAAAAAAACCCAAAAAACGCAGGTTTAGATTAGCATAAAATCATAGTAAAAGCTGAGAACAAAAATAAATTAAAAAAAATAAATAAATAAAAAAAAATAAAAACACACTGTGTGAACATAACCTTAGATATGTTGATATGTCAGAACAGACCCAGCAGCTATACATTGCCAAAAACATTTTGCAAGAAGTTTTGTCCAGCTCAGCTTTATTTTGACAAAATTCTCTAGCATGAATACAATGACAACAAACTTGTATAACTATTATATTTTAGTGGTTAATTTTTTAAGCACTTTCTAAAAACTAAATTTTAGTTTGTCTCCTGGTTGTATGAGACCTGTAACCTTCATAATTTTTTTTTCCTGCTTGGGGCACATTATTGTGAAGGCTAATAGTTTCATAAATCTGATTTCCCACTATTACCATGAGGGACATAGTCCTATTACTGTATGTGGGCACAGGGGGCACGATTACAACGAGGAACACTGTCCTATTACGGTATGTGGGCATAGGGGGCACGATTACAACGAGGAACAGTCCTATTACCGTATATGGGCACGATTACAATGAGGGACCCAGTCCTATTACCATATATGGGCACAGGGGACATGATTACCATGAGGGACCCAGTGCTATTACCATATATGGACACAGGAGGCATGATTACAATGAGGGACCCAGTGCTATTACCATATATGGACACAGGAGGCATGATTACAATGAGGAACACAGTCCTATTACTGTATATGGGCACATCCATACCATGAGGGACACATTCCTATTACCATATATGGGCCCAGAGGGCACTACCATGAGGGATTCAGAGTACTATTACCATATATGGGCACAGTTACCATATATGGACAATATGGGGACAACTGGACACTGGAGCAATGATAGATGCCACAAGGCAATTATATAGAAAACTAGATGGTGGCCCGATTCTAACGCATCGGGTATTCTAGAATACGCATGTAGTTCATTAATGAAGATTTAAGAATAATGCAATGAATACACAGGATTTTCCAGATAAAATACATACACTATCATTAAATGTTATTGCTTATAGAACTTAATACAACTGAATGAAATTATTAAACAGATTATCAAAATATATAAACCATTACATGAATGGCCGCGACCAATCAGCCACGCGGGATTTGCGCTGCATCCGTTTTCCATGCATGGACTAACTGGATTTCCTTCACCGCATGGGCCATGAACCATATGAGAGATTCCAATATTATACAGTTCAGGATACTTTTCTTGGTTAGGAATTTCAGCCCACACTATTCAATTTCTCCCTCCGTGCGAAACTTAGAATCTGCATCTAAGATAATAAGTATATGCGCATGTGGGAGACCTCGTTTCTGAAACTCTATGACGTGTATCATTGCTACAAATGTTCCAAAAAGCCCATTTTTTATATCTTTCTAAAGGCTGGCGAGTTTCTTGAGTTTCAGTCGAAATACGCGTGCAGCTAAGTCCGGCCTGTGTTCAACTTGCTGCCAGGGTTGTAGAGTTTCAGTAATTTCTGCCATTGGATTACAGGTTTGTCACAAAAATGTCAGGTCTTCACACTTAGTCGCTATCCCATGCATCTGATACGCTGTTCATGTTGGGGGGCTACCTTCGACGACGCAAAGCTGTTTCTATTGAATTCCCTTTGAATGGATGTTTTTCCCATGTCTGAGAAGCAGTAGTCTTCAATTAAGTGTTTTCGGTTAATTCATGAAATTAGGCAATTGGCTTCCCATTTTGACGTAGCGTGATAGGTGTGTTGTGCAGTTGGCCACAGTTAATGGATAAGTACTTTCGGACAGACAAGAAAATTAGTATGCAGTTGTGTAATTCTTTTAAATGCCTTGCTGGGTGGTGTTCTGCACCTGATCACTCTGGCTCTACAGAAGAGCATCAAGGTTGCTTGCAAATGTAATGTTGTCTTAGGAAGCAAAGGGTTGTTAAGGTCTGCTTAAGATGGACTAATATATCCCTTTGAAAAGGAGGCTCTCCATCATCGTTTTGAAAAAACACCTGCAACCTCACTTACACATGGTTTGTTATAACGTCGGGGATCTTGTGTAAGTTCTTGTTTAATTGCTGTGACAATAGAAGGCTTTTCATTCCCATTTTGTATAGACCTTTGTTCTTCCTCAGCTTCAACGTCTTTTAGCATGCGATATGCGGCAGCAAATGCTCTGATTTGTTGTAAATGTACGGCAATTTGGTTCTTGAGTTCAGCATTACACTTTTCGTTTTCTTTCAGGTTCATCCTTTGTTCTGTAGCCTCATTTGCATCAAGGATGTTATAACTGTTCAAATTTTGGTAGTTGTCCTATTTCTGAGTAAAATGTTCCAGTGCGGTGGTAGATCTGGCCATGAATTTAAAAACAATACGGTCAGAATCCAGGGGGCGGTGCAATGTTGGCACCAAATGAAGCAAACGCATGAGAACTGTTGATGCTTCTGATTATTTTCCATAACATTTTGACTGTGTTGATGTGTCCCTTTCATCAATTGCTCAAAGAAATCTTAGTAGCATAACTTTTCCTTTTTCGCAGCATTGAGTGAACGATTGTCAGATGGTTTTTCATCAATGAAATTCATAGAGTTGCGTTTAGCGCAAACTACATTCATATTCCAACAATAGTGTTCAATAATTGTAGTTTCGTTGTCTGTTACGTAACATGCAGGTTGTTGAATATTCTGCTGGGCTTGCCTTAGTTGGTAGAGCATTCCTTTTTTATGAATTTGGAGATCGTGTTGTTGTCTGTTTGCCCTGGATTGTGGAGATTCATTCACCACGACATTCGGCATCCTGGGCTTGTCTGGGGCAGTTGTTGAAGTGTCTGTAGCTCTCGACGTTGTCATTGCCTTGCTGCTGCTGCTTTTCTGTCATCCTCATTGGTGTATTTTCGCTTACGACCCATTGGAAGACAGGAATCGTAAATGGCGATAGCATACAGTAAAGAAGTGTCTGTTCAGTGCGCTGTGACTGAGAAACGTGTTAAGTAAACGTAACTGAACTATGTCGCACTGTGACTGACAGAACGTATTGAGTAAACGTGACTCAACTACGTCGCTCTGTGAGTGGGAGTTAAATTTGGCACCAATTGGCCGGCCGGGAGCGGCCAATCAGGAAAGCGTGGTTGAAATTCTGCGGCAATTTGCGGCCAGACTACGCCGGTCGTTGATTGGTGCAGGCCCGCTGCCACCAGTGACGCGGCTTCGTTCAATATACAGTACAGACCAAAACTTTGGAACACACCTTCTCATTCAAAGAGTTTTCTTTATTTCAGGACTATGAAAATTGTGGATTCACACTGAAGGCATCAAAACTATGAATTAACACATGTGGAATTATATACTTAACAAAAAAGTGTGAAACAACTGAAAATATGTCTTATATTCTAGGTTCTTCAAAGTAGCCACCTTTTGCTTTGATTACTGCTTTGCACACTCTGGACATTCTCTTGATGAGCTTCAAGAGGTAGTCACCGGGAATGGTTTTCACTTCACAGGTGTGCCCTGTCAGGTTTAATAAGTGGGATTTCTTGCCTTACAAATGGGGTTGGGACCATCAGTTGTGTTTTGCAGAAGTCTGGTGGATACACAGCTGATAGTTCTACTGAATAGACTGTTAGCGCTTTTTTTTGCCAAATACAAATCTAAGTAAAGAAAAACAGTGGCCATCATTACTTTAAGAAATGAAGGTCAGTCAGTCCGAAAAATTGGGAAAACTTTGAAAGTGTTCCCAAGTGTAGTTGCAATAACTATCAAACGCTACAAAGAAACTGGCTCACATGAGGACGCCCCAGGAAAGGAAGACCAAGATTCACCTCTGCTGCAGAGGATAAGATCATCGAGTCACCAACCTCAGAATCACAGGTTAACAGCAGCTTAGATTAGAGACCAGGTCAATGCCACACAGAGTTCAAGCAGAGGACAGCATCTCTTCAACAACTATTAAACCCGGAGACTTTGTGCAGCAGGCCTTAAGGGTAAAATAGCTGCTAGGAAACCACTGCTAAGGACAGGTACGTGTTCCCGAAAAATAAGACGGTTATATTTTTTTGGGGGCCAAAAGTGGCCCCGGTCTATTTTTTTTGGGGTGGGAGAAATATATTGCAGCCAGGCCTCCACATCCACACTGCAGCCTTAATCACACACAAAAACAGATTGCTTCATACCTTTGTCCCACCTGTCCGATGCATCTGTATGGTGTCCGGTGTCTCGGCTCTTGTGTGACACGGGTTTCGGTGGGTGCGTCGGTTCCTTGTTGATCGGCTTGCCCGAGCCACTTCTGCTTTACCCGGAATCCCCGCCAAGTCAGGCATGCGCATGAGACGCAGGACCGTGAGTCACTGGGCTCCTGGCTGTGATTGGCACAGGACCGTGATGTCCACACGGCGTCGCTGGCTGTGTAAGGCTAGGTTTTGAGCCAAACAGCCAGCACGCCGGGTGACATCACGGGTCCTGCGCTCCATTGGCGCAGGCCTGACCATGGGTGGGATTCTGGATAAGCAGGAGTGGCCGGGGCAGCACGATCAAAGGGAAACGGACGGACCGCAACAACGCAAGGGGCATCTACGAGGACACCGAGGAGCACCCGGGACACACCACGGATGGCACCGACAGCATGGAAAGGTAATGCCTATATGGCTGGCCCTCCGCTCCCCCCCAGGCGGTCTTATTTTCGAGGGGGACTTATATTAGCCGGCCCTCCCGTCCCCCCTATGCGGCCTTATAATCGGGGGGGGGACTTATAATCCGGGAAACGACGGTAACAAGCAGAAGAGACTTGTTTGGGCTAAAGAACACAAGGAATGGACATTAGAGCAGTGGAAATCTGTGCTTTGGTCTGAGGAGTCCAAATTTGAGATCTTTGGTTTCAACCACCGTGTCTTTGTGCGACACAGAAAAGGTGAACAGATGGACTCTACATGCCTGGTTCCCACCGTGAAGCATGGAGGAGGAAGTGTGATGGTACTTTGATGGTGACACTGTTGGGGATTTATTCAAAATTGTAGGCATAATGAACCAGCATGGCTACCACAGCATCTTGCAGCGACATGCTATTCCATCCGGATCGCATTTAGTTGGACTATCATATATTTTTCAACAGGACAATGACCCCAAACACACCTCCAGGCTGTGTAAAGGCTATTTGACCAAGAAGGAGAGTGATGGGGTGCTACGCCAGATGACCTGGCCTCCATAGTCACCAGACCTGAACCCAATCGAGATGGTTTGGGGTGAGCTGGACTGCAGAGTGAAGGCGAAAGGGCCAACAAGTGCTAAGCATCTCTGGTAAGTCCTTCAAGACTGTTGGAAGACCATTACCGGTGACTACCTCTTGAAGCTCATCAAGAGAATGCCAAGAGCGTGCAAAGCAGTAATCAAAGCAATAGGTGGCTACTTTGAAGAACCTAGAATATAAGACATATTTTCAGTTTCACACTTTTTTGTTAAGTAAATAATTCAAAGTGTTAATTCATAGTTTTGATGCCTTTAGTGCAAATCTACAATTTTCATAATCATGAAAATAAAGAAAACTCATTGAATGAGGTGTGTCCAAATTTTTGGTCTGTACTGTATCTGCACGTGTGACACCTCACCAGCGATCAATCAGTAAGGTGCTCCAGCGATACTTACAGGTATTATCGTTGTCAGGATCGCTGGAGCGTCTCAAAGTGTGATGGTACCTTGCTGATCGCCACGATCAGCGATCTCACAGAAGGGGCCTGGTCGCTGCTGCGTGTCAGACTGAGCGAGCTCGCTAGCGCCGGTCGGTGTACTTCCGCTGCGAGCAGCTGACCTCCATGCGACAGATGACGACCCGCGGCTACCGTCGAGAGTCCCTACCAGGTCGTATTGTTGTAGTGATCGCTGGAGCGTTGCCAAGGGTGACGGAACCCCCATTCTGACACAATCATCGGTCTCACCGCGGGGGCCTGGTCGCTGCTGTGTGTCAAACTGAGCGAGCGAGCTAGCGCCGGTCAGGATACCTCCGCTGCGAGCAGCTGGGAGATGACCAGCTAGTGCCAGTCTAAGTCAAATGGTCACAGCACCCAGTGGGTAAAGGCTGAACCGACTACTCCTCCAGTCAGCCACCTGGACGCAAGTCCAACCCAGAGAGTCCAATCCAGGTAATGCACACTTACTCACATGAGAAAGGACAGCGCCATAGACACAGATGGTGCAAATAAACTTCTGGTCTTTATTCCAGGGTCATAACAGGCGACGTTTTGATCACCAGTGTGATCTTTATCAAGCTTGATAAAGATCACGCTGCTGATCGAAACGTCGCCTGTTATGACCCTGGAATAAAGACCAGAAGTTTATTTGCACCATCCGTTTCTGTGGCGCTGTCCTTTCTCATGTCAGCTAGTGCCGGTCATCTCTCGGCTGCGTCGCCGCTGACCTCCCTGCGGCAGGAGATGACCCGTGCCTACCATCGGGAGATCAGCGGCTAGCGGTGGCGTGCGTGGTTCAAATCCCACGCCAATTCGCGGCCTGACTGCATCTGTCGTTGATTGGTCGCGGCCGGCTGGGTTCGACCAGTCAGCGACACGGGGTTTCCGTTACAGACAGACAGAATTAGGCGATTATATAGTAGGAAATAATAAGTTAATAATATTGAGCAAAATTAATTTCAACCTGGTGGCTCGGCCCTCTACAACAGTCACAGTCTCTCATGTGGCCCCTCAGGAAAATTAATTGCCCACCCCTTGTCTACATGTGCTGTAATCTGGATCTGAGTGATATTGACTTCAGGCCTTTTTCCGGCTACAGGTTTTTTGTTTTGTTTGCGTTTTGTATTTTTTTGCCATGCATCTGTGCAAATATGGATGTGTCTACAGCTTCCAACGTATGTATAGAATGAAAAGATTCATGTTGGTTTACAGATCTAAAGTCAGTTTTTCCACATACAATCAGTGTTCCAGGCCCCGATTCCCTTTAATGCAAACTAAGCACAAGTGGGATCCGTTTCACTGTGCATCATACCAACTTTGCATAGCAATTTACAACCACAAATGTTCAGTCTATCTCATCAGTCACTGTGTAACCTGAAGACAATAAACAAAGCTGTGCACGTATCACACATGCAAGTGATGCTGATGTTCCCAGAACCGGAGGTCAGAGGGGAGACACTTTTCCACATACTAAAGCCGGCCACGCACATATGATCACAGCACTCTCGTTCAACTTCCCCATAAACATTAATTGGGCAATTAGAATAAAGGATTAGCGGTTCCGAGGGCGCTACAAAGGGGCAGAGGAGCCAATTAGTTTTCCAATATCTTACTTGTTTATTCATAACAGGTCACAGTCATAACGCGTTTCAACAGATACTCCACCTTCATCACGTGAAGGCGAATTATCCGCTGAAACGCGTTGTGACCGTGACCCGTTATGAATAATCAAGTAAGATATTGGAAAACTAATTGGCTCCTCTGCCCCTTTGTAGCGCCCTCGGAACCGCTAATTCTTTATTCTGATTGCCAATTTACACACTCCTGTGGTGAGCGGTGAGGTGCAGCACAAGGGACCAGGAAGCCTTACACAGTGAGAGAACAAGCCGTTCTGGTATGAAGGACCTGCGGTGACGTCAGCGGCAAGTGACCGGCTACCCGGCAACCAGGAAGCTGCAACTAAGCGTGCGGTCTGCGCAGAGCACTGAAGGCCTACACACCGGGTTTTGCAGGCTGCATAACCAGGCCAGGTTAGTGAAATAACTTTAAACAAGTTTTAAATACCAGGCTGAGTACCCAGATTTTACCTTAGAAGTGCCCTCCTGTGTCTCTCTATTTTCCATAAACATAAATGGCTGAGAGTGTTTGGAATTTCAATAGGAAGAGTGGAGAATACTGGACTGTCTGCCTGGCAGCAGCATGTTTTAATGAGGAGCACTGTGGCCTGAAGAAGTCAGAGAGCAGGAGCGTTCACTTCTTCCAGATGTCCATTTCATCTGAAGAAAGTGATGATGCGGCCTTTGATTGTGCAGGGTTCATGTGACATCATCACATGCGCCCCAGGTGACCCATCACTGGATCCAGAGTGAAGTAGAGTGTTATTTAAAGGCACAGTTACATGTTTCAACATCGTTCCTGACATCGTTCAAAAGTGACGTCAGGAACGATGTTGAAACAACATCGTTGCTGCGTCGTTGCGTGTAAACGCACAATTCAACAACGATAGTTGTTCAAGTCGGAGTTGACAGGTTTTCCTGCATGCTGGAAAACCTGTCAACTTCAACTTAAGCAACCTGCGGCCTCGTTCGAAGTGACACCGCAATAGCGATGTCACGGCCGACATCGCCCATTCACAGAAGTGAGCAGGGATCGTTCGCGGTGTTTGCGAACGTTTTCTGCTTACAACATTGTTGCAGAGTTGTCCACGATATCTGGACGTGTGACATCTCATCAACGATGTCGGCAACGACCGCGCGCACCCGAGATTGTTGCCAACATCGTTTCAACGTTGAAGCGTGTGACGGTACCTTCAGGTAGTGGAATATGTTGATTGAGAAGGGGTTGTCAGACAACTGGAGAACTTAAGTAACTTAATTTATAGTGCAATCACATTATTAAATGTGAGCCATTGCTTTTATTTATGAGGTAACATTCTGCATTACAACGCATCACTTAGATTTATAGCATCCTAAAGAGGAATCCAGCAAATATTTGAATAAGGGAAGTTAAGGCTGGGTTCATATCACGGTTTTTGGCATCCTGTTCTGTCCGTTTTGAAAAGGATAGAACAGGATTGTTTTTAGCCTCCCATGTACCCCTATGGTGCTGGATTGGCCATAAATGGCCATCCGGTTTTGTGAATTCAGCCCCGGATTCATTTCTGTCCTGTATTTTCCCCGACCCCAAAATCAGAGACTGCACCGTTTGTAGGCTCCGGTGAAAAAAAAAAAATGGTCAAAACCGGATAGAAAAGAATAAAAAAAACACAATGTATTAAAAAGTAAAAAAAAAAAAAAAAAAAAAATTCTCACCTCTCCACCGACTGTCCTGGGATGCGAGACGTCCATGTCCGATCGCTGCAAGGACCTGAATCAGCTGACCGGAGCCAACCCAATCCGCTGATCGGTTTAAACCGCCCACCCGCCAATAGGTTTTGCGGGGCGATTTAAACCGATCAGCTGATGCTGTCAGGTGACACATCATCTAATCGGGTTGCCGCACGGCTAGCTACTTTAGGTCCTGCCAGCGATTGGACGTCTTCCTAAGACACTCTGCGGAGAGGTATGGTTTTTTTTTTCTTTATACCATTGCTTTATTTCGCCTTCACAGTGTATGTAGATACACTACAAAAGCGAAAGTAAAGCCCTGACATTTTTGACTGTGCTTTGCTAGCTCGGCTCTTCCAGCTCTGTCAGTCTAGATGCCTCAAAATCCCGGATCCAGACACAGAAATGGCATCCGGAGTTATACATCCATTTCTGTCCGTGTGGTCCTGCAAAAAACAGGATCCCCACGGACAGGAACAAACCGTGGTGTGAAGCTGGCCTAACAAAATTTAATGGAGATTTAATGGACATTAATCAATTCCAATTAAAGAGCAGAAAAATATATATTACAATCTGAGAGTCCTCTGGTTGATACCTTTTAATGGCCAACTGAAAAGATGTTAAGAAAAAGCAAGCTTTCGAGACTCAATGGCCTCCTCATCAGGCTTAATAATGACACAACTTTTGAACACAAAAGAGCAGAGCAGATAATTATGCCCTCCCTATATTATGACAGCAGTAAAAGATTAACCTAGCCTTGAACTGGACATACACAATAAATAGGTGTTGGCTGAATGTCCCGCATTGATCCTTCCCGCCTCCAATAGACAAAGCCTAATAGCTCCTGTGTTCTCTATAAGAGGCGCTACCAGACCTGAACCTGCCAGTGAAAGGCCTGACCACACAGATTAATGTATGGCGGGCCTCCTGACACTCCCCAATGGCAGATGGCCAGTGGAGATAAGAAGCGGGTAGTCCAATTTCAACTGATAAGCAGCTGACAGTCAGAAGTTTTCTTCCCTTTTCCTACTGAGAACTCCTACATACCTAGCTTGGCCAAGCTCTGCTAGGAAAGAAAGCAGTCAGCTAACTAATGTGTATAGCCAGCCACATTACTACTAACATGAGGATCTCATTCATACATCACATGGCCCTGGTGCTTTGAGTGACAGATGTCCCATATGTTTAGTTGTGAGACTTTGGAGTAAGGAATCTGAATGGAGGGCTAAGAATAGTAGCAACTATAAAAATAATAATTCCCTGGAGTAGTCTGACTCGCAGCCTCAATTAATGTGAAGTTAGGCATCCGTAAAACACGACGTATGTGTGGACCATAAAGGACGGGCTTGGTAGGGGTCTCCTGACCTGAACTCAATAGTATCATAGGAATCAGGCAGTTCGGGTCGGGTCACCCGTGATCAGTATATATATCAGGGTCTGTAAATGGATCTCGTTTCACAGATGTCTAAATTCAACCTAAGGGTTTTCCTTCTAAATCTTGCAGTGTACATTCCATGATATTTGGCCGAAATAAATAATGCAGTATGCAAGTGAAATAATCCCAACAGGACCAAATTATAATCTGTTAGGCACTATTAGTATCCTATATTTTACAAATCCAGCACAGTTATTTTGGTTTTCGTCTCTTATGACGACACCAGTTGAGCTTTTAATACGAGAGAATGTCCGTCTTGATGGGCACACCTTGTTGTGGTGGGATGGCTTTCAAGCGTTTCGAACAAACAGCACTGACCAAGTGCCCGATGTTATTTAAATGTACCACAGCCAGTGGTGAACCCAGGCACCGAGATCTGTCTCAAGAGGACAAAAGATAAATCCAAGACATTTTGCATCGTACGCTCTAAGCCAGAGGTCCCCAACTCCAGGCCTCAAGGCCCACCAACAGTGCAGGTTTTCAGGATCTCCTTAGTATTGCACAGGGCTTGCAATCATTACCTGTGCATTTGATCACATTAGCACCTGTGCAATACTAAGGAGATCCTGAAAACCTGCACTGTTGGCGGGCCTTGAGCCTGGAGTTGGGGACATCTTCTCTAAGCTACAGACCACAATACAGCACCCTGTAACATCAACTCAAAGGAAATATGTCAGCAGGTTTTTGCTACCTCATCTGAGAGCTCCATGATGAAGGCAAAGAGACTCTGAATCCAACAATAGAAAACAAATAAAGGTTTCTCCAGCAATCCGGCCACACGCCCAATAGTTAAAAGTATGATTCTTTATTTCATCTTGTTAAAATTTGAAGACAGTATGATATCCAGAATTGTGTGTGGTGGGAGAGCCCGCAGATTTCCCATCACAAAGTTTAACATATCATACTGTCTTCAGATTTTAACAAGATGAAATTAAGAATCGTACTTTCAACTATTGGACTTGTGGCCAGATCGCTGGAGAAAGCTTTATTTGTTTTGTATTGTGAGTATGGGATGCTTCCAGCTTCTATCCTGCGATTAAATGGAAGTCGGACACAGAAGAAATCTGGTAAGACCTTAAAGGTACCGTCACACGCGGCAATAGTGCTAGGCGATTTCACTGGCAATTTGCTGGTTGCAGTGAAATCATGGACATATTGATACATTTGTACACGGCAACAAAATAGAACAATGTGTCCATGATTTCACTGCAACCAGCAAATTGCCAGTGAAATTGCTAGCAAAATTGCCGTGTGTGACGGTACCTTAATGGTGAGCTGACATTCCGGAAGAGACTATTTTTTCTACATATCTTGAATCCAACAATGTATCACTTGGATTACTGGGTGCAGTGGTTCTGAAACAAAGATTTTAGACTTAATGCAGTAGCTTTATGAAAGCTGCCCCTACCTACACCAGGCTCTCTATGGCCTTTCTACAGACAGTAAACTGCTAATCAAAGAGAGAGGGGGGGGGGGGGGGGTAGTGCCAGACTTGGGCTCAAGGGCTGTTGTGTGTTTTTGTCTGAGCAATGATAAGCCAGTGGTACTAAAAACAAACATTGCAGGTAAACAAAAATAGAATATGCTACCGTAAAGCCCTCGTCACACGAGACCGTTCGCGAGATCGTTGTAACGTCACAAATTTTGTGACGTAAAGGCCGCTTCACACACTAGGATCTCGTTAACGATGTCCTTGAAACGCCTCGGATTTGTGAAGGTTTTAACGATATTTTTTGTGCATCGTTGCAAGTAAACAAACTATGTAGGATGAAAAAAATCATAAGAACGCTCATCACAAAAATGAGATCCTGACCTCAAATCTATAGTTCGTCGTCCAATTAAATCTGCTTGAAGAAGCTACATCGTTCAGTGTGACACCTTTATGACCGATCTTGTTCAAAAATCTCCTATTCCTGCCGCTTTAGGCTATGTGCACACTGGGAGTTTTGTTAGCTGTTTTTTAGCGTTTTCCGCTGAGTTTTATGTTAATTTTATGTTAATCCTAACCACCGGTTGGATTAACATGCTAGTCAATGGATTTCAGAAAACGCTGTGCACATTAGAACTTTTTTTTTTTCTCCTTTCCACTTTTTTCACCGGTTTTCCACCGGTTGTCAAGCATAGAGCATGTGACTTCTTTTTAGCGTTTTTCCAGCGTGTCTAGCACAAAAACCAGTCGCCAAGAAAATCGCTGTATAAACGCTGGAAATCGCTAGGAAATCGCTAACAAAACGAGGGACACTGCTCAGGTTTTCTGACGGTCTGCAATGATGCAGAACCGTCCAATGTGCACATACCCTTAGAAGATCGTTCAGTCCTTGCTCTCCTATTTAACTGGTGCATTGCCAAATGGGATATCGTTAACAATATATCCTTGTATGTGACAACGCACTAACGATGTCGAAATGATCACTGTCACATGATCGTTCTAAGGATATCGTTAACAATATCCTAGTGTCTAACGGCACCTTAACAGCGATCTCGTTAACGATCTTGTTATGTAAGACACTTAGCAGCGATCAGGCTCCTGCTGTGAGATCGCTGATTGTTACAAAGTGCACTAAGTCAATTTTTGGTCGTTGCGCTCCCGCTGGTCAGCATGCATCGCTGCGTGTGACAGCAAGAGACCACCGATCAGCGACCTCACAGGCTGGTAACTATGGTAAACACCAGGTATCTAGGCAGCGCGCGCTGCCAAGATACCCGGTGTTTACCATGGTTACCAGCGCTAAGAAGAGAGGACGCCGGAAACTATGATAAACAGCGGGTATCTAGTCAGCATGCGCTGCCTAGATACCTGCTGTTTATCATAGTTACCAGTGTCGTCCTGCTTCCAGCGATGTGGAGGTGACTCACTGGTCCCTGATGAGATCAGCCTGTTTGACAGCTCCCCAGTGACCAGGTAACGACGCACCAACGATCCCTACAAGAGCGTTATCGCTGTCGTATCGCTGTTGCGTTGTTGTGTGTGACGGAAGCTTTAGAGACCCATTATGTATTCTCTGGGTTACCCTACAGTGTGCAGTCTTCAGATTACATTCTGCTGACAGTTTCTATTTAAAACTTCTCCATAAACAGAAAATGTGGAAGGTAAAATACACAAGCCATTATCTACAAAGAAGTAACAGTTATTTTGGGTAAACCAACATTCCTGGGTAAGCAGTTTATCATGCAGTTCTACAACATCCTCAAACACACTCAGCTCAGCAATGGGGGTAGGAAGTGAGAAGAGTCAGACAGCGACTTACGGTATCTGCTGGGAAAACCCTCCAAGAAAGCTGAAAAATCACATTGGCTCCGAAAAGAACTGAGCAAAAATATTCAGACTGCCCTGATATAATATCCAGTTTGATCCCACAATGGCAGAAAGATCAGGGCAGTCTTAATTTCTGGGCCCACATTTTGGCCATCTCTGGTGATTACTAGGTCCTGCAACATCATTGCATACATCCAGGGTGTTAGTAAACACCAGAGGCCCCCAGGAGGTGGCCACAGAAGACTACCATGGCAAGATTGCCATAGTTTACACCACAGGGTGCTGGATCAGAGAAGTACAAACTTCTTTGCTCAACTCTAGTCCCAAGCAATATAAAATAGTCAGGTACACCATTAGCCAAGCATTGCCTGAATCTTCCAAATTCGGAGACAACTGTGAACCATCTCGTATGGGTGACTGTGCCCCATCTCTCCCACGACAGAAGATATAAGAGTAATGAAGTCTGATGCCAACATGATTGATCCTTTGACCCCCACTACAGATGTCCATGTTCCTATTCAGTTGGAACTGAATAGGACAATGTAGAGTGGGTCGAGGCTGACAGGAATGGTCATTAACCAGACACAAATTCAGCCACCAGTAACCCAGGTACACAGCCAGATTAACAATCAAATCAAAACTTTTTTTTAAGGCTGTCTCAAAAAGAAACTGCTTACCTAAAGCTTTATACTTACTGGTAATGTTGCAATTGCCTCTGAAGAGGCAATATGCATATTTAATTTCCCAAAGGATCATTGCATGCTTGTCACTCTTCACAAGGAGAAACATTACCCTTTAGACATGTCAGAAGCCTCTTATTATACAGCCAAAACGGTTCTTATGCTTTGCACTGATGAGGGGTAACTCCCTAAAACATGTGTCTGCAAATTAAGATTTTGGTTTGGCTTTTATCCCATCATCTGGCAAGGCTTGTTAATGGGGCAATATTAACTTTTAGGATTGCTACATTCAATAAATGGCACGAGAGCTCAAGTGCTCTTCAACTCCGAAGAGGCAATTTGTATATTGTAACGTTACCGAAACTGTTGTCTATATGTAAGGCTCCGTGTCAACTATCAGTGTTTGTAACGGTTTGGACGGATTGTTTTATCGCTGCATTATACAGTACAAGCACTGTGGATGGGATTTAGAGAATACCTGTGTTCACGGTGCCTGTTTTCTCCATAGTGTAAACTGACATGCGGAGCGGTTCCCTGAGCTGCAGCAGGTCAATTTATTCCTGCGGAGACATCTGCGATCTCAGCAGGTGAATGCAGCATAAACCACCAGCCCAGAACAATGATCATGGGCAGCTGCAGAGATCACCGGCCTCCACACTGGAGGCAGGACACTGCGTGTTAGTATAAAAGTATGAGCAGCGTCATTGTCACATTCACAAGCCAGAACAGTTCTCAAGAAATAATCCATAATTATATTAGTGAGCAGCACAAATTTCTGCACCATTTACTACAAGTCAGGGCACATGCCTTATCTGCCAACAACAGATCAGGAGCCAAACATGGGCTGGTTGCTATGCACGAGGAGGACACTGCCTCCCAGAGCTTTACGAGTTCATAAACTCATGTGAACAGGCCCTTCTTATGTACAATTTCCCTTCAATATGTAAAATACTATGGACCATTTAGTGCTAAATCAAGTTTATCATTACTGTTGAAGATTATCTGACTTCTTAAAAGGAACCTGTCAGCTCGTCAGCTTGTTTTACCCCCCATCCTACCACTACCTGTCCCTGCACCTTGCTAGCTCATTCCTAACCATCCCTCTCTGAGCTAAAACTACACTATAAAGCGTGGGAAAAATTATTTAATAACTTACATCCAGTCTACATCCGGCCGGCACATCAGATAACATGGAAGAGGTGGGAATTTCAAAAGAGGACGAACAAGAGCCAAAATGATGAAATACAGCTGAGCGTGCGCAGAGCCTGCAAGGAGGAAGAATGGAGCCCTGGAGACCACCCATTCCAGTCTACGACGTAGACTGGATGTTACTTGTTAAATCATTTTATACAAGCTTTATAATGCACTTTTAGGTCAGAGAAGGATGGTTAGGGATGAGCTAGCAAGGGGTAGTGATAGAATAGGATGCTAAATCGAGTTGACAGGTTCCCTTTAAAGGGAACCTGTCAGGTGATTTATGCCCCTCCAGCTATCACTATCTGTACCTGTAGCTTTATAATACTAGTCTAATCATCCCTGTCTGAGCTCATAGTGTAATGTGAAAGGTGAAAAAAAAGCATTTATACACTTACATTTCAGTCCCCACCTTGGAGGAGGGGGACTGTCTGGCAGGATAATAGTTAACTCACTTTTAACTTGGATAGCTAAAGGACCTGTGTGATATAACAATCATGTGACCTTAGTGGGCGGAGCTAAGCCAAACGTATTATGTTCTATGAGAACATAGCTCCGCCTATTGTAGTCACATGATTATGACATCACATCAGGTCTCCCAACATGTTCTAGCACAAGGCTGAAATGTTAACTATTAACCAGCCAGACTGTCCCCCTCCTCCAAGGTGGGGACTAAAATGTAAGTGTATAAATGCTTTTTTTCACCTTTCACATTACACTATGAGCTCAGACAGGGACATGATGGCCTGAACTGCCATCATGAGCAATCCTGTCTGATACACACATCAGTAGGGCAGATGTCCATTCTGCTCCAGTCACTTCCTACAGTATTAACCCATGTGCAATGTCTAAGGAGGCTGGTTTCACATTGCGATATTTTCCTGTCCGTGGGGATCCTATTTATTGCAGGACCCCACGGACAGGAAGGGACAGGATCGGATGTGACCTCTGGATGCCATTACTGTATCCAGGTCCGTGATTTTCATGGATCTGGACACCGAAAAAGAGCTTGGAGGAGGCAAGCGGTGCACTTTCACTTGTTCAATATATATACATAAATTGCGGAAGTGAAATTAACTGAAGCAAGTGTTAAAAATAAAAAAATTAAAAAAATATCCTTACCTCTCCGGCGTGTCCCGCGATGCGCACCATCTAGTTCCGAGGGCTTACACTTCTGGGGTGGGAGGGCATTTTTTTTCCCCCCCCAAATAATTTTTGGACATACATTACACCACAAAACTATGCTTTTAATGCCAGAGTGAGCTGATCAAACAACGCACACGGCTCACACTGTGCCACTTACCAACTGAACCAGGCCACTGTGATGCTCCAGTGCTTTGTAAATGTGGTGCACCCGAACTCTGAACAAGTTTGCTCAACACTGGGGAGTTTGGCAACCCAAACTGAACCGTGAAAGGTTAACATCACTACTGATAAGTTGTGAGTAATGCAAAGATTCAGCTGATGGAAGAGGTTGTACAAGTACAAGCAATCCACCCCAGGAACAAATCAAGATATGAAAAATAAATTGGTGATTGTGTTGTTACAAGATATGTGAATTGTTACATGAATATTGATATCTTCTGTTTCTTGTTAAATTTTTGAAACCTAAATAAAAATAAATGGTTAAAAAAAAAAAAAAAAAAAAAAAAATTGGAAAAATGCATTCGTTGTTGTAATTTTTCTGTTTTGCCGTGATAGTGTGCTCTCTAGCCAGATAGCACTGAATACGATTGTCCAGCTGCTCTATGAAGGGCCTGTGCCCATGCCGGCGCATTTGCTGTGCATTTTTACTGAGTATTGTAAAAATGCACAGTAAATGCATTTGGTATATTGGTCAGCCAGCAAAGTCAATGTGACTTTGGCTGTGCTATGCCCACATCTATGCTTTGTAGTACAGTGTTTAAGGTGCAGAATTAATCTGTAAACATCTACAGTATGTCAATTAATGTAAAGTGTTTTCCCTACCGTACTCCAGGCACTTACAGGTTTTGTTTGAATCTCACACCATGTGGGTGGGGGGCTTGTGACCCATGTGATGTAAGAAACGGACAAAACCTTCGAAGAGCCTGGAGTACAGTAGAGAAAACACTGCACTAACTAGAACAGGGCTGGCACTGACAGGAACAGATGCAGAATTTTCTGCATCAAAAAAGCAGCCATTACGTTAAAAAAAAAGCATGTTTTTGCTACATAATTTCTGCCTATAATGGATGCTGAATTCATGCAGAAAATTTTACATCACTTTTTTATCAGCAGCGCAAAGTCCAAGGCCTCATCCATTTTTCATGTGTAGAACACTCATTCATTAAAGTCTATGGTGTCATTCAAATGTCCATGTTCTTTTTTGTTATGTGCGGGGGGGGGGGGGGAAACAAAAACAAAAACAAAAACAAAAAAAACACAACAGAAACGTGTCCATTTTTGATCAGTCATGGATCAAAATCACCCATACAATGAGCCCGTGAAAGCTACAGATAGCCTTAGGCCAGCTTCACACCGCGGTGTGATCAGGTCCAGGGCTGTCCGATGTGAATCGGACAGCCCCGGGCCCAATTCGCAAACAGAACCGGAGGGCAAATATGCCCTTCGGTCCAGTTTGCAGCCGGAGTCCTCAATTGCAGCCGCAGCTGCTGAAATTTCAAGATCGCGGGGAGCTAGTCGCGGTCCTGAAATCTGTGCAGGGGACAGCCGGTGGTGCTGAAGTTTAGCAACGCTCGCTGCTAAACTCCAGCACCCGGTGTCCGGTTCCCGAATATGGGGCAATTCGGCGCTTTCTTTTGGCACGGAACGGTGGAGCAGTTGGAGGCATTTTTGGGGGAGTTGAACGCTAATAACATTAATAGGAGACTCACATATGAATACAGTCAGTCTACAATTGAATTTCTGGACATCAGGTTTAATGTGGGCAAAGATGGTGATTTGCAGTCTTAGGTCTATAGAAAACCCACGGCGGTCAACTCCCTCCTACATGCCTCCTCATCCCATGATCGCGCAACAATTAGTGCGATCCCTGTTGGTCAGTTCCTCAGGACGAGGCAGATCTGCTCTACAGAAACCTCCTTTGAGATACAGGCTAGAGAGCCGAGGTCTAGGTTTGAGGAAAGAGGATATAGTAAGAGGACAATCAAATCTGGCTATATATGGGCCAAAAAAGCCTCCCGTACGCAGTTGCTCGTCCACAGTGGTGGTGGGAGGGGAGATAAAAAGATAAAGATGGAGGCATGGTTAGATACATTTCCATTTACAATCTGGATTGGAAGGGTATGAGATCCAACATGGGGGGGTCCTTAAGTCAGATACTATCCTAAATGACTGCCTCTCCGACTACCCACCCATGACCCCCAGGCGATCTAGGAATTTGCAGGATATGCTGGTGCACAGCCATTACATTCCTAAGGCACCTTCCCCGTTTGGGTCAAGAGGACCAAGACAAGGATGTTTCCCTTGCGGTCACTGTGCACCATGTGCCAACGTAGGACATACTTTTGACACTGCAGATGGTCAAAGAAAATACAAAATCCTTAGTTATATTTCTTGTGGTACTAGGTATGTAGTTTATTATGCCAAATGCACGTGTCCCCGCATTTACGTTGGTTTGACTTCACATAAACTCCGCATGCGTGTGCGTGAACATTGCCGTGACATTTGTGATGCTGCAAAAGTAGAGGACATCACAACTCTCAAAACCTTGCCCTGACACTTTAGGGAATACCACCGATATGACCCGAGATTCCTCAAATTCCTGGGGATAGATGCTATCCATGGGGGGATAAGGGGAGGAGACTTGAAGCGTCTTGCCCAGTGCAAGACTAGGTGGATCGTTACTCTTGGGACTTTAACACCAGGGGGCCTCAATGAAACAGTTAGCTATGCACCATTCCTCTGAGTATCTAGGATATTATTAATGTTTTGAATTTGAATGACTCTTATTTCCTGTTATATTTTAGATTTGTGTTCTATACCCTTCCCATGTTGGCTGGATTGATACTCTACTCCCAGGAACTACCAACACTGCCTATCGTCGTATATATATATCTTCTTCCCTGTTATTTTATGTGTTTTAGGGAATTCTGTAATGTTTGGGTTTTCTTAGATGAGGGAAGTTTGTTCCAACATTGTGTGATGCATATTTTGCACCTTCTATTCCTTTTATTATGTCCCCCTAAGACATTTTATTCCTGCACACATTCATAGCAGGGATTTAGTTTTGCCTTGCCACATCGCCGCCGCTGCCTTGGTGACACGTCCCGGACAGCGGCGGTGGTTTGGGTTGGAGGAGGGAGGCATCGCTGGTTACTGGGGAGACGCTGCACTCCACCGCTGACTTAAGGCACCTTCACACACGGAAATATTGCTAGGTAATTTCACAGGCAATTTGCTGGTTGCAGCGAAATCATGGACACATTGTTACATTTGTACACAGCAACAAAATGGAACAATGTGTCCATGATTTCACTGCACCCAGCAAATTGCCTGTGAAATTGCCTAAGCAATATTGCCGCGTGTGAAGGTACCTTAAGATACACCTACGTCAGCGGATGTAACGTGATGCGCGTCCCCCTGTTGCCGGGTGACGCCCCCCCCTACTTCCGGCGGAACAGCACGCAACGAGGATCTAGTGTCTGGCTTAAATAGAATCTGCCGGGCGTAAGTAAAACAAACACACACCCCCCCCCCCCCCGAAGCAGCAGGTATTCACCTGCGAAACGGTCGTAGGGGCCTTTACAGTCCACCAGGCTGTCAAAGTCATTTTCATACGGTAAGCCCTATGTAGCAACCTTATCTAGCACTTTACACTCCCTGTCTCCTAATATCAACATACCCTTACAGGTGTAATACGCCGGGGCAGCGGTTAGATATTTTTATGGAGTTTCATGGGCACGCTGCAATAAAATTTATGCTATTTGGTAATTTGATGTGTATGTAGATGATACCTAATGATTTTGGACTGTACTCGGTTTTGTCTCCACTAGTGTTCTTCTGTTTTTAAGTCTAGTAATAAAATAATACTTGCAATTTAAAATCCTC
This sequence comes from Allobates femoralis, assembly GCA_033576535.1. Taxonomy (NCBI): domain Eukaryota; kingdom Metazoa; phylum Chordata; class Amphibia; order Anura; family Aromobatidae; genus Allobates; species Allobates femoralis. The sequence goes on from JARQOC010000001.1 coordinate 94,996,211, forward strand.
TATAATTTTTTGGTTGTATCATAGACTACAATGTTAGGGAGCGCTGGTTCGCCCCGGATCCGGGAGGATACGATATGAGCAGATTTTTCACGCCGGACACAAAAACGTTGCTTGCAACGTTTTTGTGTCCAGGAGGAAAATCCAAATTCACCCGAACCCTCCCAGATAGATGGAAACCGGATGGCAGATAGCTGCCATTCAGCTCCATAGGGCTGTATTATGACAAAATAGGGTCTGGGGCTGTCAGGTTTACACCGGATAGCCCCGGACCTAATGGTGCCGCAGTGTGAAGCCGGACTTAGTGTGTAGTCCATGATTAAAACTGTAATGATTAGGAGAAGCTTTGCTATTATTTTGTCATTCATGAAAATCACTGGCGAAACAAAACACTGATGGTAAAGGCTGACACACAGACCAAACACTGATGACACACGGACCAAACACTGATGGTAAAGACTGACACACGAATCAAACACTGATGGTAAAGACTGACACACGAATCAAACACTGATGGTAAAGACTGACACACGGACCAAACACTGATGGTAAAGGCTGACACACAGACCAAACACTGATGGTAAAGACTGACACACGAACCAAACACTGATGGTAAAGACTGACACACGAATCAAACACTGATGGTAAAGACTGACACACGGACCAAACACTGATGGTAAAGGCTGACACACAGACCAAACACTGATGGTAAAGGCTGACACACGGACCAAACACTGATGGTAAAGGCTGACACTCGGACCAAACACTGATGGTAAAGGCTGACACACGGACCAAACACTGATGGTAAAGGCTGACACACGGACCACACACTGATGGTAAAGGCTGACACACGAACCAAACACTGATGGTAAAGGTTGACACACGAACCAAACACTGATGGTAAAGGTTGACACACGAACCAAACACTGATGGTAAAGGTTGACACACGAACCAAACACTGATGGTAAAGACTGACACACTGACCAGTTGTTTTTTTGCAAACGTGAAAACTCACCGACGTCTTGGAGGAGGCTTTAGGGGTCAGGTTTTGCCTTGGTTTTATGTAAATGTATGCTAATCTATTCCTGAGTTTTTTAGTAACATCAAAACCTACGTGATTCTAGGATTAGCTTTCCACACACATTATTATTATTATTATTTATTTATATAGCGCCATTAGGTTCCATGGCGCTTTACATGATAAAGGAGACAAGAACAAGTACACTAAATCTAGGTGATCAGGACGTACAGGTACAGGAGGGGCAGGGACCCTGTCCATGAGGGCTCACAGTCTACAAGGGGCGGGTTGGGATACAGTAGAATGGGGCAGTGTCAGGTATGGGGCGGTCGCCTGGGTCTCATGGCAGGTTGTAGGCTTGACGGAATAGGTGAGTCTTCAGGTGACACTTGAAGCTTCTCAGGGTAGGCGAGTGTCTGACGTGTTCGGGCAGGGAGTTCCAGAGTAAGGCAGATGCCCGGGAGAAGTCCTGGACTCGGTTGTGCGAAGAGGTGATGAGAGGGGAGCAGAGGAGAAGTTCTTGGGAGGATCGCAGGTTGCGTGAGGGTAGGTATCGGGAGACCAGGTCGGAGATGTATGGTGGGGCCAGGTTGTGTATGGCTTTGTACGCCATGGTTAGTGTTTTGAATTGGGATCTCTTGGAGGCGGGGAGCCAGTGAAGGGCTTGGCAGAGGGGGGAAGACAGGGGAGTAGCGGGAGGACAGGTAGATTAGTCGGGCAGCGGAATTGAGGATAGACTGGAGAGGTGTAAGGGAGTTAGCCGGGAGGCCATTGAGAAGAAGGTTGCAGTAGTCAAGGCGGGAGATGATAAGAGCATGAATGAGTGTTTTAGTGGAGTCGTGGTTGAGGAAAGAGCGGATCCGCAAGATGTTCTTGAGCTGGAGCCGGAGGGATGTGGTGAGGGCCTCGATGTGGGGCTTGAAGGATAGGGAGGAGTCAAGGATTACCCGAGTCCCTTGGCTTGGGGGACTGGGGAGAGGGCGCAGTCGTTGATGCAGATGGATAGGTTGGGAGGTGGGGTGGAATTTCTTGGGGGGAAGACTATGAATTCAGTTTTGTCCATGTTGAGTTTAAGAAAGCGAGCAGAGAAGAAGGATGAGATGGCGGAAAGGCATTGTGGGATTTTGGAGAGTAGGGAGGTGATGTCAGGGCCGGACAGGTAGATTTGGGTGTCGTCGGCGTAGAGGTGGTACTGGAGGCCGTGGGACTCAATGAGTTGCCCTAGGCCGAGAGTATATATGGAGAAAAGTAGGGGTCCCAGGACCGAACCTTGGGGGACTCCCGACAGAAAGGGGGTAGGGTGAGGAGGAGGTGTGGGAGTGAGAGACACTGAAGGTCCGGTCCGCTAGGTATGAGGAGATCCAGGAGAGGGCAAGGTGGGTGTTGCCGAGGGATTCCAAGATCCGGAGAAGAAGGGAGTGGTTAACCGTGTCGATTGGTTTTAGTTCTCTGAAGAAAGTGTCAATTCCACAGGTTGTGCTGCATTTTTGAAAGAATGAGCATGTCAATTTTTTTCTGTGTTTTTGCTATAGTTCTATGGCAAATCTGCAGCAAAAAATATGCAGCAAACCTCCTGTCAAAAAATCTGAAGAAAAAAGCAAGCCCTAGGATTTGCTGCAGATCTGTTCACACCAAAAACCAACATGTGTAAACGTAACCTTAAGCTATGCTTGCCTGCAACCTGTGAGGCATTTTTTCTGCAGCTACAACCTGCGCCATTGGCAGTAGAAATTGGAACACTGTTCAAAACTGCAAGGTTTTAGCATAGTCTCTTTTTTTAAGTGGATTTAATTGGATTCTACAACCACTGGCAAAAATTATGGCATCACCTGGCTCGGAGGATGTTCATTCAGTTTTTTAAGTTTGTAGAAAAAAGCAGATCACAGACATGGCACAAAACTAAAGTTATTTCAAATGGCAACACTCTGCCCTGAAGAAACACTAAAGGGTATGTCTCACATACCGAGATCGCTAACGAGATCGTTACTTTTGTGACGCAATAGCGATCTCAGCAACGACATCGCTACGTGCGACAGGGTGTAACGATCTGGTCCCCTGCTGCGAGATCGGCAATCGTTACACAGCCTCCTGGTTCATTTTTTGGTCGTTGCGCTCCCGCTGGGAACGCTGTATCGCTGTGTTTGACACCTTACCGACGATATCGTTGGCAACACATAATGAGTCCTGTGGAGGTAAATCGTCATGTGAGAAGGAAATACAACGACTGAACAATATCGTTGAAGAAATCGCTAGGGTGGACATATTGTTGTATAGATCGGCGTGTTTGAATACCAAGTAGCGATACCGATAATGACTCATCAGCGATCCCGGGAGCCATGTCGTTATCGGGATCGCTACTGCGGTCGTTACGTCTGACCGTACCTTAAAAGAAATCAAGATAAAAAAAAAATGTGCTAGCCAGTAACGGTTACATTTGTAGACCAAGCAGGGGGAAAAAATTATGGAATCACTAGTTAATTCTGAGGAAAAAAATAATGGAATCATGACAAAACAAACAAACAAAAGAACACTCCAATACATTACTAGTATTTTGTTGCACCACCTCTGGCTTTTATAACAGTTTGCAGTCTCTGAGGCATGACTTAATGAGTAACAAACAGTACTCATCATCAATCTGGCTCCAACTTTCTCTGATTGCTGTTGCCAGATCAGCTTTGCAGGTTGGAGCCTTGCCATGGACCATTTTCGTTAACTTCCACCAAAGATTTTCAATGGATTGAGATATGGACTATTTGCAGCCCATGCAAATATGGATACAAAGTTGCACACTCCTTTAGATGTTTTTGATGCAGGGTTTATTATGAGCAGTTAATGACCACAGATGTCAACGCATTTCGGCTTTAACCAAAGCCTTGATCACGACAATTGGCAGGTGTAGGTCATGGAATGTTCTAGGATAAGATTGGAAAGAGGCGTCTTTCCTTGGTGGCGAACGCTTGATTAAGGTGGTTTGCTATATTTCAATAATTCCCAAATGGGGATAGGCGTTTTTCACACGGTCCTTCTTTCAGTGATAGGTCCGCCCCCGTCAGGGTCCTATCAGGAGCTGTCCAAGGTACTGTACTCTAATAGCATACAGAACATTGCGGCCAGTCTCCTGAAATCAGGAGCTGTCCGAGACACTGTACGCTAATAGCGTACAGTACATGCCAGGCGGCTCCTGACAGAGCCGCCCAGCATGTACTGTACACCATTAGCGTACCGTACCTTGGACAGCTCCTGACAGGAGCCACTGGGTATGTACTGTACACAAATTGCGAACAGTACCTCGGAGAGCTCCTATCAGGAGCCGCCGGCATTTAGTGATAATTTCAAATACCCGACAATTAGCGGCTTTGATTTAAACAATGTATTAACCCCTGCATAGCCAGGGTGTGATGTCAGCATGTGCCCAGGGAGTGTGGACACTCCCTGGGCACAAGCTGCCACCACACCAACATTGGATTAACCCTTCAAACACCAGATTATTAGCCGCATCTGTAGTCTCTGTGCTGACATGCCGCACTGAAGCTGCAGATGGGGTTAATATGCTGCTAAACCCTGGTAATTTGGTACAGCACAGGTGTTGTCACAGCGGTGCAAGATGAATTGTTACTGTACCGGAAGACCAGAAAATTCAAATTCTGCGACTTTGACAGCCGCTGAGTTTGAAGCGATTTTTAATGCACATGCGTGCGACTATCGCCCAGTGTGATGCATGGGTGCGAGATTTTCTAGCACCCATAGACTTTCATTGAAAATGGGAGCTCCACATAAACCTGCAGCAAATGGCTGTGTATGGTGCATACCTGCTCACAATGTTACCCATCAGATTTAAAGGGGAGATAAAAATCTGCTAAATCAAATGCCAAATCATACATTACTCGCAAATTCAATAATCTGTAATGTGTCTGCAAAATGATGCTGCGATGCAAGGTCGCGTGTAACCGCTGCAGCCAATCCAATCATATGTACTCACAGAAGGAGGACTATACAGAAGGGCAGCAAGGCGAGTGGAAGCACAGGAGAACTGGGGGAAACGGGAGGTTAGTACAGTGTTTTAGGTGACACATTGCAGCAAATCTGCACCAAAAGCCTCACAATTAGTACCCTGCAGTTGATTTTTTTGCAGCTTTTTTCCTGCACAAGAAATTACCTTACATTTCGGCTGTGGCTGCACGGTGACAGGTCCTGTACACTGCACATATATTGCTGCAGAATGCAAATTACTGTAACAGGTCACATGGATTTTTGGCAATTGTGTGTCCGAATGCACCTTCATTCATCTGCACTTTGCTGCAATGTATCAGCAGCATACAGGCCGACAGCTGTCCGGTAGCTCCACCCTAAAGGTGCAGTTCTGTTCCCTGCCATATAATCCCCAAAGAATAAAAAAAAAAAAAAATAAGTAAATAGCTCTAAAAAAAAAAAAAAAAAAATACAAAAACTCCTTTACTGGCGGCGGGCACTGCAAGCACGTAGGGGAGCCACAAACTGCAGGCAGGATCAGGACAGGGGGCACAAGACAATATTTAAGCAGGAAGAGATTTTACCAGACGGGAAAAACTTTCATAAGCTGCAAAAGTCACGGAAAGTCTCAAAAGCCTTGCCGATGCCATAGAGGAACAGAGAGGAACATGTCAACAAGGGGAGAAGCTCTGCTACACAGAAGCAAGTGCAAACTAAGTGTAATATAAAGTATACACAATTATGTATACACACACTGTACACATCTACATACAGAGCGCACGTACATATACAGTGCAAACACACATACTGCACACATCTACATACAGCACGCAAGCACCCACATATAGAACGCACGCACACACTGCACACATCCATAAGGTGTGCACACATTGTAAATATCTACATACAGCACGCACACAGCGCACATACAGTGCATGCACAAACTGCACACATCCACATAGAGCGCGCAGAGCGCACGCACACACGCGCGCACACACACACTGTACATATCTATAGTGTGTGCACACATTGTAAAATCTACATACAGCACGCATATACATTGCACACATCCACATTCAGTGCACGCTATATACTGCATACAGTGCGCACACACTACACATCCATATACAGCACACACTGTACACATCCACATACAGTGCGCACACACTGTACAAATTCACAAACAGCACACACTGTACACATTCACAAACTGTGTTCCAAATTATTATGCAAATTGGTTTTAAGTGTCATAGGGTTTTTTTTTTCTTAATTAAACCCATTGATGGTATTGTGTCTCAGGGTTCTTTGGATCACTGAAATCAATCTCAGATACCTGTGATAATTAGTTTGGCAGGTGAGTCCAAATAAAAGGAAAAACTGGGTGTTCCACAAATTATTATGCAGGCCACAGTTTTCAAGTAACATGGGAAAGAAAAAGGATCTCCCTGCAGCCAAAAAGCAACAAATAGTGCAATACCTTGACCAAAGGATGAAAACATTACATATTTCACGAAAACTTAAACGTGATCATCGTACTGTGATGAGATTTGTGGCTGATTGTGAGCAAAGACGTGGTCGTGCAGATAAAGGCAGAATGAGGAAGGTTTCTGCCAGGCAAGTTCATCGGATTAAGAGAGCAGCTGCTAAAAAAAGCCTTACAAACCAGCAAACAGATATTTGAAGCTGCTGGTGCCTCTGGAGTCCCTCAAACCTCAAGGTGTAGGATCCTTCAAAGGCTTGCTGTGGTGCATAAACCTACTATTTGGCCACCCCTAAACAGTGCTCACAAGCAGAAACGGTTGCTGAAGGCCCAGACATACATGAAGACTAATTTTCAACCAGTCTTGTTTACTGATGAGTGTCGAGCAACCATGGATGGTCCAGATGGATGGAGAAGTGGATGGTTGGTGGATGTCCACCATGTTCCAACAAGGCTGCGATGTCAGTAAGGAGGCAGAGGAGTCATGTTTTGGGTTGGAAACATGGGGAAACAGCTGGTAGGCCCTTTAAGGTTCCTGAAGGTGTGAAAATGATCTCTGTAAAGTAGATAGAGTTTCTGACTGAGAACTTTCTTCCATGGTACAAAAAGCAGAAACGTGTCTTCAGGAGCAAAATCATCTTCATGCAGACAATGCACCATCTCATGCTGCAAGAAAACCTCTATGTCATGGTTGCTATGGGCATAAAAGGAGATATACTCATGGTGTGCCCACCATCTTCCCATGACATCAATCCTATAGACAACCTTTGTAATATAATCAAGCAAAAAATGTATGAAGGTGGGAGGCAGTTCACATCAAAACAGCAGCTCTGGGAGGCTATCCTGACATCATGCAAAGAAATACAAGCAGAAGCTCTCCAGAGACTCACAAGTTCAATGGATGAAAGAATTGTGAAGGTGAGATCAAAGAAGGGTTCCGATGTTAACATCTAACTTGGCCTGTTAGGATGTTTTGGAGTTAAATAGCTTTATATTTCAGTGAATGTGACCTGTTTATGCTGCAACTTCAACGAATGAGCATTTTCAGTTCTTTCAAACAATATCAAATGTTTAGAAACTCTACTGTGCTTAATAATTTGGAACAGCGCATTTAGAAGTTTTTTAAATTTTGAAGATTATACTGTTATCATTGGGAGGTTTCTAAAATAAAATTTGATGTATACTCTAACGAGTGATGACTTTTATTACACTGACTGTCATTTGCACCGACCATTTAGGAAAATCAGAGAAAAAGAACATTTGCATAATATTTTGGAACACACTGTACACATACAGCGCGCACACTGTACACATCCACATACAGCGCGCACACTGTACACATCCACATACAGCACGCACACTGTACACATCCACATACAGCGCGCACACTGTACACATCCACATACAGCGCGCACACTGTACACATCCACATACAGCGCGCACACTGTACACATCCACATACAGCGCGCACACTGTACACATCCATATACAGCACACACACACTGTACACATCCATATACAGCACACACACACTGTACACATCCATATACAGCACACACACACTGTACACATCCTTATACAGCGCATACATATCTATATAGTGTAACATACTCATGTATATACAGCAATCACACTGTACACATACACATAATGCACACACATGGTACATACATGTGGTGTGTGTGTGTGTATATATATCACACACTGTATATTTCCACATACTGCACACATAGTCTGTACACATATGTGTGTGTGTGTGTACAGAGTATGTGTGCTGCATATGGAAATTTACAGTGTGTGATATATATCTATACACACACACTGTCCAGGTTTCCCCCCTCCGTCCCGGTGTCTCCCCGGACATATGTTCCCGGTCAGTGCAGGCAGCACATGTTCTCACTCTTCGCTTCCTCTATGGAGCTGTGTATCATCCTCCTCCTCTGCAGCCCCCGGGTCTCACCTCCCCACCACCACCCCCGGGGCCACCCGGTAATAACATGACGGTACCTCTCTCTTACTCTCTCAGCTTCTCACCCGAAGCGAATTCACAAGCCCAACAACACAAGATGGCTGACGCCACGCACCGTCACCTGACGCCTCCACGCCTGAGCAGTGACAGAGCAGCGCCCGACCACAGAGTTCCGTGTTCCTGCAGCTAGACAGAACCCTGCACGCGCTGCTCGTCAATCACGTGACCGCGCCCCGCCGCCATGTTGGATGAGGGCACCGCCGCCTGGTCACAGTCACACCATCTCCTATTATGGGAATGTGTCCTCATCTTGTCGGGAAGTTTTATGTCTCCCTAGTTATAAAATTTGTATTTGAAGAAAGATTTATAGTAAATGATGACATGACAGACATGAAAGATGCTAATAGTTGGCCACAGTGATACAGGAGGCAGAAAGTAATCATCGGGGCCCCTACTGCACAGAGCCAGCAGGGTGCCACCCCATAACAGTGTAAGCAAGGTGCCACCCCATAAGAGTGCCAGCAAGGTGCCACCTCATAACACAGTGCCAGCGAGATGCCACCCCATAACAGTGCCAGCAAGGTATCACCCCATAACAGTGCCAGCAAGGTGCCACCTCATAACACAGTGCCAGCAAGGTGCCACCCCATAACACAGAGCCAGCACGGTGCCACCCCATAACACAGTGCCAGCGAGATGCCACCCCATAACACAGTGCCAGCAAGGTATCACCCCATAACAGTGCCAGCAAGGTGCCACCTCATAACACAGTGCCAGCAAGGTGCCACCCCATAACACAGAGCCAGCACGGTGCCACCCCATAACACAGTGCCAGCGAGATGCCACCCCATAACACAGTGCCAGCAAGGTATCACCCCATAACAGTGCCAGCAAGGTGCCACCTCATAACACAGTGCCAGCAAGGTGCCACCCCATAACACAGAGCCAGCACGGTGCCACCCCATAACACAGTGCCAGCGAGATGCCACCCCATAACACAGTGCCAGCAAGGTATCACCCCATAACAGTGCCAGCAAGGTGCCACCTCATAACACAGTGCCAGCAAGGTGCCACCCCATAACACAGAGCCAGCACGGTGCCACCCCATAACACAGTGCCAGCGAGATGCCACCCCATAACACAGTGCCAGCAAGGTATCACCCCATAACAGTGCCAGCAAGGTGCCACCTCATAACACAGTGCCAGCAAGGTGCCACCCCATAACACAGAGCCAGCACGGTGCCACCCCATAACACAGTGCCAGCGAGATGCCACCCCATAACACAGTGCCAGCAAGGTATCACCCCATAACAGTGCCAGCAAGGTGCCACCTCATAACACAGTGCCAGCAAGGTGCCACCCCATAACACAGAGCCAGCACGGTGCCACCCCATAACACAGTGCCAGCGAGATGCCACCCCATAACACAGTGCCAGCAAGGTATCACCCCATAACAGTGCCAGCAAGGTGCCACCTCATAACACAGTGCCAGCAAGGTGCCACCCCATAACACAGAGCCAGCACGGTGCCACCCCATAACACAGTGCCAGCGAGATGCCACCCCATAACACAGTGCCAGCAAGGTATCACCCCATAACAGTGCCAGCAAGGTGCCACCTCATAACACAGTGCCAGCAAGGTGCCACCCCATAACACAGAGCCAGCATGGTGCCACCCCATAACACAGTGCCAGCAAGGTATCACCCCATAACAGTGCCAGCAAGGTGCCACCCCATAACACAGTGCCAGCAAGGTGCCACCCCATAACAGTGCCAGCAAGGTGCCACCTCATAACACAGTGCCAGCAAGGTACAGTTAGGGCCAGAAATATTTGGACAGTGACACAATTTTGGCGAGTTGGGCTCTGCATGCCACCACATTGGATTTGAAATGAAACCTCTACAACAGAATTCAAGTGCAGATTGTAACGTTTAATTTGAAGGGTTGAACAAAAATATCTGATAGAAAATGTAGGAATTGTACACATTTCTTTACAAACACTCCACATTTTAGGAGGTCAAAAGTAATTGGACAAATAAACATAACCCAAACAAAATATTTTTATTTTCAATATTTTGCTGCAAATCCTTTGGAGGCAATCACTGCCTTAAGTCTGGAACCCATGGACATCACCAAACGCTGGGTTTCCTCCTTCTTAATGCTTTGCCAGGCCTTTACAGCCAAAGCCTTCAGGTCTTGCTTGTTTGTGGGTCTTTCCGTCTTAAGTCTGGATTTCAGCAAGTGAAATGCATGCTCAATTGGGTTAAGATCTGGTGATTGACTTGGCCATTGCAGAATGTTCCACTTTTTTGCACTCATGAACTCCTGGGTAGCTTTGGCTGTATGCTTGGGGTCATTGTCCATCTGTACTATGAAGCGCCGTCCAATCAACTTTGCAGCATTTGGCTGAGTCTGGGCTGAAAGTATATCCCGGTACACTTCAGAATTCATCCGGCTACTCTTGTCTGCTGTTATGTCATCAATAAACACAAGTGACCCAGTGCCATTGAAAGCCATGCATGCCCATGCCATCACGTTGCCTCCACCTTGTTTTACAGAGGATGTGGTGTGCCTTGGATCATGTGCCGTTCCCTTTCTTCTCCAAACTTTTTTCTTCCCATCATTCTGGTACAGGTTGATCTTTGTCTCATCTGTCCATAGAATACTTTTCCAGAACTGAGCTGGCTTCTTGAGGTGTTTTTCAGCAAATTTAACTCTGGCCTGTCTATTTTTGGAATTGATGAATGGTTTGCATCTAGATGTGAACCCTTTGTATTTACTGTCATGGAGTCTTCTCTTTACTGTTGACTTAGAGACAGATACACCTACTTCACTGAGAGTGTTATGGACTTCAGTTGATGTTGTGAACGGGTTCTTCTTCACCAAATAAAGTATGCGGCGATCATCCACCACTGTTGTCATCCGTGGACGCCCAGGCCTTTTAGAGTTCCTAAGCTCACCAGTCAATTCCTTTTTTCTCAGAATGTACCCAACTGTTGATTTTGCTACTCCAAGCATGTCTGCTATCTCTCTGATGGATTTTTTCCTTTTTTTCAGCCTCAGGATGTTCTGCTTCACCTCAATTGAGAGTTCCTTTGACCGCATGTTGTCTGGTCACAGCAACAGCTTCCAAATGCAAAACCACACACCTGGAATCCACCCCTGACCTTTTAACTACTTCATTGATTACAGGTTAACGAGGGAGACGCCTTCAGAGTTAATTGCAGCCCTTAGAGTCCATTGTCCAATTACTTTTGGTCCCTTGAAAAAGAGGAGGCTATGCATTACAGAGCTATGATTCCTAAACCCGTTCTCCGATTTGGATGTGGAAACTCTCATATTGCAGCTGGGAGTGTGCACTTTCAGCCCATATTATATATATAATTGTATTTCTGAACATGTTTTTGTAAACAGCTAAAATAACAAAACTTGTGTCACTGTCCAAATATTTCTGGCTCTAACTGTATGTATATGTGGCGCCCCGCAACGAGTGCGTCACAAGGGAGTATTGCAGCCGCAATATTCTCTAGACAAAGCAGTGAAATAGTTAACTCAGAGATCCAACCCAACATACAACACCTAGAACAGGGGACCAATCATAGGTCCTGGTGGGTGGAGTGTTAGGGTAGTGAAGAGAACACAATAATCTAGACAGTGAGTTGAGACGTAGTCTAGAACTTGAAGAGAGCAGACTAGAACTTGGAGTGGAGCGGGGGCTCCGCACTCCGTGCGGGCCCCTGGGCCGTCACCGGTCGGGTGTCAGCACCTGAGGCCTTAACTACCGGGAATGGGCATTTCTACACGGGTTCCCAAAAGACTCCCGTGCCCACAACTTACAGCCGGTTCACTGGTACCGAAGCTGGCAGCAGTTCACCTCTGTCACGCGAACCAGCCCCGTGGAGGAGCAGCTTTATAGGAGCACCCCACCACCAGCCAGTTTCCAGTCGTCTAACCAGCGGTGTACCCACCGAGGGACCCAAGGCTCCCCAAAGCATCCAGAACGTACATCATGGATAGGGCATTGAAGCAGCCTCCCCGTACCCGACCTGGTATTCCTGGGCGACGCTGGCACGAGAAGCTAAGGAGGTAGAGAGGAGGTACACTGCGGATCTCTGAGGAGCACTATCACTGCTAAGTCCACCCGGTCTTCTATTCAACCACTGTAAGCCATGTACTGCCTGCTGGTTACAGTAAAGAACCGTTGCAGAGACTATCTGTGTCCGTGTCTCCTTATGAACTGTCCGTCATAAACTTAAGGTAACCGCAGCTGCCGCACAACATCTTGAGCAGCTCCAGCCCCCGGGGATCACCGCTCAGCCTGTGGGGAGCGTAACATCTTGCTGCTGTCCATCACCCCGGGAGGTTCCGCAGCGTCGGTAGCCCTTACCGAATCTACTCATAGGTGGCGTCACGAAGAAAACAAATTAAAACCCCTTTTTAATCTGTTCCCGTAAGACGACCTCAATTTTGATCTGCACTACACCGGGCCCCACTACCGGCAGGCGCGGTCCACCCGTGACAAGGAAGGAGAAGAATCGCCTGTCTAAACCGGGAGTAACCCTGGCCCCTGGTGTGCGTCAGAAAATGGCGTCACGAACAGGATACGAGCAGGCCCGTTACCAACGGGTATGTTGTGCTTAAACTGGACTTTATTGTCTACAATTGGACTTTGTTCGTCCTAAAAAGAACTTTCCCGCCTTTACACCATTGGGTCAAGATGGCGCCCAAGATGGCGTTCCCGCCACAAGAAGCCGCCACGTGAAGCCCAGGAGTGAGTCAACCCCCCCCCTCACTGTGGGAGGGCTAAAGACAAAAGGCGCCAAACTCTTTGTCCGCCCTGATTGCTCGAATCAACCATGGGGGCGGACCCCAAAGACTTTTCCCACGATTGGACTACAAAAGCCCAGAGGAGATGGGAGTGTCATACCTAGACACACCGACAGAGAGAGAAGACATCTTCACCAGCTCAACCAGAACGTCTTACCGGTTGATCGGGTGTGGTTTCCCTCCAAAGAAGAATGGCCAGCATGAGACTCCAAGACCTGATGCGGGAGGTCGAGGCGGAGGCCAGAGCAGCCATAAGCCAACCGGGTCCGGATCCTGCCCTTACCATAGACGGCAGCCCCGACTTCTGGCTAGAGGCTCTACAAGACCTCCGGGTGCGGTTACTAGAGACAGTGGAATGGACGATCCGTAGCTGGAGCGCGACCCTAGGCAGACGACTACACCATGCGATGCAGCAGAGCCGACCGGGTGCAGCTTCTCCAAGCCCAGACGACGTCACCAGCTTCTCGACCGCCTCACCCTCGCCTACCACCTGTCCTGCTCCGTCACCTGAGCCAATAGACTGTGTCATTCCGGTGGAGGCCGCAACTCGACCCGTTCCAGCGACCAACATCGCAACCGATTCCGTTCTTGAGCCGGAGCTCATAACACGCTCCATGGAAGAACTCGATCTCTACCAGGTTCCACCTGCGGAACCCGCGACTAGTTTCCACACTACCGAGACTGTCGCTTGTTTCTCCCTTGAACCGGAGGCTTCCCTTGCAACTACAGAGGCCTACCTGGTAACCGGGATTGAAACACCTTTACCTGCGGAAACAGATGAAGAGGCAGGCAGCCTGGAAGCCCTACAGGACGTCCCTACGGAAGGATCCGCAGCACCACCGCCCCGTTGTACAACGGAACAAGCTTTAACGTCTTTCACCAACGAGCAGCCTGATGTGGTCATCGAGGAAGAGGTCGGAGAGGATGACGACGAGACCCACAGCACCGCTGAGGATTTCGACACCGGGTTCGCTTGGGAGACAACAAAGAACTTCCTTCCGGGCACACAGCTCGGGTACACTGGTCGGGTGCACTGCCGACACCTTCCCCTGTGCCGTTCCACCGGGTTCCGATACAGACAGCCCGCCAAGTTCAAGCTTCCCGCCAAACCACCAGCTCCATTACTCATCTTTGCACCCCGAGCCGTAACGACGGAGATGTACGCCAGAGACGACGAGAGGAGTGGCAAGCCCGAGAACGCGCCAACATGGAGGCCCGTGCCGAGGCTCGCCGCCAGCCGCCGCTGCCTGATGAACTCCGCCGTGAAGGTAGAATTTCCACCTTTAATTTAAATACCGGGTGGGGGTTCGCTTGGGAGGTGGGTTTGAATGAGGAGGTGTTTGTGGGGCGCCGGGACGTTGAGTCAAACTTGCCAAGAGGACATCCCGATCGCGACCTATACCGGGGCGATATTATCACCTACGAGCGCTATGCTTGTGCAGATGGGTGGTTCGCTATCCGGGTACGCCATCACCCTCAGAGCCAGTGACTTTAAAACTTGAACTTTCATCAATGACTCTGTTCCCGTTAATCATTGACTGTGTGATCTCGCGGCTACAGCCTGGACTCTAGTTAAAGTACAGCCGACCGCCCGCCGGGTCCGCACAAAGTGATTACCTGTTTCTTTGCTTATAACATCAAAGCATTTCTTTACCTGTTTTTCTATTTTAATAAAAGTGTGTCATATATGTATAAAAATGTAAAAACCTCTGTAATGTGAGTAGTTTGACGCTTGGGGACAAGCTGATTTAACCAAGGGGGAGTGTGGCGCCCCGCAACGAGTGCGTCACAAGGGAGTATTGCAGCCGCAATATTCTCTAGACAAAGCAGTGAAATAGTTAACTCAGAGATCCAACCCAACATACAACACCTAGAACAGGGGACCAATCATAGGTCCTGGTGGGTGGAGTGTTAGGGTAGTGAAGAGAACACAATAATCTAGACAGTGAGTTGAGACGTAGTCTAGAACTTGAAGAGAGCAGACTAGAACTTGGAGTGGAGCGGGGGCTCCGCACTCCGTGCGGGCCCCTGGGCCGTCACCGGTCGGGTGTCAGCACCTGAGGCCTTAACTACCGGGAATGGGTATTTCTACACGGGTTCCCAAAAGACTCCCGTGCCCACAACTTACAGCCGGTTCACTGGTACCGAAGCTGGCAGCAGTTCACCTCTGTCACGCGAACCAGCCCCGTGGAGGAGCAGCTTTATAGGAGCACCCCACCACCAGCCAGTTTCCAGTCGTCTAACCAGCGGTGTACCCACCGAGGGACCCAAGGCTCCCCAAAGCATCCAGAACGTACATCATGGATAGGGCATTGAAGCAGCCTCCCCGTACCCGACCTGGTATTCCTGGGCGACGCTGGCACGAGAAGCTAAGGAGGTAGAGAGGAGGTACACTGCGGATCTCTGAGGAGCACTATCACTGCTAAGTCCACCCGGTCTTCTACTCAACCACTGTAAGCCATGTACTGCCTGCTGGTTACAGTAAAGAACCGTTGCAGAGACTATCTGTGTCCGTGTCTCCTTATGAACTGTCCGTCATAAACTTAAGGTAACCGCAGCTGCCGCACAACATCTTGAGCAGCTCCAGCCCCCGGGGATCACCGCTCAGCCTGTGGGGAGCGTAACATCTTGCTGCTGTCCATCACCCCGGGAGGTTCCGCAGCGTCGGTAGCCCTTACCGAATCTACTCATAGGTGGCGTCACGAAGAAAACAAATTAAAACCCCTTTTTAATCTGTTCCCGTAAGACGACCTTAATTTTGATCTGCACTACACCGGGCCCCACTACCGGCAGGCGCGGTCCACCCGTGACAAGGAAGGAGAAGAATCGCCTGTCTAAACCGGGAGTAACCCTGGCCCCTGGTGTGCGTCATATATATATATATATATATATTATATATATATATACTGTGTGTAACATGTATAGGTGTCATGTATTATATGTAATATACAGAAATCATGAATTATGTTTAATGTATAGGTGTTGTGTCTTGTGTAGTACAGGCTCTGCTCGCGGAGGCGCTGCACGGTAGAAGAAGAAGAGAGCGCAGTGAGGGAACAGCAGGGAACGGCAGGCACACCACCGAGGGTCCTGAGTGAATCATCCCGGTTCCTTGGTGACTACCTAGGCCAGAGAGAGACCCGAGTGACTGTAACATCTGTTAATTTGCCTGAAGTGCTGCAAGTAAACCTGTTTTAAACCTGAATTAAAGACTGTGTGACGTACTTTATTTCATTCACCTGAAGAGCTGCACACTTGCTGCATTGAAAGGACAAGTGACTGAGCTGTGTGGTAAGCTGCCTCCCTGTGTAAAAACTATGAAAACTGCCCCGGGATCCCACTCCACCTATGGGGAGCGTAACCATCTGGTTGCCCTATCATCACCTCGGAGGTCTGACCTGCAGCCCCGGTAACCATACCGGAACTGTAGGTGGTGTGGCGCCCCGCCAATGCAGGCGTCACAGATGAGTAAAGAGGTGTAAATGCTCCAGCTGCAAGTGGACCCTAGGATGGTGGGTGGGACCCATTCCCAGCACTCCCACATTAGTTGATGGTGGGAGGTTACCCAGGAGGGGATAAATTCACCTCTAGGGGGAACAAGAAGGTCTTAAGTCTTTGGTCTTTGGTCTTTTGTCTTTGCTACTAGGTCTCTCGGCTGAGGGACCAGGAGGAGATGGAGGAGGAGGAAAGGTTTTTGGAAGATAGCTAAGTGGAACAAGGCGGAAGGTCACACCGGGTCGGTTACAAGCCGTACCGGAGGAAAGAAGAAGGGACCTTGAGGAGGTCCTGAAAGAGGGCGGCCGACAAGAGAAGTACGGGCCCTAGAGAGAAAGGGATATACTGAGAGTGGAGCATCCATACTCCAGGGGATACTCCAGTCCAGCCAGGGGAACGCCGTGCCCTAGGAACCGGCCAAGTCCAGCTTGCAGTCAGCAACCGGCTGCTGTGGCTTGTTCATCAGCCGCAGCACCCTGCCATCGGAGAGGTCTGCCTGCTTCCTCACCAATGTGGGAGGGGACTCCCGGTACTACCTACACGGAGCTACTGGGTATAGATCGATCCAAAGCGGGGAAGAACGGACACGGGTTAGTTAACGAAGGTACACCAATGGTTCCACCATACCACCTGGGATCCACGTGCAACCACCCGTTAATCTACCTGTCTTTGTAACATTTAAAGTGCTGAACTGTTAACTGTAGCCGCTGCTGCTACAACCAACAGTAAAGTACCCGGGAGAAAGTGACTTTGCCTCTGCCTGTGTTTCCTTTTGCATGAACTTGTTCCCTTTGCCCAGTCCTACCAGTAGAGGACTTTGCCAACTAGCCGCATTACCATCTACCTCCGGCGGACTGTGGTGGCGCTGGTGGCCCATCACCAGAGACTACAGGTGGCATCACGAGAACTGTACATAGAATCCCCTGTAAAAATAACCCCTTTTTGAAATGTCACTCTGGACACAGGATCAGGCGCGTCCACCATTCCCCATGACACAGCAACGTTAACCCCTTGGAGCCTGATACCCGAGTACCCCAAAGCCTGAGGCTCGACAGTGGCGTCACAAACTACTTTTATTTTTATCATTTTCCCCGACTTTTTAGCGACCACCAGGGCCACGGAACTGGGGACAGGCCCCAGTGACATTTCCCCGTGAAACAACACCTGGAACAGAGTACTGAGCACCCCAGGGCCCTATATGTGTCATGTATTGTTGACACACCCACTCAAGAGCTGGGTGGTTACTCGTTGTTCTGCTTCACCTCTCTTTGGTTCTTTTCAAGGGGACAGACGGGGGCCGAGATCCGGTCCCGTGACCCTGGCGGTGTAATTTTAATAAACGGGAAGATGAAGGGATAAAAGGGGGTATTCGTGATGACACTTGCGGTATGTGTCTAGGACGGCCGCCGCTGCTTCAGAACCTCTGGGAAAGGTGACCAGCAGCTTGGATGGCTTCGCTCCCCACAGACGGAGCGTAGTCCCCAGGGCAGTGGAGTGGTTTCCCCTGGCTCGTACCTTGGCAGTTGGTCACTCAGTTAACCGTACTCTCAGTATTACGGGCGGCCTCTGCGGCCGATGGTTGCCGCAAACAAACGTCTCTCATACCACAGATGCAGTTCCGTTACTTTTACTCAGGTGTTAAACATGGCCACTGGGTACGCTCCTGCCAGTCTCCGGTTCGCTCTTTCTCCAGAGCCGGGTTAGTGAAGTCAAGCCATGGTTTGTGTCCTTTGTGTCCTCTCAGTATGTCTCAGTCTCTGGTGGGTTTCCTCTCTCTCAGCGATATAAGGAGTAGTTCTCTTCTGAAGCGAGCGTAGCATCGCTCTGCCCTCCAGGCTCTCAACGCTCTCCGATTCACAGAGCTCAAGTACCGGAGGCCACGGGTTCTTTGGTGTCCCGGGCGCCATTAGGTCACTCTCCCGGTGACTGCTCCCTAGTTCGTCCACCTTGCCCAAGATGTGTCAGGTGATCTGCTACAGCTCCTGTTAGAAGTCAGGGGCCTCAGGAATTACGGCTCAGGCATGAAGTATCCACACCGTGTTCCGGGTTCGGGTCCCTGTGTCGTCCACCAACCCCTGTGTCTCGTCAGATTCGGGCGTACAGGAAACCGATGTCTCGTACGCACCACTAAGGCTCTTCTCTTTCTCTGCCGGTCAGTTCTCTCTCTCCTGTGGGCGAAAGGGGTTGCGTTGCTTCAACCCACGGGAGTCAGCACCACACTGCCTTTACACTCCTGACTACCACTCCTTGACAGTCGATGTTACTCCTCCGGTCCCCTTCTACTGTCTCTCTAACACTGTCCTGTCCCCCTTTTTGTGACCTGGGTCCTCCCTCAGGGTCCACCCACCGTCGTGGGGCCTGTTACTACGTGTGTGTGTTTTCCTTGCTCAACTGCACCATCCCGACACCTGTAGAACAGGGACGCTACATTCCCTAACCGCGGGAATGCAGTACCTCTGGTGGCGGCTTACCCGGTGGGGCGCCACATTCCACCTTGGCAGAATAAGCTCGTCCCCGAGAGACCTGGTACCTCGGACACTCACAAAAATAATTTTTTTATATGCATAATAATGATAACAATTAACAATAACATTGTTCAGCGTTTTTCTTCCCTTTAAGGAGGCACGGTTTCTTAAACGTTGCATAACAGAGTCCAGTATCAAAAATAAAATGTCTGTCACATTATTCTCAAAAATAAAACCAAAAAGTGCTCTTTAAAAACGAGAGACTACAGTCCAGTGAGGAGCATTAACCCTACCGGGGCATAAAAACAGTTCTGTTCAAAGTCCTCTGCCCAGCTGTCAGTGTCCATTGCAGGTAAAATATGTACACTCTATAATTTACATTCTCTGGTACCTAACTAACCAATTTTACAAACATTATTTACACACAGTAACATGCTAACTAATATTTACACGACTTTTTGTTCTCACTTAGGGGAACGGACCACTTGCCTGTAAATTGTCTTTACCCTGGAAAGTTCATCCGCCTCAGCATGTGAGGCTCGAGGCTGCAGTATCTTGTATACGCACAGGGTGTCTCAGCCCCACCGTCCCATGCACCGGGTGTAGCCAACCTCCTCGCCTGGGCGGAGGTCTCGAACAGGGTGTCCTTTCGGGAGATTGAACTCCATGTCCCATTGGCTGACGAACACCTCCTGCTCCAGTCCATAGTCCTTAATAAACCCCCAGCTGTTCTTAAGGTGAAAGTCTACAACTACCTCGTGGCGCCACTCCACTGGATTCGGAACTAAGGTCTGCCTCATGCACCTTTTCTCCTTGAGGTTGGCCTCCTCCTGCAGCTGCCAACGGTCTCTGCGCTGCTGTCGCTCATCTTCCTCCTCGGCTTGCCTTTGGGGTCAGTAGCTGTCGTCTCGCCTGCTCCACACTTGGTTCTCCGCCTGGGCCGCGATCTCCGGGATCTCTGCTGAGCTCTCACTGTTCTCCGACTCGATGGCATCACCCTCGTCCTCTAACTGCGGTGCTGACTTTGGCGATTCAGGTGTAGCAAACGGCGGTTCCTCTGGCGTCTCTGGTGTTGCCACCCGACTCTGGCTTGACGGCTCCGGTACTAGCGCTGCTGCTGGTTCTGGTTCTGGCACTGCTGCTGCAAGCTCTTCCACTGGCATAACTGTTGGTGGTTCTGGAGGCACTAGCACCAGGGCTTGTGGGGCAGCTCTCTGCAGCTGGGACCGTCTCCAAGCATTCACGGCCCACAACTGCGCAGCGTTCAACAGGTGGCTCAGTTCACGCATAGCCTCCTCAAAGTCCTGTACCCAGTCTCTAGCTTCCCGCCGGGGTGCAAAAACTGCTGTCCGCCATGATGTCTCCTTCTCCTTGCACCACGCAGTTCTTCTTCTTTCTGCTTTCTTAAGGCCTCGTCCTTCAGGCCTCATCTCCTCCTCTAGGCGGGGTCAGCAACTCTCCATAGCAGGCCACCTTGGCTTTTCCTAAGTACTCTGGGTGGGCCTGCTATTTCACGCCTTCTCCAAAGTACTTCCCAAGATGAAGGCCTAGACATACCCCTGACCTGCATGTGGCGCTTGCTCTTCTCCCACCTCCATTTTAGCGAGCTAGTTCTTACACTGTTCTTAACTGTTCTTTAAGGCGCACGAGACCTGTTCTCTCTGGGCCACTCGCATTCTGTTTGTGATGCCAGGTTGACACACCCACTCCAGGGATGGGAAAGACTTGGGAACCGGGCGGTTACTCATTGTTCTGCTTCACCTCTCTTCGGTTCTTTTCATGGGGACCTGGTCCTGTGACCCTGGAGGTGTCATTTTAATAAAAGAGAAGAATAAAAGAGAAGATGTTAGGGAAAGTCTGGGGGATAAAAAGGGGTATTCTTGATGCTACCTGCGGTGTGTGGCCAGGGTGGCCGACGCTGCTTCAGAACCTCTGGGAACGGTGACCAGCAGCTTGGATGACTTCACTTCCCACAGGGGGAGCACAGTCCCTTGGGCAGTGGAGTGGTTTCCCCCGGCTCGTACCTTGGCAGTTGGTCACTCAGTTAACAGTACTCTCGGTGTTACGAGTGGCCTCTGCGGCCCATGGTCACCGCAAACAAAAGTCTCTCACACCACAGTTGTGTGGCGCTCCTATGGGAAGGCGCCACAGGGAGGTACTGCACCCCAGACATAAGGTGTTTAGGGCCGAGTCCCTGTGTTGTCCACCAACCCCCCTGTCTCATCAGATTTGGACATACGGGAAATCGATGTCTCGTCCGCACCCCTAGGGCTCTTTTCTTTCTCTGCTGGTCAACTCTGTCCCTCCCGTGGGCGAGCGGCGTGGCATTGCTTCAGCCCATGGGAGTCAGCACCACACCGCCTCTACACTCCCGACTACCACTCCTCGACAGTCGATGTCACTTCTCCCGTCTCCTTCTACTGTCTCCTCTAACACTGTCCTGTCCCCTTTTTTGTGACCTGGGTCCTCCCTTAGGGTCCACCCACCAACCCGTGGCCTGTTACTACATGTGTGTGTTTTCCGGGCTCAACTGCACTATCCCGACACCTGGAGAACAGGGGCACTACATTCCCTAACCGTGGGAATGCAGTACCTCTGGTGGCGGCTTACTCGGTGGGGCGCCACATTGTCATGTGTGACGAAAAGAAACGGAGACTGGAGAATAAACCGGGATGAAAACACCATGCATTGAGGATCTGATATTGAAAGTGGAGGAATACAGTAATGAATATGGTTAGATATCCAAGGTGGTCACATGTAGGTCATCAGACTATTTCTTTAGGCTCATGGCCTTTAGCTCTGTGATAAAAACCTGGCTTCAGTGGCACATCTAGCCAAATCATATCTCATACTTTGCAGTGACAAGGAGCAAACATCCTGAAACATCTTGTTTGCAAATTGAGAATATGATTTGGCTTAGATCCTTGGTCATATGACAAGGCTTGTTAAAGGGTCAATATTGACTTTTAGGATTGCTACTTCCAATAGGTGGCGCTAGAGTTCAAGTCATCTTCGGAGGCAATTTGCATACTAATAGTCTGTGTAACATTATACAGGCACTGGGTCTGGTACATTTTTCTCTTATAGCCAGCATGCTAATATATAATACAGCCACTAGATGGCATCATCCAGCTCTTTTGGAATCTAGAGCTGCTTCACAGGATCTCTCATGATGCAGCCATCAATCACTGTCATTTAGGGTTACTCACCCATAGCAGCTTTAGTACATGTTTTATTTTTTCTTTTGCCGCAAAACACTGCATTTTTTAAAAATCACAATAAACAGTCCACTTAGCTGCAGTTTAGCATTTACTGTAAACTGCTCCCTCATACCAAACCAAGACAGGTTTGTAAATGTGCACATTTCATATATATAACCATCCTAATGAACCTTCCTCTTAACCCCTTACCAACATCTACCGTACATGTATAGCACATGTTGGGTGCAGGTGTATGCAGAGGACTCAGGAGCTGAGCCTGCACCAAACCAGAGAGTGGCATCTGTCTGTAACAGCAGCAATGGCATACCACTAACGGCATCAGGCTACATGACCGCAATGGGGCCCATGAGCTGGGAAAGCCTGATGCCAGTGCTATGGATGCTGATACAGTTGAAAGCAATGATGGCAGAGGCAGGCGTCCATCTACTCCTCCATCATTCTCCCTGTGCATTTGAGCTCTGACATCTCAGCAGGTGCAATGGCGTTTTTACAGTGCAGAGCTGCAGACCTCATGCTGCGGGGTCCAGAGCAGTGGTGGAATGGGGAGAAGTGAGTACTTTTTTTTTTTTATTAATTGATGGCTATTATACAGTTTGGATGGCTATGTGGGTCCTATTATACAGTTTGCAGGGCTATGTAGAGGCCTTTATACAGTTTGGAGTGTTATGGGGGGTCATAACACTGTTTGGAGGGCCATTATACTGTTTGGAGGGCATTATACTATGTATGAGCCATTATACAATGCGGCAGTGCCATCATACAAAATAAGGACTATTATAGTGAATGGAGGGCTTTTTATACTCTATGGAGGGCCATTATGCTGTATGGAGGACTGTGGCGGGGCCATTATACTGCGTTGGGACATCATACTATGTTGGGGTCACCATACTTTGTGGAGTGGGACATACTATAGGTTCATCATACAAACTGTGCATGTGTAGAAATTCATTGTGGGGGTATCATAATGTGTTTATTGGGCACTTTTATTGAGATCACACTTTATGGGGGCCATGAAAGGAGTATTTTAAAGTAAGGAGATACTCAAAGGCTTCAATAAGAGGAAAATTACTTTTTAGGGGCTGTAAAGTTATGACTTATCCTCTTCTGCAACCCCATTGAATCTTTTTTATTATTTTTTTGTAGGCAGGGGGCAATTAAGACTTGTGCTATGGGACCTTACGATTTTTGTGTATGGCCCTGAACAGGAGTGATCAGAGATAGGATTAGGTCCCGGCCATTATCCCCTTAAATTCCGCTCTCAATCCCTGACAATGGCATTTAAGGCAAGAAATCCCGAGGTCCATTGTTTCGGGCGGCCATTGTCTCCCTGGAGAAGTGAAACAATGATGTATGTTTGGTAAGTATACAGCTATTATAGGTGTGGTCCTAGCTGATTATAATATACTGTATATTACCATAGCACAAATGTAGGTAATAAAAATAACTTTGTTCAGATAAAAATGTAATGAAAACATCTCAGGTAGATATTTGGTCATCAAACAAATGAAGAAAGAACACGACAAACAATGGCCACAATGTAATCAAATGAAAAAATAGATTAAAGGATAGTGAAGGCAGCACTCTGTTTTTCCAAAAATCTAACCAACTTTTATTGGCCCATATGTAACCACAACGTTTCAGTACACAGACTTTTGTCAAGTGGTCGACGACTTCCGATCATTCGCAGTGAGCCTCTCTGAAGTCAGGGTGCATACACCCACAGGGGCGTGATAACATGCCAAGTGCGCCGACTAGTCAAGAGAACTAACGCCCCCTCGACTAGTCAAAGCCCTAATTAGTATCTCATAAGTAGTCTTTAGAAATACTTTTTCTATAGATCTCTTTATATATGTTACTACATAGAAGGACTGTTAGGTAGGGATTATAGATATGGGCACAGAGCTGCTCATGGTTCTGTGTGCACAGGGGACATGACAGGTTCCTTTGAAAGGGGTTTGAAAAATCACATTATGCATTATGCATGATCAACCACTGATACAGTCACAAGGTGCTCTTTATAGCCCTGTGTCTAAGGATTGGCAGAGTCCCAGATGTTAGATCCCCACAATTGGAGGTTACCCCTTATCCCCAATGATATGGGATAACTTCCAAACTTGAGATCAACTCTTTAAACAGGTTCCCTCATGGAATTATCACATACAAAATATGATAATAGGGTGTCAATTCATGCATCATGTAGATATCAAATAAAGCAAATGATCTTTTTAACCAGTAGGTTCACAAACTAGTCCATTGGATGCTTTCCATACGTGTATAGTGGATCTTAAAGATTTACACGATCAAACTATTGGTGATCATTCAAGATTTAATTTGCCTACACAGCACAGTAAAAATAATAACCTCATAATTAGAGATGAATTAACCGGACTTTGAAGTTCAGAATTTGTACCAAATACAGACTTTAGAGAAAATGTTCGAGTTTGGAGTTTGGGTGACTCAATGACTGACTTCCAATGAGGTTCAGGTCAAGTTTGGGTCCAGAACAGAACTTTAAAAATAAGTCCGGCTGAACCCGCAGAACCCGAACTTCCACCGGTCCACTGATCTCTAGTCATAATATGTAGAGTGGATAAAGTCCAGGGTCACACATGCCCATCTGCTTTTTTAAGCCCTTAGAAAAACGGATCCATTTTTCTAAGGGTGCCAATAGTGTCCCCTGAGGTCCTCGACAATTTTTGGAAATCTTTGGACTTAGGCAGGCTTCACATTGGCGTTCCCCTTTCCAGCGTTCTGTGGAGGGGAACCGCAATGTGAGCGCAGCAGCGCAAGCCCCTATCTTTATAATGGGGACGCACGGTGCTGCGCTTGACTGCGCATGACCGTGCGCTCCCATTCACTGCCATATGTAATTTGTACGCAGGCGGACACCTGCGCACAAATCACACAGTCTCGTCCGCACCAGGGACGCGACATGTTGCATTCCTGGTGCGGACAAGAGTGTGTGATTTGTGCGCAGGTGTCCACCTGCGTACAAATCACATATTGCAGTGAATGGGAGTGCACGTCATGCACAGTCAAGCGCAGCACTGTGCGTCCCCATTATAAAGATAGGCACTTGCGCTGGCTGTGCTCACATGGCGGTTCCCCTCCCAGAACACTGCAGAGGGAAACACCAATGTGAAGCCAGCCTTAGCCATTTTTTTCCAAAAAATGCATGCGTTAACGCATGATGCCTATATGTACCGTGCGTTAACGCATGCGTCTCCCATAGGGCCCCATGTTAAAAAATGCTGCACAAAAAGACACACACATACATTATCGCATATGCGCTTTTGGACTTTGAAAAAAAATGTTCAAAATGATCCCAAAAATGTATTTAAGCCAAAAACGGATGGTATGTGTGACCCTGGCCAAAGAAGGTAATATCATGCTGCTTGACAAAACAATGTAATATGCAATTTATGTTCTTAACGATACTAGCACATATCAAATATTAAAAAGTAACCTTACCTCCTTTTTCTAGGTTTTAAACAGCGATTTTGTTTATCATGGAGCATCTAAACAAGCCCAACATCTCATAGTAGACCACTCAGTGATCCCCATTTTTCATGGACCCCTCAAAATATACAAAAAATTATTTCCACCATTATAAAGACCCATAATAGTGGGCATAGGATCATTATTAACCTCTTTGTAGTTGGGTCAATGAGTGCCTACAACCTTTAGTCATTCATACATTAAAGTCAGTAAGGTAGTTCTTACAATTTTTTACAACTTAAGTGGAACCCTCATCTAATATGGGTTTCTTATGATGTAACAGCATTACAATCCTCGATTATACATGATCTAGCAAATAATGACATAGCACATCATCTATACAGATATAGCCATTAAATCCCAGAATTGTGCGAATAGCTAATACCGTCATAGATGATCTTCTAACTATTTCACAACAATTATTTCTCGTCTGATGGACCCGTTTCACCCTACGATATCGTTAACGATATCATTGATACATCACGGCTTTTGGGGCTTTGCTACGACGTCGTAACGACGTAGTTGCGTGTGACACGTACATACGATCAACGATAAGTCGGCTGATCGTTGATCGGAGGTTTTGATCACGACCTTAAATCAGTCGTTGATCGTTCATTCAACCTGCAGCATCGGTGTGTGACACCTAGATAACGATGTTGTTTACAACTTCGCCTATTCAGAACTAGAGACGATTGCTGTCGCGGAATCGTTGCTGCGCTT
Source organism: Allobates femoralis (assembly GCA_033576535.1). Classification (NCBI taxonomy): domain Eukaryota; kingdom Metazoa; phylum Chordata; class Amphibia; order Anura; family Aromobatidae; genus Allobates; species Allobates femoralis. The sequence goes on from JARQOC010000001.1 coordinate 95,022,870, forward strand.
TCGCGATATCTATACGTGTGACCCTCACTAGTGATCAATTAACGACGTTCCAGTGGTCTAGGTCAAGTCGGATCGTTGGTCGGATCACTGGGACATTGAAACGTGAACGGGCCCTTTACAAATTTGTGGATCAACAATGAGAACTAAAGTCTTAAGGCTGGTTTACACGTAACGCGCACCAGCGATGCCGACAACGATCCGACCTGACCGGGGTCGCTGGTGCGTCACTACGTGGTCGCTGGAGAGATGCCAGACAGGCAGATCACCCAGCAATGCGCCGACACCCACGGTCATTGGGATCGTTCCGGGTCTCGGGCGCAGACTGGGGATCGCTGGTAAGTCTGCCAGTTACACATAGTGATGCAGCCTGGCCAGCAGGAGATCGCCAAGTGAAAAATGGTCCAGGCCATTCAATAAACATCAGCGATCTCTCAGCGGGGGGCCGATCGCTGCTAAGTGTCACACGCAGCGAGATCGCAGGCAAGGTCTCTGCTACTTCATAAAACTGGTGACGTAGCAGCAATCTCGTTAGCGATCTCGCTATGTGTAAACCGACCTTTACCCACTTCGTCTACTTCTATTTATCTTGATGAGAGGAATTTATTTTCTCTTGCAACAACAATCCTTTTGCTTCTCATATATGCTGGTATGGCCATACATGCCGTACCAGCATTTACCTCTTACCTTAATCAGAATAATCTCAATCTTCAGTTTACAAGCATTGCACTATTGAATTCCATTATCTTTTTAGGCGTCATGCCGACATCTTCAGCCATTCTGTAGATACACAATGTTATAAGTAAGATACAGCAGAACACACATTGCTACACACAATCGGCCACTATCCACCACACAGCATTAAATCAATTCCTGCTGGGGAACTCATCTGTACCAAAAGACCTTGTTCCAACAATATCCCATCATGGGCGTACCCAGGATCAAAACTAGGGAGGGGGCAAGCCATGGTCGTTACCGCCTCCTATGGTACTCTGTCACACCAGCCCGAACATCATATCGGCCCGGTGCATTGTGGGGGCTGATCACATGTTCGGCCGGGCTCCGGCGCATGCCCAGTGCACATATTGAAGCTGCCCGTATATGTCATAAACCCCCACAATGCACAAGACCGGATATGACGTTCTGGCCGGCGCGTCAGAGTACCACAGGAGACGGGAGTTTCAAAAAGAGGTGAAAACAACAGAAGGAACGCTGATGCCCTTTAAAGGGAACCTATACTGGACAACATGTGCTCATTACATACACATCATACATGTTTTTTGCACAGAGACACAATCCACAAACATATACACAGACAAAAGCCAAACACACACAGAGACACAAGCCACATATACACACAGACAGACAAAATCCACACACAGGCAAGCCACAAGCTACACACAGACACAAGCCACACACACACGCCACACACAGACACAAGCCACACACAGGCACAACCCCACACACAAGCCCACACACAGAAACAAGCCAACACACACAGAGACACAAGCCACATACACACAATCCACACACACACACGCCACACACAGACACAAACCGACACACAGACACAAGCCGCACACACGCCACACACAGACACAAGCCCACACACAGGCACAACCCCACACACAAACACAAGCCAACACACACAGAGACACAAGCCACATACACACAATCCACAGACACAAGCCACACACACAAGCCACACACACAGAGACACAAGCCAACACACAATCCACAACACAAGCCACACACACAAGCCACACACACAGAGATGAGCCACACACACAATCCACACATAAGCCACGCACACACAGACACACAAGTAACACACAGACAAATGCCACACACAGACACATACACAGGCCACACCAAGACACAAGCCACAAACACAGACAAAAGCCACAGACACACAATCCACGCACACACACAACACACAAATAAATGCCAAACACATGCACAGGCCACAGACACAGAGACACATGCCACAGAGACACATGCCACAGACACAGAGACACATGCCACAGACACAGAGACACAAGCCACAGACACAGAGACACATGCCCAGACAAGACACAAGCCCACACACACAATCCACGCACACACACACAGCACACAGATAAATGCCAAACACATGCACGGCCACACACACAGACACCATATATACACACACATACACCCACACATGTATACACAGACACACATTTATATACACATATACACACTGTACACACACACCCGCACACACATATATACACAGACACACACACATATATACACACAGTACACACACATATATACACATATACATACTGTACACATCCACACATATATATACACACACACAAATACACACTGTACACACACATCCACACACACATATATATACATATATACACAGACACACATTTATATACACGTATACATACTGTACACACAATATATATACACAGAGGCACAATTTATATACACACTGTACACACACACCCCACACATATATAAATACACACATATACACACTGTACACATATATATACACACATACACAATGTACACACACACATATAAACAGACCCCACACACAATATATACATATACACACTGCACACACACATATATACACACATAGACATATAAGCACAGACTTCCACATATGCACACATACACACATGTTAGCAGTGTTTTGTTCTTTCCTTACCAGTGATGATCCTCTCTGAGTCTGGAAGGAAGGAAAGTGCAGGGCAGCTGTATAACTTCACAGGAGACAGCAGGATTGTCTTCCATGTGTGATGTGGCTGGGCACATGTAATGCCAGGCAGAGCAGCCCTTCCCCCACTTCCCCCTGCACTCTAGCCCCCCCCCCCCTCCTCTCCAGCAGTGTCAGCACAGACGCAGATAAGCGATGCCTCTGTAGAGAGCATCGCATACTAATTAGCCATGTGGTGGCTTTCCTGCTCCCTTCTTGGGGGGGGGCACCAGCCCCCCCCTTCCCCACTGCTGGGTACGCCCATGTATCCCATACAACAAACTTGCTGTAGATATGTGCCAAAATCTTACTAAAAGAGGATACCCAAAATTAACCATAGAACATGCTACAACCACACTGGTAATAGACCCAGAGAAACCCTATTGTAGTGTAAATAGAGCAGACTTTCTCCATTGAATACAATCAAGAATACAAACAAGTCATCACATTATTAGACTGATTTAACCAATTTTAAGAATTATCACATTGCCTCTGCCATTAAAAATATATATATGATTTTGTTGCAGGAAGGGGTCCCTCCCTTGGTTTAATTATTTTCCCCAGTCTTTTTCAAACCAATAGCAACTAACATACCTGGCTGCACCAACCAGGTGCTTATACATGCAATCACCCATGCCGTCACCTTTTTAAATATGTTGTGACAACTATTATGCTCCACTACAGCAATGACAAGGACACCTTTAAAACTAAATCTCAAAGACTGATGTATATACATCACGTAGGAGACACTGGGGCTGGGGTATATACATTCCATACATATATATACATCATAAAGGAAACTCTGGGGAGGATGTATGTATGATGAGCCCAGGGCCTGGGTTTGATGGAATAAATTGGGGAATCACTGGTGGTCGGGTTCCAGGATCCGTGCCCTGGCTGTCATTTGTTAGATGGAGGGGGGGAGATATTTACAGGGATAAAAAGTATGTGACGCCACCTGTGGATGCCAGTAATTTGGATACCGGCGCTGCAGGCCGGCCGCTGAGGTAATGATGGGTGCAGCTCAGTGTGGTCCAGCTCCCCACTGGTGGAGGATATGTAGCGCCCAGGCTTTGGGGTACTCGGGTGTCAGGCTGCAAGGGTTGATGCTTCGGTTGTCACGGGGAGTGGTGGCCGCGCCCAACCCGTGTCCTGGGCCTATCGTCCAAAAAAGGGGTAGTATGTACAGGGGATTATATACAGTGTTGTTGTGACACCACCTGTAGTTTCTGGTGAGATGCCACCAGTGCCGCCACAGTCCGCCGGAGGTAAATGGTACTGCGGCAAGCTGGTGAAGTCCTCCACAGGTAGGACTGGACCGATGGAAACAAGTTCATTTAAAGAAAACAAGCGGAGTCCAAAGTCACTGTTCCTCCGGGTGCTTTACTGTCATTTGCATTTGCCACATACAAAATCACAGCTCAGCACTCCTGATGGTATGAGGACAAGTAGCTTAACAGGTGGCTGCAGGCAGATCCTACGTGGTATGGTGGACCCTTGGTGTGTGCCTTCATGCTCTACCCCTGTCTGTTCCTTTCCTGCTTGCCAGGGGTGGTGTGAAGCCTGGTGACTTAAAGCCAACCTGGTCTCCTTCTTTCTCTCATTCTCACGACCTTCGGGTAACCTTCTGCTGGCAGACCACTTGCTCCTTCAACGGTGCCTGGTACCATCTCTTGGTTGCTCAGGTGCCCGGGAGAATTGTAGACTCCACGGGTCTCCGAATTTTCTGTGGTCCTAAAGTATCCCACAGGTGCGGGCTCCGGTGCCCGGTAAGCTGTCTGGGATAAACATCATCAAGTTCCTCCTCCCTTCAGACTGTCTGCGCCTGGGAAAGCTTTCTTTCTCCTTAAGCTCTTTCTTCTTCCTCCATCTCTCCTGGTACCTCAGCCGAGAGACCCTACGCTCCAACAACCCTCTGTGCTCTCTAACTTAGAGGCAAAGACCTCCTTGTTCCCCCTAGAGGTGGTTTTATTCCCTCCCGGTTAACCTCCCACTGTGTAATCTAGTGTGGGAGTGCTGTTAATGGGCACCACCCACCATCCTAGAATCCACCTGCAGCTGGAGTATCTGCACCTCTTTTACGGGTGCAGTACCCCTCTGTGACGCCTGCTTGGCGAGGCGCCACATTTTTACCTCAGGGCAGCAGTGATGGAGGATGTTGAGGGGATGAGGGGAGTAATTGTTTCTTACCCCTCCGGTAAGACGATGATGATGATGCTGAGGCCCACCGGAATCCGGACTGATTCTCCTGTAATCTTGGACTGATTTTGGGCCTGAGGGGCGAGGTACCTTCTTGTGGCGCCTACGGCTACCCGGTGATTATGGGCCCGCGGCTTGTCGGTTTGCGGCCAGGGATAAACCGCTGACCTCCTCGGCTTCCGTGTTGCCGGTGTTCCCCAGACTAAACCAGCCGGCTCCAACCGGTGCTGGTCTGTCTCCTTCAGTCCTGGGACACACTCCTGGAGATGGGTGATCCCTCCTGTCAGGGGGCTGTCAGGCGAGACCTTACCACCTGCCTTCCCAGCACTGTCCCTGACACTGACTCACTCCTGACTCACTAACTGTCACTTAAGTCTTCTGCTCTAACCTAGGCTCCGCCCCCTTTTGGACCTACTGAATAATCAGTCCTTCTATGCAGTGTTGAGCGCTGACCTAGACTCCATAGGTTAAACCCAAACCCACAACTACAGAGATACTACATGAATTTGTTAAGTGTAATACCTCCCTGTGGTGGCTAGCCATAGGGGCACCACATGTACACCAGTTAGAAGACTGAGGCTGGAGAATATACATCATATAGGAGACACTGGGACTGGTGTATTAACATCACATAAGAGGTACTGAGGCTGATGTTTATGCACCACATAGGTGACACTGGGGCTGATATATGTACATCACATAAGAGATGCATGGGTTGGAGCATATACATAACATAAGAGATGCCGGGACTGAAGTGCAGTATATACAGCACATAGGAGACACTAGAGTTGATGTATATAAACCATATAGCAGACACTGGTATTGATCTAATTATACTAACATAAGACACTGGGACTCATGTATATACATAGGAGTCACTGAGGCTGATGTGATGTATATATATATATATATATATATATCACATATGAGACACTGGTGCTAATGTATATACATCACATAGTAGACATTGGGGCTAAATTATATACATTAGAAAATTAATATTGGACCCAGCGCTAACAAAACACCTGTAACCAGAGTCTTTGATTAATGAGCAAATGGATTAAAAAAGATAAAAATGTGGGGATTCCTTGTACATAAAAATTTTCACAATTTATTCAATCAGATAAGACTAACACATAACACTTTTTTAAAATTGTTTACATTAAAAATTAGACAAAATACTTCATGTTAGAACTGGCTGGGGGTTCATTTTAACTTACGGTATATGTCTATAGTTATTTTTGGGCTTTATAGGTACTCCTTTATAGTGGTTCTTTGATCAGCTGTGACTCCTGTGTTCATAATCCTATCAATCCAGGGGCTATTCTTTGTCTGGACGTGACAATGGCTGTGAATCCTTCTGTGAGATCCTTCTGTGGATTATGAACACAGGAGTCACAGCTGATCAAAGAACCACTATAAAGGAGTACCTATAAAGCCCAAAAATAACTATAGACATATAAGTTAAAATTAACCCCCAGCCAGTTCTAACATGAAGTATTTTGTCTAATTTTTAATGTAAACAATTTTAAATAAGTGTTATGTGCATTGTTAGTGTTATCTGATTGAATAAATTGTGAAAATTGTTATGTACAAGGAATCCCCACATTTTTATCTTTTTTAATCCATTTGCTCATTAATCAAAGACTCTGGTTACAGGTGTTTTGTTAGCGCTGGGTCCAATATTAATTTTCTAATAAATTTTTAGCAACTAGGGCACATGAGCACAGGTGCACCTAGGACCTTCTAGCAGCAACTATCGGTGGGATCAGTTCCCCCTTTTTCCCACCCCCCTCCCTCAGGGAAAGCTTGCTCCATTGTGAAAATCTATCATTTCTAAATAGTGACCTAATTTATATACAGCACATAGGTGACATTGGGGCTGATGTAAAAACAACAGCACATAGGATATACTGAGGCTGAGTAACAGTCCGCGCTGCATGGAACTGCACCGAAACGCGTAGGAAATAAAGAAGAATACTGCTACAAGATATATCTTGCATTCCTTGTGTTTCCTGTGGACTCAGCATCGTGGACTGTTACACACCTTGCTTCCCAAAATTTTGTGCCGGTTTTTCCACGTGCGAGTGGTCGGTGGAGGTCCTGCAGCAGCTGACATTACTTTCATGCCTTCAAACCAGTTGTGGGTCACACAATTGGAATAGGTGAGTGGAATCTATATACACTACCCATACTGTCAGTGTCACTTTTGATAGGGAACTATTGCGCCTCTTGTTCCCCCATTTTTATTGATACTGAGGCTGAGGTATAGACATCACATAACAGACACTGAGGCTGATTTATATATATCACATAGAAGACTCAGGGATTGCTGAGTATATATTGCATAAGAGCCGCTGGAGCTGGAGAATATAAATCCCATAGGAGATGCTTTGACTGATGTATATAGAGCACTTAGGAGACACTAAAGATGATGTATATATACACCACACAGGAGACACTGATGCTGGAGTATATACTTTACATAGGAGACACTGGATTGGTGTATATACATCACATAGGAGGCACGGAGGCTAATGTATAAACATCATATAGGAGATACTGATGCTGAATGATGTGTATACATCACATAGGAGGCATTGTGGCTAGCATACATATATCACTTAGGAGGTGCTGGGGCTGATGCATATATATCACATACACAGAGGTGTATCTAGGTTTTCTGGCACCTGGGGCAAGAGTTCAGTTTGGCGCCCCCCCCCCTCCCCCAGTGGTCTCAGGAGACGTCATGTGACCAATCTTCCACATGCGATTTTTACACTTACAGGTACAGTGACTGCTGGAACCAGCAAGAGCTGTTTCTGGCATTGAGTATATTACACGTTGTTAGGAGTGGGCTAAGGTGTTTAATCTTATAATTAAAGGGCTTGTCCAGGTTTGAGATGAAAGTCTAGGTGACTGCAGGCCTCCGAATTCTCATGGCGCGTGCACTGCACACTTTCAGGACCCTGTCAATAGTAAGATTGGATGGTTATGTGAACACAAGTATGCGATTTATATACTTCTGGCCACATTCTGACTAGACGCGTCCGGCCTCGCTCAATTAATTTCATTGATCGAAGCCTCGCATGTCTAGTCAGCACATGACTGCATGTATGTAAATTGCATACCTATGGTTACATGACCTTCCACTCTCACCGCCGTCACCAGACAATCCTGACAGCAGGCAGTGTGCGCTCTCTGAGAATTCAGAAGTCTGCAGTCACATAGAGACACATAGAGTGACTGCAGACTCATCACAAGCTTGGGACAACCAATTTAATGCAAATAACAAATAAATACATAGAACCCTTAACTTGTTAGAATGCACAACACTTTATTAACATAGCCATGTATCAAGAAAGCTTATAAGTTATGGATTGTTAGATGTGTACAGAATCAGAACAATTAACACAAAACTACATCACCAGACCCACTAGAGGTATCATATAACCAGCATCAGAACAGAAATACATCATGAGACCTATCAGAACTACAGAAATACATCCATATAGCCCCGATCAGTACAGAAATACAAAGTCTAAACCCTCATCAGTACAGAAATATATCACCAGACCCACCAGAGGTACAGAAGCACCATGTCAAAACCTTCAACAGTACAGAAAGACATAACCAGACACACCAGAGGTACAGAAATACATACGGTAAATAGAACCCTCATCATTACTGAAATCACTACTCTCATCAGTACCAAAATTCAACATCAGAACCACCATCAGAATGTGGTAAAACAATTGTAATGTCATGTCAGTACTGCCAGTAAAACCCGTACAGAGCTAAAGACTGTGTGACATATTTTCATTTGCCTACACCTGAGGAGCCGCACACTTGTTCCTTGATTAAGACTGTAACAGCGTCACTGACTGATCTGCTTCCCAGTGTAAATCCCTATTCTCTACAACTGCCCCAGGGACCCCCGCTCCACCTGCGGAAAGCGTTACCAACTAGCTGCATTACCACCCTGGAGGTGTGCAAGCAGCGCCGGTATTATTACCGGGAACCGTAGGTGGCGTCATGAACATTTTTTTACTTTTATATTTCCCCTTTTTCACCAACCACCAGGGCCACGGGACTGGGCAACAGGCCCCATGATATCCCCAGTAAATCAACACCCGGAATCGAGTACCCACGGCCCTGGGGCGGGTCATGTACACACCAGATAGTAGACCCTGGGGCTGGAGTATATATATCACATAGAAGGCACTGGGGCTGAAGCCTATAAATCACATAGGAGACACTGAGACTGATATATATATATTTCATCATAGGAGACACTGGGGATGGAGCATGTACATAACAAAGCATAATATAGAAATCACTTAGACTGGTGAATATACACTGTGAAGAAAAATGAAAGGGCCAGCAGCCATAAAATCAGTGCTGGTGGCCCACTATGCATCTCAGATCAGATGGCTAATTCAGGCCTATTACCAATGCATAGAAAAGGGATAAAAGAATCTTTTCTCTCTATAGAAAACTATGATTAAAATAGATGGCACACTGAGTGAATCTAGAACATGTGAATGCTAACTGTATGTACAAGATAGGTTGTTTATGGACTGCAGGATGGAAATGGGTAGGTTTTGTGTCAGGTGCCAGTTCACCACATGTTCCCATTTGGCATGGTGGCCTCCAGTGGTGTACCATTAATAACAACAGACCACCCAGATTCTATGGGGTCCGTGAGTTGGGGCAGCCTTGTGCCAGCACCGGCAATTGACTCGCTATGCCTGACATCGCACTTTCAACTTAATTCACATTCTGGATGATGATATAGTTGAGTGGAATGATGGAATAGGGAGCCGCCCACTCATTTCTGCATCAGTGCGTCTAAGCTCTGATCTCTCAGTGCAACAGACGCGGTAACGTCACTACATCGTACTCCCTCTGCAGAGTTCAGACCACATACTGCAGACAGCGAAACAGCGACGTAATGAGGAGAGATGAGGTTTTTTTTTAAATCAATGAATACATTGTGGGGGCCATTTTACAGTTTGGAGGGCTATGTTGGGGGCGTTATACTATTTGGAGGGTTATGAAGTGGGACATTGTACTACTTGAAGGGTTTGGTAGACGTCATTATACTGTTTGAGGGCTGTGTAGTGGGACATTATGCGGTTCTGAGGGGTATGTGGGTCCAGTAATACTCTTTTAAGTGCTAGTAGGGTCATTATACAGTGTGGAGGATTGTGTTGGAGCCATTATACTGTTTAGTGGACTGTGTGGAGACTACCATAAAGCATGCATGCAGGGCGTAATTACAACAGGTGCATGGGTTGCAACTGCACACAGGCCCTGGAGCCTTGGGGGCCCCAAACGTCCCTTTGGCTTATAGCAAAACTAGTGCTATTGAAAATGAATTAGGGGCAATTATTGGGGGCCCCACTGGAGCTTTCGCATTGGGGACCATGAGCTTCAAGTTATGTCACTTTAAGGAGGGCTGCATTGGGGTCCCTGTTAGCGCACCATACTGTGTTGGGGTCACTGTGGGGGCATCATATTGTTTAAGGTTTACTGTGGATGTATCATACTTTGTAAGGTGAGAGCTATATAGGGTGATCATACTGTGTGTGTTAAAGAAACTGTTAAAAAATCCACTGTGGGGGTATCATACAGTGTTTTGGAGGCACTTTTGTTGGTATCATACATCATGGGGTCCATGAAAGGGTATCTTCATGCATGAGGACACTAAGGGGATTCAATAGGAAGAGAATTGATGCGGCCAGGGCTAGAGGGTACTCGGACACCGAGGCTGTTGAATAGGGAGTCACGGGTGAACGGGATCCCGGTGGATGAGGGGAGTAGTGATAGGTGTTGGTGTTGCAGTTCTTACCCCTCTGCTGAGCAGCTGCTGGAGCTGAGCCCTCCAGGCACCGCAAGAAGGATGACAGAGTCAAATTTAACTTTACTCCACTTTAATGCTACCGGTAGATGGTGATGGCATACGGTACAGTCTGGTTTATCGGGGGTCGGTCACCAGCTCCAGGTTACCCATTATGGAGTCTCTAGTCGTCCTTCCTTCTATGGCATTCTGTGCTTAACTTATTCTTCCTCTCTTCTACCACCCTCGCAGAGCTCTCCCGCCAGTCCCTTGATCTCCCACGGTGGTGCACGGGTGTACTTTCCCAGATTTAAGAGGAGACCTGTCACTCCCCCGACGTTGGTACTCAGGCCGTTACCCCTGCTGTCTTGGATCTAGTGTGGTCCTGAGGGGCGAGGCACCTTGTGGTGCTGTCAGCTACCTCCTTAGTGATGGGCCTGCAGCTCGTCGATCGGCATCCGGAGATAAACGTCCGACTGCTTCGGCTACCCGCACTGCCGATGCTTCCCCAACGTGACCAGCCGGCTCCAACCAGTGCTGGCCCATTGCCCTCTGTCATGGTTCCCCCCGTGAAGGTTGAGGTTCCTCTCTGCAGCGTTGCTGTCAGGCTAGTCCTCACTGACTGCCTTCCCAGCACTGTCTGACTAACTATAACTTTCCTTCCCACTACTCTACCCTAGGCTCCACCCCCACCCCTTTGAGACATAATAAATTCCCGGCCCCCCTATTCTAAGTGGTGTGGTCCTAGGTGGGTGTAAAAACAGACTCCATAAGGTGAACCTTGAACTGATAACTTAACAGGGCTAACACATTACTATTAAAGTGCAATACTACCCTGTGGCGCTTAGTCACAGGGGCGCTACACACCCCCTTGGTGAAACACACCCGTCCACGGGTGTTAAACCAAACCGGGTATAAGTTGACATTTTTCATATACATAACTGTGAACAATACGGGCGTCCCTGCTTAGGAGGCTGGCTTTACTTTTACCACCCCCAGGCACTTTCTTTTCCTAACTTGATATGCTTGGGGGCTAATCCAGTTCCTCCACCCTTCTGTTCACTACCATTAACAACATATTTACATTTTTAACATGTATAAACAATAAGATCACTTGTGTTCTTCCCTTGTGGGAGGCGCACTGCTTATAACATTACATTTAACTTGGCTATAATCTAGTCCCTACTGGCTCAACTAGAACCAGGTAGCAAGTCTCTGATTAATGTTCATCAGGGTTTAAGACAAGTAAAAATATCTGCATCCATTTACGTCCATGTACTGCAAGGAAAAGCATGAAAGAAAGCATATAAAATAACTATTTACATTTTTGCAGTGCAATACCGGGTCACTGGACTTTTCACTTTTCAACTTTGCTGACCCGGATTGCGAACCACCCGTGGGGACCTGCGTGGTGTTCATAAGTTATTACATCCCCACGGTACAGATCCCAGTCCGGGTGGCCCTGGGGAACTGCAGATAGAGGCACTCTCCTCTCTCCAGCCGCTGCTACCGATGCTGGTACCGCGACCCTCCATAGCTCGCAGGGCCCGGCCTCCTCCATACCACCGATGGCTCCTTCCTCCTCTAGATTCGCCTCTTCCTCCCCGACACTGACTTGGCTGCTCATGTTTGCAATCGGCTCCTCCTCAATCAGCTTGGGCTCCTTCGGGAACTGGATGAAGTCCTCTGCCTCAGTGGTATCCTCCTCTCCGGGCTCCACAGATAGTATGGCAACAGGTTCCAGGGTCTCAGCAACAGTGACTGCCATTGCCTCTCAGCCGGTTACCGGTAACGCGTCCGGAGCCTGACACGGTATCTCGTTTTGGCTTCCGGCCGCATCCTGCCCAGTTTTCATAGTTCCGAACCGGTGTGGGCTGGCGCTCGACCCGCCCCCTTGGTTGTTTGAGAGCAAGGGGGGCGGGGAAACTTTTTGGCACCTCTTAGATGGCCCATGTATGCTGAGGGGCCGAGGCACATAGTCTGTTTACATTCGTGAGCCCGACACTATTCTCTTCACTCCTGAGCAGAACGAAGGGGCGGGGCTTATCTTCCCACTCTTTTCCTTCGCTATGGCGCAGTTGTAATTCCTGAGGCGATGTAATGGCAGCCACATCAAGAGTCAATAAAAGTCTTTTGGGCGTACTTTACCTGCAAAGTTGTGAGATAAGCTCTTATATGACCTTGACAAATATTTTTTTTTGGGGGGGGGGGCAAATTAAACTTGGGGGCCCCGTGTTTTCTATGTACAGTTAGGGCCAGAAATATTTGGACAGTGACACAATTTTAGCGAGTTGGGCTCTGCATGCCACCACATTGGATTTGAAATGAAACCTCTACAACAGAATTCAAGTGCAGATTGTAACGTTTAATTTGAAGGGTTGAGCAAAAATATCTGATCGAAAATGTAGGAATTGTACACATTTCTTTACAAACACGCCACATTTTAGGAGGTCAAAAGTAATTGGACAAATAAACATAACCCAAACAAAATATTTTTATTTTCAATATTTTGTGGCGAATCCTTTGGAGGCAATCACTGCCTTAAGTCTGGAACCCATGGACATCACCAAACGCTGGGTTTCCTCCTTCTTAATGCTTTGCCAGGCCTTTATAGCCGCAGCCTTCAGGTCTTGCTTGTTTGTGGGTCTTTCCGTCTTAAGTCTGGATTTGAGCAAGTGAAATGCATGCTCAATTGGGTTAAGATCTGGTGATTGACTTGGCCATTGCAGAATGTTCCACTTTTTTGCACTCATGAACTCCTGGGTCGCTTTGGCTGTATGCTTGGGGTCATTGTCCATCTGTACTATGAAGCGCCGTCCAATCAACTTTGCAGCATTTGGCTGAATCTGGGCTGAAAGTATATCCCGGTACACTTCAGAATTCATCCGGCTACTCTTGTCTGCTGTTATGTCATCAATAAATACAAGTGACCCAGTGCCATTGAAAGCCATGCATGCCCATGCCATCACGTTGCCTCCACCATGTTTTACAGAGGATGTGGTGTGCCTTGGATCATGTGCCGTTCCCTTTCTTCTCCAAACTTTTTTCTTCCCATCATTCTGATACAGGTTGATCTTTGTCTCATCTGTCCATAGAATACTTTTCCAGAACTGAGCTGGCTTCTTGAGGTGTTTTTCAGCAAATTTAACTCTGGCCTGTCTATTTTTGGAATTGATGAATGGTTTGCATCTAGATGTGAACCCTTTGTATTTACTGTCATGGAGTCTTCTCTTTACTGTTGACTTAGAGACAGATACACCTACTTCACTGAGAGTGTTCTGGACTTCAGTTGATGTTGAGAACGGGTTCTTCTTCACCAAATAAAGTATGCGGCGATCATCCACCACTGTTGTCATCCGTGGACGCTCAGGCCTTTTAGAGTTCCCAAGCTCACCAGTCAATTCCTTTTTTCTCAGAATGTACCCAACTGTTGATTTTGCTACTCCAAGCATGTCTGCTATCTCTCTGATGGATTTTTTCTTTTTTTTCAGCCTCAGGATGTTCTGCTTCACCTCAATTGAGAGTTCCTTTGACCGCATGTTGTCTGGTCACAGCAACAGCTTCCAAATGCAAAACCACACACCTGGAATCCACCCCTGACCTTTTAACTACTTCATTGATTACAGGTTAACGAGGGAGACGCCTTCAGAGTTAATTGCAGCCCTTAGAGTCCATTGTCCAATTACTTTTGGTCCCTTGAAAAAGAGGAGGCTATGCATTACAGAGCTATGATTCCTAAACCCCTTCTCCGATTTGGATGTGGAAACTCTCATATTGCAGCTGGGAGTGTGCACTTTCAGCCCATATTATATATATAATTGTATTTCTGAACATGTTTTTGTAAACAGCTAAAATAACAAAACTTGTGTCACTGTCCAAATATTTCTGGCCCTAACTGTATGTCTCTTGTGACCTCTTGTATATATACACTTAGCATGTGCACTCCTTTTTAGTATATGATCCTTGGTATCAGGTTGTCGCTGATGAGACCGCTGGGCTTTCCTTCTTGTTCTGGACAATCAATAACTTTTTAAATACTTTATTTCAATCATTCCAGCCTGACCTGGCTTTGAAAAACTTGATGATGGTGCAGACATTTTATATAAACAACTTGTACTTTTTGTACAATGAACCAATAAATTCCTAAATCATATTTCTATGATGATGTAGATGCAGCCAGCAATCCTTCACTAGGTGCACACAGAATGCCCGTGTGTTTCCGTGCTGTTCTTACGCTGTGCCAGACTTGTTCATAGGATAATGGATTCTTGGAGTGTACAGGTTACTCTGACCGATATTGATTTTTGCAATCAGTCATGTTAATATTTGGCTAGGGCACAGAATTAAAATCTGGTGCAAATGCAAGTTCACAGTTTAAAAATAAAATATAGGACTGGCGTTCTCCTTAGTTTGTGCCCTTTCTGTATGACCTTGAGCTCTAATGTTCAGCTTTGTGCATATCTGAAGGTACTTGGCACAGCACTTGAGGACTTTGACAACCTTTGGAGGGTGTACTGGATAGACATTGTGAGGCCAGAGACACACTGAGCGAGACGAATGTGAGATACTCGCACAAACCTCTCATGCCTCACCTGGAACGGCCACCGGCTCTCTGGAGAGGAGCTTATGTTGCGCCCAGGCTTTAGGGTACTCAGGTGTCAGGCTGCAAGGGTTAACGCTCCGGTTGTCACGGGGAGTGGTGGACGCGCCCGACCCCGTGTCCTGGGCCTATCTTACAAAAAAGGGATAGTATGTACAGGGGATTATATACAGTGTTGTCGTGACGCCACCTGTAGTTTCTGGTGAGATGCCACCAGCGCCGCTACAGTCCGCCGCAGGTAGATGGTACTGCGGCAAGTTGGTGAAGTCCTCCACAGGTAGGACTGGACCTCCGGGGCAGCATTCCTGGATGGAAACAAGTTCATTTAAAGAAAACAAGCGGAGTCCAAAGTCACTGTTCCTCCGGGTATTTTTTTCATTTGCATTAATTACATATAAAATCACAGCTCAGCACTCCTGATGGTATGACGACAGGTAGCTGAACGGGTGGCTGCAGGCAGATCCTACGTGGTATGGTGGAACCCTCGGTGTCTGCCTTCATGCTCTACCCCATCTGTTCCTTTCCTGATTCCCAGTCGTGGTGTGAAGCCTGGTGACTTAAAGTCGACCTGACCTCCTTCCTTCTCTCACACCCACGGCCTTCGAGTAACCTTCTGCTGGCAGACCGCTTGCTCCTTCAGTGGTGCCTGGTACCCTCTCTTGGTTGCTCAGGTGCTCCGGATTTTCTGTGGTCCTAAAGTATCCCACAGGTGCGGGCTCCGGTGCCCGATAAGCTGTCTGGGATAAACTTCCTCAAGTTCCTCCTCCCTTCAGGCTGTCTGCGCCTGGGAAAGCTTTCTTTCTCCTTAAGCTCTTTCTTCTTCCTCCATCTCTCCTGGTCCCTCAGCCGAGAGACCCTATCTATGCTCCAAACATTCTCTGAGCGCAAAGACTTCAGCCAAAGACCTCCTTGTTCCCCCTAGAGGTGATTTTATTCCCTTCCGTGTAATCTAGTGACTCACCGTGGCCGGGACTCCGCTTTAGACAGGCTGTAGCTCCTTCCTCCTTGTCACGGGTGGGCCGCGCCTGCCGGTAGTGGGGCCCGGTGTAGTGCAGATCAAAAGTTGAAGACGTCTTGGTGGAACAGATTAAAGGGGTTTTCAATTTATTCGTGACGCCACCTATGAGTAGTTTCGGTAATCATTACCGACACTGCGGAACCTCCGGGGGATGGATAGCAGCAAAATGGAACGCTCCTCACAGGCTGAGCGGTGATCCCCGGAGGCTGGAGCTGCTTAAGATGTTGTGCGGCAGCTGCGGTTACCTTGTAATGCGGACGGACAGTTCATAAGGAAGCACGGACACAGAAAGTCTCTGCAACGGGTCTTTACTGTAACCAGCAGGCAGTACATGGTATACAGTTCAGGGGTAGTGGACCGGGTGGACTCAGCATTGATGGTGTCCCTTAGAAATCCGCAGTGTTCCTCCATTCTAACTAAGTGGTTGCCATTGTCGCCCAGGAATACCAGGTCGGGTACGGGGAGGCTGCTTCAATGCCCTATCCAAGATGTACGTTGTGGATGTTTTGGGGAGCCTTGGGTCCCTCAGTGGGTACACCGCTGGTTAGACGACTGGAAGTTGGCTGGTGGTGGGGTGCTCCTGTGAAGCTGCTCCTCCACGCTTCTGGTTCGCGTAGCAGAGGTGAACTGCTGCCAGCTTCGGTACCAGTGAACCAGCTGTAGTTGTGGGCACGGGAGTCTTTTGGAACCCGTGGTTACGATGCCCAATCCCGGTTGTTAAGGCCTCAGGTGCTGACACCCGACCGGTGACGGCCCGGGGGCTGCACGGGGTGCGGAGCCCCCGCTCCTCTCCAAGTTCTAGACTGCTTAAGGTCAGGTTCTAGTTCCCTTCTCTTTTCGTTCTCTCTAGACTAAGGGTCTGTTCTCCTACACACTTCCCTAGCACTCCGCCCACCAGGACCTAGGATTGGCCCTCTGTTCTAGGTGATGCATGCAGGGTTGGATTTCTAAATTAACCAGATCACTGCTGTGTCAGAGAATATTGCGGCTGCATTTATGGCTGCAATACCCTCTTCTGACGCACTCGTTGCGGGGCGCCACACTCCCCCTTGGTTGAATACGCTTGTCCCCAAGCGTCACACTACCCACATTACAGAGGGTTTTTTTTATAACAGGTAATAAACACTTTTATTAATGACAGGTCATTGTATGCATAAAAGGGAAGGTAAATAAACAGGTTAACACGTTACGCGGACCCGGCGGGCGGTCGGCTGTCCTTAGGTAAAAGTTCAGGCTGTAGCCGCCAAGTCGCGGTGTTATTTTGCAACAGGAAGAAGTCTCTTGGTGAAAAGTTCAAACAACAAGTCACTTATGGAGGGCAGTGTTCCGGACTCGTATAGCGAACCACCCGTCACAGCATACATGTCGCTCATAGGTTACAATGTCCCCTCTATATAAGTCTCTGTTTGGATGCCCTCGCGGTAGGTGCGATTCCACATTACAGCGCCCCACAAACACTTCAGTACTCCACCCTCCTCCCTTACGAATCCCCACCCGGTGGATAAGTTGAAGGTGCTTACCCGGCCGGTTTTACGGAATTGTTCAGGCAATGGAGATTGGCGGCAGGCTTCAGCGCGGCCTGCATATTGGCGTGCAGCCGAGTGTGCCACTCCTCCTTCGATACGACGTACCTCTTCGTCGGAGTGGTGCGGCGTGTGGATACAGTCACTACGGCGTGATGGTTGTTGAACTACTTGAGTTTGGTGGGCAGTCTGTAGAAAAGCCCGGTTCAACGGAACCGGAGAAGATGTTGTTGTGGCGGCACCCGACCAGTGTACCCGAGCAGATCGCCCGCAGAAGGATTCTTGGTGTCTCCCCAGGCGAACCCGGTGTAGAGGTCCTCAGCCGGGCTGTAGATCTCGTCGTCATCCTCCTCGACCTCTCCTTCGATGACTACGTCGGGCTGCTCGGCTGACAGAGATGATGGAACGGAATCCTCTGGGTCGATGGGTGGCTGTGCTGCAAAGTTCTCCTCAGGGTCGTTGTGCAGGACTTCCAGGCTGCCTGCCTCTTCCTCTGTAGCAGCGGAAAGTGGTGTTTCGATCCCGGTCACCAGGTAGGCCTCGTATTTGCAGAGGAGGCCTCCGGTTCAGGGGAGAAACAGGCGACAGTCTCAGTAGTGTGGAAACTAGTCGCGGGTTCCGCAGGTGGAACCAGGTATGTGTCAGCTTCTTCTGTGGAGCGTATTGGAAGCTCCGGACTCAGGAACGGGGTCGGCTGCGGTTTCGACCGCTGGAACGGGTCGAGCTGTGGCCCTCACAGGAATGATACAGTCTATGGGCTCCGGTGACGAAGCAGGACAGGTGGTGGGCGACGGTGAGGCGGTTGAGAAGCTGGCGATATCGTCTGGGCCTGGAGAAGCTGTACCCGGTCGGCTCTGCTGCATCGCATGATGAAGTCTTCTGCCTAGGGTCGCACTCCAGCTGCGAATCGTCCACTCCACAGTCTCAAGTAACCGCACCCGGAGGTCTTGTAGAGCCTCTAGCCAAAAGTCGGGGCTGCCGTCTATGGTAAGGGCAGGACCGGACCCGGTTGGCCGATGGCTGCTCTGGTCTCCGCCTCGACCTCCCGCATTAGGTCTTGGAGTCTCATGCTGGCCATTCTCTTCTTCGGAGGGAAACCACACCCGTTCAACCGGTAAGCGTTCTGGTAGAGCTGGTGAAGAAGGTCTGTGACACTCCCATTTCCTCTGGGCTTTTGTAGTCCAATGGTGGGAAAAGTCTTTGGGGTCCGCCCCCATAGTTGATTCGAGCAATCAGGGCGGACAAAGAGTTTGGCACCTTTTGTCTTTAGCCCTCCCACGATGAGGGGGGTTGACTCACTCCTGGGCTTGCACGTGGCGGATTCTTGTGGCGGGAACGCCATCTTGGGCCCATCTTGCACGTGAAAAGGCGGGAAAGTTCTTTTAGGGACGAACAAAGTCCAATTTGTAGACAATAAAGTCATTTTTAAGCACATTATACCCGTTGGGTAACGGGCCTGCTCGTATCCTGTTCGTGACGCCATTTTCTGACTCACCGTGGCCGGGACTCCGGTTTAGACAGGCTGTAGCTCCTTCCTCCTTGTCACGGGTGGGCCGCGCCTGCCGGTAGTGGGGCCCGGTGTAGTGCAGATCAGAAGTTGAAGACGTCTTGGTGGACCAGATTAAAGGGGTTTTTAATTTATTCTTGACGCCACCTATGAGTAGTTTCAGTAATCATTACCGACACTGCGGAACCTCCGGGGGATGGATAGCAGCAAGATGGAACGCTCCCCACAGGCTGAGCGGTGATCCCCGGAGGCTGGAGCTGCTTAAGATGTTGTGCGGCAGCTGCGGTTACCTTGTAATGCGGACGGACAGTTCATAAGGAAGCACGGACACAGAAAGTCTCTGCAACGGGTCTTTACTGTAACCAGCAGGCAGTACATGGTATACAGTTCAGGGGTAGTGGACCGGGTGGACTCAGCAGTGATGGTGTCCCTTAGAAATCCGCAGTGTTCCTCCATTCTAACTAAGTGGTTGCCATTGTCGCCCAGGAATACCAGGTCGGGTACGGGGAGGCTGCTTCAATGCCCTATCCAAGATGTACGTTGTGGATGTTTTGGGGAGCCTTGGGTCCCTCAGTGGGTACACCGCAGGTTAGACGACTGGAAGTTGGCTGGTGGTGGGGTGCTCCTGTGAAGCTGCTCCTCCACGCTTCTGGTTCGCGTAGCAGAGGTGAACTGCTGCCAGCTTCGGTACCAGTGAACCGGCTGTAAGTTGTGGGCACGGGAGTCTTTTGGAACCCGTGGTTACGATGCCCAATCCCGGTTGTTAAGGCCTCAGGTGTTGACACCCGACCGGTGACGGCCCGGGGGCTGCACGGGGTGCGGAGCCCCCGCTCCTCTCCAAGTTCTAGACTGCTCAGGTCAGGTTCTAGATCCCTTCTCTTTTCGTTCTCTCTAGACTAAGGGTCTGTTCTCCTACACACTTCCCTAGCACTCCGCGGACCAGGACCTAGGATTGGCCCTCTGTTCTAGTTGATGCATGCAGGGTTGGATTTCTAAATTAACCAGATTACTGCTGTGTCAGAGAATATTGCGGCTGCATTTATGGCTGCAATACCCTCTTGTGACGCACTCGTTGCGGGGCGCCACACTAGTGTGGGAGTGCTGGTGTATGGGTCCCACCCACCATCCTAGAGTCCACCTGCAGCTGGAGTATCTGCACCTCTGCAGTAACCCTCTGTGACGCCTGCTTGGCGGGGTGCCACACTTACAGCTGCATAGAAACACATGATGCTGACGCCATCCTATCCAGAGAGCCAGCGGCCATGCCGGGTGAGGTATGAGAGACTCGTGCGAGTATCTCACATGTGTCTCACTCAGTGTGTCTCTGGCCTAATAGTCATTATTTGGCTGGAGTCACATGAGCGTATAAAAAATGGTCCCATTCTCATCCAGAAAAGGGGCACAATTTACCTCGCTTGTGTGAAGCACCGGCGGCATGGTCCCCATGGCCGAGGCGCATCACATGCAGGATCAGTATATGATCCTGTTCACACTGGCCGGTTTTACTGTGATGATGCTGTGTGAACCTACCCGGAACACAAGGTGTTAAATGTGAGAGTGAGTGCTGTAGATCTGACACATAGATGAGCCTGATGAGCCGTGGCAACCGTGTGTCATAATTGGTAGCAGCCCAGGTGGGTGTGTCCTGAGTAATAGCAGCCCAGCTGGATGTGTCAGAGTGGGAGTGGCAGGCACGATAAAGAGCCTGCCAGCTGATTGAGTGAGAGATTATTATCAGCAGATCATCAGCCAGAGAGCCAGAGCCAGAGATCCAATCTGTGTGTGATTGAGTCTCAGACTGAGGGACGCTGAATGCAGAGCAGTCCAGGGCTCTGTGGTGTGCGAACATGATGGGAGCATGCTAGCTCCATACCGTTGGCTAGGACCGGGGTCGTGACAGCTCCTGGAGTGGGGAAGCCGTGGCTGAACCTGAAGGATACTGGTCCGGGCGTGCAGCGAAACACGTCCGGGAAAGGAGCCCTTGGGGACGCTTGGTGTACCCATGACCCAGGTAACGAGACCCAGATCCGTGCCCGGTAAGAAGGCAGTTCCTGTATGCTTGAGTGAATTGTGCACCCTGTGCGTAAAATGTGCCAGGCGGGCATAGCCGCCCTTAGGTCCGACTAAGTAGTCAGTGAGGGACCTGTTGAACCGTATGTGTATTGGCTTTTGTAAAAGACCCAGCGAGTGTATGTAGCCCTACAGGGGCAAATGTGTGCCAGGCAGGCATAGCCGCCATTAGGTCCAACTAAAGTAGTCAATGAAGGGACCCGATGAACCGGAATGTATGTAGCCCTTTGGGAGGCAAATGTATGAAATGTGCCAGGCGGGCATAGCCACCCTTGGGTCCGACTAGAACAGTCAATGAAATTGCACTCCTCCAATGTATATGCACATGTGTGCAAACCCTTGTGTTGCAGGGTTTGAGCTTTTAATAGTGTATTTTTTATCTCACAGGGCTTGTAGACCAATTAAATAGCTTCAAACAAATGTTAATAAAATACGTTTTGTAACACAATGCCACATGTTTTATTGTCATTTGAATAATGCTAACTGGTTTTACCTACAAATACAAAAATTGTGGTTTTGGATTAAATTTATTTCTTCAGTCTCTATCCAGTCCCACCATACAGATAATACTGACAGTATTACTGTATATATTTGTTTCTTTCTATCGCAAAAGTTTGTTCAGTCATGTCCTCTCATAGCGACCCCCTTGGAATTACTTGCCAATGTGTTCTCTCAAAGGATATCACCAGAAGTTCCAGTATGATAAAATGTCATAGGAAAATCCCACCTAAATTCTCCAGAAGAAAATTAGAAACTCACAGTTACTGATGATGATTAGACAGCTCCTGTAAGGGTGGAAATACACTATCCTACTTACATGCGAGTCTCTCAGATGAGACTCGGATTAGTGACCCTGAATGGCCTCTCCCTCTCTGACCGTCAGCTGCTTGTGTTTCTGTGCAGCATCACACTCCTGTCCAGAGAGGGGGAGGCTGTTCAGGGTTACTGATCTGAGTCTCGTCAGAGAGACTTGCATGTAAGTAGGATAGTGTGTTTCCAGTCTAACAATGATACAATGAAGTAAATCTTTGTTCAACCTCCCTGGCTATATATCAATAATGGTTTACTTTATTTAAGAGCATATAGAGCAGGGGTCTCAAACACACGGCCCGCGGGCCGCATGCGGCCCCTGGGGCTTCCCTGTGCGGCCCCCAGCACCGTGGACAAAGAACCATGCTGGCGGCGGTCCAGTGCATGGGGCCGCCGCGGTCTCCGCTTTAATATTACTTCTGGCCCCTTCACTTTGTCTCTGCCGCTCGCTCTGCCGCTCTGTAAGTTCAATACAAGCTGTCAGCCAATGAGAGGCCCGCAAGTGACTTCATATGCTGACGTCACCTGCGGGCCTCTCATTGGCTGACGGCGGCTTGCATTTAACTGGCAGAGTGAGCAGCAGAGTGAAGCGGCCGGAAGTAATATTATAGCGGAGACCGTGGCGGCCCCATGAACGGGACCGCCGCCAGCATGGTTAGGGTAACAAAAGAGTGTGTGTTAATGTGTGTGTGTCTGAGAGTGTCTGTGAGTGCCTGTGAGTGTGTGTGTCTGTGAGTGCCTGTGACTGTTTGTGGGTGCCTGTGAGTCAGAGTGCCGTGCTAGAGCACAGGAGACACACGTTTAATTACCTTTAATATACCACAACGCGTCTCCACGTGCGGTCCGCCGTCTTCATCAGGTGGATTTACGTTGTGGTATATTAAAGGTAATTAAACGTGTGCCTCCTGTGCTCTAGCACTTTTCTGTTTATAATCACACACTTCTGTACAAAATATGATATCCCCAACCCAGGGTTGCGGCAGGAGCAGCTGTGAACCAGGGTCTCCGCTAACAGAATCCAAAGGACCTGCGGTGACGTAGCTGAGAACGTCACAGGGTCAGGCTTGCTTGAGTCACCTGACTGGAAGAAGGAGCTGCTCGTGGAGGAAACCCCGACTGCTGGAGTCCAGAGCCACTGCGATACACCGAGGTTGTGCAGGGTTGCAGAACCTTCAAAGGTGAGATGCGAACCCCCCACATCTGTTATTGATGCCCCCACTAGACCACCAGGTACCGCTCATCGGTTGTGCTTCCCCCCCCTTTTGTTCCACATGAGTGAGTTTGAGTTAATGTGTGTGGTAATGTGTGAGTGTGTGTGTTAATGTGTGAGTGTGAGTGGGTGAGTTAATGTGTGAGTGGGTGTGATTGTGAGTGAATACGTGTGTGTGTGTGTGTGTGTGTGTGTGTGTGTGTGTGTGTGTAAAAAGAAGGCAGACCAGGTTGGGGACATCACTGAAAAAGGGTCCAGCATGGGGGACGTTACTGCACTATGGGGGTGAGGATGATGGCATCACTACAAAAAAGTGATCAACATGGAGGACATTACTACACTATGGAGGCCAGGATGTGGACATCTCTACAGAAGGGGACCAGGATGGGGACATTACTACAATATGGGGGCCAGGATGTGGGCATTACTACACTATGGGGGCCAGGATGTGGGCATTACTACACTATGGGGGCCAGGATGGTGACATCACTACAAAAGGGGATCAGCATGGGGGACAGGATGGTGACATCACTACAAAAGGGGATCAGTATGGGGGTCATCATTACAAAAAGGGACAAGCATGGAGGACATTACTACAGAAGAGGATCAGGTTGGGGATCTTAGTACAAGAGGGGGACCAAGAGGGGGACCAAAATGGGGACCAGTATGGAGACATTACAACAAGAAAGGGACCAAGATGGGAACATTACTACAAGAAAGGGGTCAGGATTTGGACATTACTACATTGAGCAAAAAAATCTGGTATTACTAAAAATGTCACTTACTCCTACAAGCAATGCAGCCCCTCGATATCAATTTTTTGTATGTGCGGTCCATCAACCCAGCAGAGTTTGAGACCCCTGATATAGAGGAATGAATCAGTGTCCCCACAGCACGCACATATGGGTCTAGCAAACAATGTACTGGAGCGCTAATGATAGGATTGTGAATGACAATTGGCCAAGATTCTAAAATCAGGCGTTAGATATGTGGCTAAAAAATCCAAATCTTTTTTGTCCCGTATGAGAAGAAAAAAACCTACCAAATGTGGTTATCAACAAACGATTTCTTTTAATATGCAGCTACATATTGATATTTTTGTACGTAAATCAATATTACTAATGTTTTTATCTGAGGCATCTCACCACTTTTTAGAGCATCATCACGCTGGGGACACTTCCCACATCTTTTTTTGTGGTATTAAAACTGCAAATTGCCCAACCAGGGGAAGAAATGAATCTGGTTTGTAACTTGCCTTATTGGATTTTAAGCATGAAGACACATGTCCCACAGGGTTTGAGCTAGTATTATTACTGACTGTAATATGTATATTTTCACTACCAGAGCAACATATATTTAATTTGTTATTTTTGATAACTGTATTTTCCATCCCATTTCTCTGCCTGTAATATTACTATTACTTTTATATATGCTGTTGTCATCTCTTCATCTCCGGTCGAAGCTATTTAAGCTTACATTACATACCACGCATTAATAGTCCTATGATTACAAAGCTCCACGTTAGAATAACATAGGCCATATGTTTTAGGAGTATCCCTATACTGTGTTTTTATTGAGAGTCGTCTAATAAAAGGAATCTTTGATATTTTTTCTACAGCAGAAGCCGGACTATTTTTCTACTCTCAGACATCTAATTGGGAACTGGTGAACAGCGTCTTCCATGCACGAGACTGGGACTACTACCACTTTTCCACATTGCATGTTGTTTTTCTGCCACGTTTGGAGTAGGCAAGCCTGTGGTGAGGAGCAGGAGAAGTGCTACAGGTGTCGGGATATCTCACATGACGCTTGTATTGATTAATCTTGTCCTACCCACTAGTTTGCTCCTGACTATATTACTACCTCTTCAGTGAGACTAATGGTTTATGCCTGCATTACTGATGGCAAACCAAACCTCATTGTTGTACCTCCAGAACACTGCCAATCCAAGATTATCCTGGGGATATGGCCGTGGGGATCATGCAGCTGCTAAGTCCACATTTTATTGGGAAGGTTAAAGAATGGCAAGACTCCCATAGACATTGGGCTAAAGTTAGCCGAACCAGCCAATATCAATGGGGTACTGGCCAACTGATGATGGGAATAGATGTTGATCACGCTTGTCCAACTTTTGGGCTAACTGCCAATCACATTTTTCTCCCAGAAATAAAAAGATGGTCAGCCAGCTGTTTTCTGACAGAGAATACAGGTGAGCTTGACTGAACAAGTGCTCCTGTTTATGGGAGAGTGGGCTGAGATTGTTGTCATCCAGACAATTGCCTAAAATAATGTTTATCCCACAACCATCTAATCTGCATGGCCAGTGTCATGTCTCTAGCCAATGGTCCAGTGTCCACTGGCATGGATGTTGGTGCCCAGCATGTGGCTCCATACTGTCTGCCCAGCCCACTGTGCTCTGACCCATACAGATTATTCACCCGGTCCGCAATCCAGCAATGCCTCCTGTCTCTATCCCTGCAACCTTCTATGCATGGAGTCTGCAGTCACTGAGGAGTACTTACATGAGCTCCATTAGGTGACACCCACCACATCATGCTGACATTTAAAGGGCCAGAGTGCTATGACCTGGAAGTGCCTCTCATCCTATCGCTGAGAGGTTCTGTGTATATAAGTCACTCCCCTTATGGGAGTTTCCCTGGCAAAGTCTTTATTCCCTTAGTGGCATTGCTTGTGTTCAGTTTTTTTGCGTCGTATCTCATGCTTATGCTTTGTTCTTGTCCCCATACCCTTACTTATGCAGGAGGCACACTGGCGTGAGACTCGCGCGAGTCTCAAGCCGGGAAAAACCGCATTACACTCGCACTGCTGTTAAGAAATTGGCCAGGGCACAGTGGTGCGTTGTCCGCGGCCGTCTCTCGTATGTCGCCGGCAATGCGATTCCTCTCGCAGCATGCTGCGTTTGTGTGTGATTTCAGCGCGCGTGCAGGCAATGAAAGTCAATGCGTGCGTGTTTTTCTCGCATTAAAACAGCAGATGAGGCGAGTTGCATGTGCGAAATACGCTTGTACGTGATCAGCAGAACAGGAAGTACAAGATGATTCCAATTCTGAAGTGCACCTGCATGCCTCCATGCCTCAAAAACACCTTACACACGGATCGCTGTTTGTGACTGAAAAAATGCACTCGCATCGCACTCGCACTGCAATTGCACCCCACTCGCACCGCACTTGCACACAACTCGCACCGCGATCGCGGACAAATACGCGACGCAGTCGCAGAAATGGCCAGCGTACAAAATGCTCCGTTTTTCACGCCCCTAGTGTGCCTCCACCCTTAAACTGTTTATCTTCATAGTGCTGTCTTCTTAGGAGCCTGTTGCACCAGTCACCCTACTACATCAAGCCTGCTGCATTGCATCCGAGTTCATGAGTTTTGCCAATCTGCATCTCTCCTTCAGTGAATCTGCTCCACACTTATACCATTCTGCTTTGTATTCATGGATGGGACACATGGATGGAACCTCCTGGCATCTATTGCTGTGTTATCCACCTCACAACTTACAAGCTCTGCTAACGGACTATTACCATTTTGGCTTGGCCACTCTGTTGGGTATATATGTGGAGCGCTAAGGACCAGGGTACTCAGGCTGTTGAGCAGGGAAGTACCCTGATTACTATGTTACAGTGATGGCCTTCTGAGCAGCTATGGTCCTGGCTCATATTGAAAAAGGGGTTACTGTACATGGGATGCAGAGTTTATAAAAGCAAAAAGAAAGTATAAAGTTTGTGACAACAGTTGAGATGTTCAGCCAGGATGAGGCCGGCACCGCAGGGGGTCCCTTGGGAGATAGATGGTGGCAGCAGTGCAGATGACTAAAGGCCCTGTCACACGTGTCAATGTCGCCCGCGATATTGCTCATGCGTCACAGATTAGCCGTCGCTCAAATGACGCGTGATCGTCAAGCAATTATCGCTGGTTACATGTCACATGTGTCAATATCCGGTGCCAATGACCCGGCGATGTGTCGACAACGCAACCCCGAGAGCGATTATTTTTAGTCGCTGTACCGACTCACACAGCGCTGAGCGCACAAATTTTTGTCGCTGAGCTCATGTCACACACAGCGACGCTCACGCTCAACTTAGCGATCATCGCTCAGTTTATGGTCTGGACCGAAAACCTGCAATCTGCGATCAAGCGATAAATCGCTGGTCGCGTCGCGGTGTCACACGCTACGAAGTCGCTCCTACGTCATCTGAGCGGCCAATAATCTGTGACGCATGAGCGATATCGCGGGCGACATTGACACGTGTGACAGGGTCTTAACCCTTCCCAACCAGGGTTGTCTCCCAGGGAGGTAATAGTCTGTGTAGTGCAGCAGGAAGAAGGCAGCAGGAGACAGAATGATCACTTTACCATTTACTGGACAGTTCAACGATCTGCAGGACACAGTACTTCCTTCCCAGGCTTTCAAACTGGCTGGTCTGATGCAAGCTTGTTCCTCTGCTGGATGATAGCTTTGCCCACTGCTACTCTCTAGTCTCAAAGTTTCTCGGAGCTTGGAACTACCAATACCACTTCGCTTCTGGTTCCCATATGTTTCCTCCAGCCGAGTAGGCAACACGGTCCTGTTGGCATCTGTGCCTGGAGCAGATCCCTGACATTGTGTTACTGAGCACCTGGGAACTACATGTGCTGCGACCCACACAGTCTTCTCAGATTCTGCTACCAGACCTTGGAAGCAGGGCCGGCCTCAGGCTAAATTGCGCCCTGTGCAAAATTCCCCTTTGGTGCCCCCAGACCATGTCACATGAGACATGCAGCCAATCAGTGGCACCTTCACTCTTTGCTCATATAAAACTGACATCCCGAGGAAATCAGGGAACAGCAGCAGCTCTCATTTATTCTGGATCACAGTTTTGAAGGAAGGGATAATGAAACAGCTGCTGATTGGCTGCAGGTCTCATGTGAAATAACGTCATGATATCACCCCCCCCCCCCCCCCGGCTCCGCAGCTGCCTGCACCCCCCTCCGCTCTGCAGCTGACAGCACCCCCCTCCCTCGCCACAGCTGCTGCTGATAGCAAACCCCCCCACAGCTGCAGCTGACAGCACCCGACTCCACACAGCTGTGGCTGGTAGCACCCCCTCCCTTTCCACTGCTGCAGCTGACAGCATCTCCCCCACCCCCCTCTACAGCTCCAAGCGGCAGCAGCAAACACCCCCCATACCCTCCCCACAGCTGCAGCTGACAGAACGACCCCCCCCCACAGCTGCAAACTGCAGCTGATCATCTAAGGCTGCAGGGGTGGCGGGGCTGAACACTGACAGCCCCCCCCCCCCCACAGCTGCAAACTGCAGCTGATCATCTAAGGCTGCAGGGGCGGCGGGGCTGAACACTGACAGCCCCCCCCCCCGCAGCAAACTGCAGCTGATCATCTAAGGCTGCAGGGGTGGTGGGGCTGAACACTGACAGCCCCCCCCCCCCCACAGCTGCAAACTGCAGCTGATCATCTAGGGCTGCAGGGGTGGCGGGGCTGAACACTGACAGCCCCCCCCCCCACAGCTGCAAACTGCAGCTGATCATCTAGGGCTGCAGGGGCGGCGGGGCTGAACACTGACAGCCCCCCCCCCGCAGCTGCAAACTGCAGCTGATCATCTAAGGCTGCAGGGGCGGCGGGGCTGAACGCTGACAGCCCCCACCTGGTGCTCATGTAAGGCTGGGTTTCGTTGTGCGGTACCTGTCCCAGCTGTCAGTAGTGACTCGCGCAGTCTGCGCAGATGAGAGTAGGGGCGGGTACAGCTGCAGGAAGTGAGGCTTCCTCACTTCCTGCCCCGTCCTCCCTCCACTGCTCGTCCTCGGGTTCCCGCCCTGTACTCTCTCCACTGCTCGTCCTCGGGTTCCCGCCCCGTCCTCCCTCCACTGCTCGTCCTCGGGTGCACTGGGCGGCAGGGCTGAAAGATCACAGCACCGCCACCCCCCCACCCCCGATGCTCATCTGAAGCTGCAGGGGCGGCGGGGCAGAATGGCACCTATCACCGCCATTCCCCAGCTCCTCATGCAGGATCTGCAAACGTCCTGCGGGTAAACCCGAGTGTGACTCGGGGTTACCGCTTCTGTCAGCTAAAGTTAACCCCGAGTCACACTCGGGAATACCGGTAGGGAGGTTAATCGGCGGAGCCGCAGAGAGACCATAAATATCCGTCTCTCTGGCGCCCCCTTTGAAGCATGGCAGGCGGCGCCCTGTGCGACCGCACAACTTGCACAGCGGTAGGGCCGGCCCTGCTTGGAAGTCAGGGTGACCTGAGGACTAAGGTCCTGCCATGTAGCTATCCTTGATGAGTGCTTCCCAGCCGCTCTATCGTGGATGTCTCCTTGTGCTCCACTAACTCACTCCACTTTCTACTTTTAGAGTTCTTCTCACTGTATAGCCAGTGACAATTGTATTCCAGCTTTGAATGTTCTTGAAGACCAAGGATAGATAAATCTGTCACTGATCATATTATATCTATGTGTGGAGATTACTTATATACAGCAGGTGCCAGCAGCAGCTTTTGGGACTGAACAAAACTTCAATTTTAAAAGAATGGAAGAAAACATGCAGAGTAAAATATATAAACCACTGTCAATGTCAAATAGGGGCTCTGAATTATATCAACTTTATCAAAATAAAAATAAAAAAACTTTTATTAATATGTATTAAAAACAGATATCACAAACAGCATATTGATACATGATAATGCATGATTCGAAATTTGATTGAAACACAAGGCACTCTTACCCTGTATGTATCCTTGCCTTGCCGAGGAGGTTGGCACCCTAGAATATTATATTGTATATATGGTGCTTCCGCTTATTGTCAGCCGCCCCTGTATGTCCCTACTCTCAATTAACAAGATTAGCTAATATGTCAGAGAACAGTGGGCAATAACACATCACTATGTGTTGGAAGTTTTTTTTATACAGCCTTGTTCCTAATTCTGAACATTGTTGTATAGCTTTGGTATTATTCTATTGTCCCCTCTTTTTTAGGGGGTTTCTTAAGTTGATATGAGTAAAATAAGTAGTCAGTGCTCTTTTATTGTTACAATTTGGTCCGATGTTGCATTGCAATGCATAGACTGGCTGTAGCTCTAGCTCTCACAAGCTGAGCGTGACAGTTTCATAAAAATATATTCAGTCACGCTTAGGTCAGGAGAGCCATGGACAGTCCGTGCATTGCTATCTAAACAAACTGCATAGATCGTACTATGGTCCCATATTTTGTCCTTACCATCAGTGTTCCCCAACTGCAGTCCTCAAGATCAAGAGCCACCAACAGGTCATGTTTTCACGATTTCCCAAATATTGCACAAATGATGATCCCGCCCTCTGGGTTATAAATACTAAGGAAGTCCGGAAAACATGATCTGTTGGTGGCTCTTGAGGATTAGGGTATGTGCCCACAGGACGTTTTTTAAGCAGTCCTGAACGCAGCAAAACCTGAGGATCGTAGAGTCCTTGACAGGAGATTAGCTATGATCTTGTCTGCGTTTTCTGCGTGGTTTTTGTGCGTTTTTGCTGCTGCGTTTTTCCTGCGCTTTTGCCATTGACTGCAGCAAAAACACAGGAATAATTAACATGTCAATTCTCTCCCATCCGCACCAAAAACGCAGGTATTTGGCAGTTGTTGACACTTGCAAAACCAATGTGTGGGCACAGCGTTTCTGTGAAACACATTGGTTTTCCTGGGAATCAAAACCGCAAGAACAAATTAGCATAAATTACTATAAAACCAATGGTAAACCGCATGCAGAAACCGCACCAAAAACACAGCAAAAATGTCCTGTGGGCACATACCCTTAGGGTACCGTCACACCTGGCGACGGCCCCAGAGATGTCGGCAGCGACGGGCGGGAGCGCGCACATTTTTTGCGCCCCACCAGCGTCGCCATCCCCTGTTTACACGGGGAGACATCACTGGCGATAGGCCGGCGAACTGAGGGGCGGCATCGCCGCCAGGATGTCTCAAAACCCCAGCGACGATGCAGTACAATGGGAGCGTATGGCTCCCATCACCTGTCAGCTCGCCGGCGGCCGTTTACATGGGGCGATGTGGACACATCGCCCCAGATCGGCCGGCTGGTTTCAGAGCGCTGCTGTGAAACCAGCGACCAGTAAAAGGTGCCGATAGGCAACGTAGGGGCGTGGCCTATGTAATCAGCGGCGATGTCGCCACGTGTGACGGGGCCTTTACAGTTGAGGAACACTGGTTTTATTCATTTATACAAGCCAGAATGTTAAAAAAAAATGTGTCCTATATAAGAATTGTATAAAGAAGAACAGATTCCACAATATTCCAATATTGGTAGAAAATTGGGAGACATAAGGCTGGATTCACACATTGCAGCTATGGCAAGATTTTTATCCATGATTTTCTGAAATTATAGGAGGACCACAATGTTTTTGCCTCAATGTTAGCTAAAAAATTGCAGTAAAAAATATACTGTAACTGGTAAGCATGTTGTAAAGCTAAATGATGGTAATTGAAAAGGTCTGGGGGATAATAAAGGAACGTTTTATGGGCTTTTTGCCATTACAATAGGTTTCTTCAGGAAGCATTTGGCTGATTTCCCTGTTTCCTTTACTTTCTATCAGAAAATGAACCCTGTAATGGACCCAGAGGCTCAGTTCTGGCTTTCATCATTGTTCTACTTCCTGCTTTTATGTTCTCGAATATCCTTAAACGATAGAAAAGGCTGTTACTATAACATTGCTCACAGCAGGATCTGGGTGGCTGTGCATGATCTGCTGCTTGTTACCTTTACATTTATTACATAGTAGTGTTCTTAATAACATGACAGCAAATGTTTCATATTCAAGGTGTTAGGTCTTGCTTCCTTAAACCTACAGTATAGATCAGGGGTCTCAAACTCCAGGCCTTGAGGGCCGCACACAGTTCATGTTTTCAGGATTTCCCTAGAATTTGACAGCTGGAATCATCATCTGTGCAAGAGATTAAGATACCAACGGTCAAATGCTAAGGAAATCCTGAAAACCTGGACTATGTGTGGCCTTCGAGGACTGGAGCTTGAGACCACTGGTATAGATAATATTGTTGACTCTCTCCATTCTCAAGTGCTGCCAATTTGTGATGGCAGCAATGGTGGCATTGCTGGGCGGTAAACACATCAGCAACTAGCTAAGAGAAATCAAAGCCGAGTCGTTGTATTGGACTGTCTTCAAGACTTCCACTGACCTGGCTCCCTTTCTGTGGTATCCCTCACCAATAGCTTAGGTGAATCCAGCAGATAATTGTAGACTTGGATCTCAACAGAATCCAAAAAGAATCCAAGCACTCCCTCATGAAGCTGTCACTAACAGCGTAACGCATGGGTTCTCTTTCCTCGTTACCCAGGTTGCAGTCATACGTGGTGAGAATGTTTTCTCTGCTACTCTTTAACATGGACATCTTTAACATGGTCTATATTTTGGGTTCCATTAGGTTTTACATTTTCTTTTCTCTTTTGCTATATTGAATAGGTTTTCGTGCTCCTCATTTTTACGACCACTTGGAACTTCATCTTTCCCAAGGGAAAGAAATACATGTAGTGACTGTGTGTATGGTCTTATAAAATGGATAACCACACCAACAGAAAAAGCTAATTTGATCAAATACTTAATAGTGAGGCAGTACGGTCAGACACTTTTGCAGCTCAACAGCACGTGGCTGAGCTTAAGAGTTACCAGAGACTTGGAAAAATTAAAAGTGAAAGAAACTAAGTTATGGTGGGACGCAACATCATTAAAACCTGTTGAAAATGGAATCATTCCAAGGGGTTTACGTATCATAAAAACACCTTCCTTTACAACGCTACCTGAACCTTTTTGACTCAATGGGACGCTATGTTGTCAACTTGCTCTACTGGTTTAATAAAAGGACTCAGAAATTGAAAAAACAGGAATTAAACTTCTGAGAAAAAACGGGAACTTGGTGTTTCTGAGAACTCTGCGATACGGACAAACGTGGAGAATCTGGATATCAAATTGCAGAGCAGAAAAGATCTAAATTGGAAAGAGATGTTAATGATTATAAAGAAAATAAGGCCTATACATGGAGTAGTTTTAGACGAAGGAAACCCATATTTAAACATAAAAAGAAAAACAATAATCAAAAACAACAAAAAAAAGTCAGTTTTGTAGGTATTAGCATGGTATTAGAATTATGGGGGTCCGTCATCCCTCCATGGTGTGCGCTGCCTTGGGGTCCCCCATGCTCCAAGGAGAGCGGCGCCATTGGAGTAACATAAAAGGTAAAATTAAGAATTAAAAGTAAATAAAATAAAAAATAAAATTGACAAAGGAAAATGTGGTCTGAATTTCAGAGCACATGTGCCTCCTTACGACACTAAGCAAAAACTAATTACCATATGTACTCCTACGTACGGGTGTATACTGCAGGAAGGAGGGCTTAATTTTTTATCTCTACTTAGTGTCGCCTCCTAGTGGCAGAAAAGCATACACCAATGGTCCTGTGTCCCCCAATGATGCAAAGGAGAAATGTTGTTTTAGGCTACTTTCACACTACGATTTTTGTAAAATCCGATGCTGTCCGATATAAATCGGACAGCATCGGATTCTTCTAATGCCTGGAATCGGGTGCCAAATAGGCATCCGATTCCGACAGAAAATAGGATGCCCGCCCTCCTGTCACCAGATCGCTCCCTGAGAGCTGTCAGTCTCTCCCCCGGTCCTCTTCTTTATCCCCTGTGTCTCCTATCTTGGCCCCCGGTCCTTTCCTCTTATCCCCTGTGTCTCCCCTCTTGGCCCCCGGTCCTGTGTCTCCCCTCTTGGCCCCGGTCCTGTGTCTCCCCTCTTGGCCCCCGGTCCTGTGTCTCCCCTCTTGGCCCCCGGTCCTGTGTCTCCCCTCTTGGCCCCCGGTGCTGTGTCTCACCTCTTGGCCCCCGGTCCTCTCATCCCCTGTGTCTCCCCTCTTGGCCCCCGGTCCTCCTATGCGTCCTCCTCCTCTTGTCCTCCTCCTCTTGTCCTCCTCCTCTTGTCCTCCTCTCCTTCTCTCCTTTCTCACCTGTCCACGACTCCTGCACGGTCCCGCGCGTCTCCGGTGCCTTGCTGTTCTGTCTCAGTGCAGCCAGGACCTCTCGTGATGTCACAATCACATGACTGCCTGCTATTGGTTCCTGGCAGTCATGTGATTGTGACATCACGGCAGGTCTTATCAGCACAGACGGCAAGATACCTGGAGACACCGGAGACGCCGGGAGACGACGTGGGCCTCGTGGACAGGTGAGCATAGTTTTGTTTTTTTTCATTAACCCCTTAATTTACTTTTAGGAGCTATTTTAGTGTACTGAGCATGCTCAGTACACTAAAATCGGTCCGAGGAGACATCACATGTTTTCTCGGACCCTGCTCCATAGGGCCCCATGCTAAATTGATCGGGTCGGATCGGATGTGCACTAAATGCCATCCGATCTGGTCCGATCCGAATCTGTCAGATTTTATTTTCGGTGCAAAAATCGGAGCAAGCTCCGATTTTTGCACCGATAAAAAAATCGGACAGATTCGGATCGGACCAAATCGGATGGCATTTAGTGCACATCCGATTCGGTCCGATGCCCATAGGCCTGCATGGGGTCCGAAAATCGGTCCGATGCTGTCCGATTTTTATCGGACAGCATCGGAACTGAAAAAATCGTTATGTGAAAGCAGCCTTAGCCCTCCAGATTTCAAATTTTCACAATGGGAGTAGGTTTAAGAAAAAAAAAAAAAGCCCAATCATGCGTTACACAATCTCTCCTGAACAATACCCCACATGTGACTGCACAGTACAGTTTGGCCACACCACAGGGCTTGAGAGGGAAGGAGCACCATTTGATTTTGGAGCACAGATTTTCCTAGAATATTTTGCAGACTCCACTTGCAGAGCCACTAAGTGCAGGTGCGGCGCTCCTGTGACTAGGTGCCACAGGGTAGTATTACACCTTAATATAAAAATGTGTTTTTCCTGTAAGTCATCAGCTCAGGGTTCACTTTATGGAGTCTGTTTTTACACCCACCTAGGACCACACCACTTAGAATAGGGGGAAATGGTAATTTAGTAGGTCCCATAGGGGTGGGGGTGGAGTCTAGGATAGAGCAGTGTGAGGAAAAGTGACAGTTAGTCAGACGGTGCTGGGAAGGCAGGCAGGAAGGTCAGGCCCGACAGCCCAGCTGACAGGAGGGAGCCCCATCTCTAAGTGGGGGCCCAGGACAGAAGGCAACAGACAGGACTGATTGGAGCCGACTGGTCTCGTTGGGGAAGCATCGGCAGTGCGGGTAGCCAAAGTAGTCAGGGGTTTACCACTGGCTATAGACCGACAAGCTGCGGGCCCAACATAACAGGGTTGCCGTACGCACCACAAGGTACCTCGCCCCTCAGGACCACAATAGATCCAGAACCGGTGGGGTAACGGCCCGAATACCGACGTCGGGGGAGATAAAGGACTCCTCTTAAATCCGGGAAAGGATAACCGTGCCTCACTGAAGGAGATCAGTGGACTGGCGGGAGAGCTCTGCGAGGGTGGAGAATAAGGAAGATACGGTAAGTTAACCCAGAAAGCCATAGAAGGAAGGACATCTAGAGACTCCATAACAGGGAACCTAGAGCTGGTGACCGACCCCCAGTAAATCGGACTGTACCATACACCATCATCATCTGCCGGTACTTATTAAAGTGGAGTAAAGTTGAATTGGACTCAGTCATCCTTCTTGTGGTGCCCGGAGGGCTCAGCATCAGCAGCAGCTCAGCAGAGGGGTAAGAACTGCAGCACCAACACCTACTACTACTCCCCTCATCCCCAGCATCATCCACAATTACTATCAACGCTGCCCTGAGGTAAGAGCTCCGCCTGTAGGGAGCTGCACCACACTCTGCTGACCCCACCATCAACTCAGCGGCCGGCTTGCAGCGCCGGTACCAGTTTACCGGGAACTACAGATGGCGTCAAGATCCCCTGTAAATAACCCCTTCTCCCATCAACATCCCCTTCAAATGATCACCAGGGCACGGCACCGGGATCTCGTCCACCCGTGACTCCCTATTCTGCAGACCCTGTGGCGTGGTACCCCCCCTAGCCCTGGCTGCATCACAGGAAGAGTCGACGCCCTCTCAAGTGACCACATTGTGGAAATGACACCTCTCTGGGAATTCATCTATGGGTGTAGACACAATTTTGCTTGTAAATTAAGAAGGCTGGGCACCACTTATCCGTCCTCAGGGCTTCTCCTCTGAAGGCGCACTAGACGCTGCGGCCACTTGCCTTGCCAGCCAGGTCCCGTGCCTAGGGTACACTTCCAGGTAGACACAATTCTGTCTCTGGAAAACACCCATGATGTCAAATGCAGTAAATGTTGCAGAATTAAAAATTGAAAAAAAGCCCTCGTGGTGGCTGTACATTGTGCCCAGCTCGTACATCAGGAGATAAACATCCCTCAAAGTTGAGCAAACCTCCCCGATACAATGGCAAACATGTGGACGTTAAGTGTAGTTTAGACATTGAGATGCTTAGAAGGGATGGGAAATTTGGATTTTGGGGTGCATATTTTACAGGGTTTTTTTTGGGGGGGGGGGGGGAAGAGGGAGGCATATTGCTTTTGCAGAGCCTTTGTGCTGCCAGTAACATGGAAGCCCCCCTATATTTCTGTTAACAGATAACGGACCCAAGTGTTTCTAGTGGATCGACTTGAATACTATTGGTAGCAATCTGGGGTGCAGAACATTTTGGATCAGTTCACATTTACCCTGTGCTCAATGCTGAGCACTTACATTAGGTTTTCCATCTACATCACTATAATGAGGCAGCAGAGTTCATTTGGCCCCTGTTCATTGGTGTCCTTTTTAAAGATACACAAAACTGTGGTTGACTACACTTTTATGCATGCCAGAAAAGAAAATGCCAAACCACAGGCCATACATGAATTCAAAGTGACTTCCTCTGCCTCGTTACAGTGAATTTTCCGTTGGGAATTTTACCTGAATCATTTTGTAGTGTAAGTGATTAGGTGCTTTATTCATCAGGTCAGTATAATTACAGCGATACCAGAATAATATACAGTGGTACCTCGACTTAAAAGTGTACCAACATACTTTTTAGATAAGACCCATTGATCTGTATCTTTTTTGCTTTATGATGCAAGCACAAATGTGAATCAAGACATTATCCAGTGTTCCCGCTTATTAAGCAACAGAATATTCCCTGCTTCTCGGCTTTTCATCCTGGGTGTTGGGAGCAGTGAATACAGTGTCTTGGTTGGCTAATCAGTGTGTGGGAGCGCAGGGCTCGCACACACTGATTAACACTCAACACCACACCGCACACTCACAACCCCCCCCTCCCTCCCCCCCACAAGAACTGGCCCCCCTTCCAGGCACAAGTGCGGCGTCCTCATCATCCAGGCAGTTGCCTGTGTGTGAAAGCGGGTCAGCTAATCAGCATGTGAGCACTACACTCAGACACTGGCAGCTGTTGCATAATGAGAACACCACACTACGCTTCGGGGGACAGTAGTGTATGAGTTTGTTTGTTTGTTTGTTTTTTTAAAGCGTGATGGGGGCCATATACCAGGATTGGGATCATATATACCACAATGGGGGCCATGAAAAAGGTTGGGGGATCATATATACAGTGTCAGGATGAGGTCATATACGAGGGTGGGGGACCATAAGTAGAGGCTGGAACATATATTAATAGCATTTCAATGGGGAAATTTAATTTGACTTAAGAGCAAATTGAGTTAACAGCTCAGTCACTGAATGAATTCAACGTATTACTGTAGTTTTTTTCTTGGAAGGTTTGGCTACTTTTTTTTTTTTTTACACAAAATAAAAGATTTTTAGCATCTCCGAATTTTAAAGGCTAGTTTATTTTTATTTTTCTGCCAACAGTCATGAGAAGATTTGTTTTTTGCGGTATGAGTTAGAGGTATTTTTAAAAATTTAGGGCTACATATTATTTGATTACTTTCTATTCTGCTTTTTAGTGAGGCAGAATCAAGAAAAAACACAGCAAGTCAGGAATTGGTTTTGGACGCGGTTCAACATGTCGTAAAAGCGGTATGACAACTTTATTCTTGCAGCGAACACAGCGATACCACATTTATTTTGCCTGTTTTATGTGTTGCTGCTATTACACCATCAAAATAATTTCATGGAAAAACATTTTTTCCATTGCTGTATTCCGAGAGCTATGGCTTTTTTATTTCTCCGCTAACAGATGTGCTTGTTTTTGGCGGGACAAAATGACATTTTCAGCTATACTATTTTTACGTGTCACTTT
The DNA here is from genome assembly GCA_033576535.1 of Allobates femoralis. NCBI lineage: Eukaryota > Metazoa > Chordata > Amphibia > Anura > Aromobatidae > Allobates > Allobates femoralis. The sequence continues at coordinate 95,061,667 of JARQOC010000001.1, forward strand.
TTGATTACCCTTTACAGCACGCATGATGACAAATCATACATTTTTTGACCTTTTTTTTTTTTTTAAACAGTGGTCACCGAAGAGGTTAAACAGTGTGACAGTTTTATAGAACACTGCAATATCAAATATGTATGCTTTGTGGGACATTACCTTTTATTACGGATATAATCCCTTGAAAGACACCAGCAGTGCAATGGATTATTACGGTCAATGCTGCACTGAGATCACCTCAACGACCATGCCCCTGGTATGGTGTAAGAGGCTTTCCGTAGCTGGTCGACCCAGAGATTGTCATGACACATTTGGGCTGCCAAGGCAGCGGATCAAGCCCCCCATGATCACATAGCGGGGATCCTGGTTGCTTGAGAAAGGAGCACACTCCACTCCCAGCATCCTTAATGCTGTGATCGCTATTACTATCACAGTATTTAGGGGATTAAACAGCCTGGCCAGCAGATGGATCTCTCCTCACAGTGAGGGCCATGACTACACAAACCATCAGAAGGCATTTGTATGACATTGGGCTACGAGTCAGATATCCAGCTAGAGGTATTCTAGTGACCTCACTCTACCAGTCTGAAAGGCTATGATGGTGCGAAGCAAGACAGCAATGGAGGCCTATCCTCTTCAGCGATCAGTCAATTTTGCTGTGAACGTAACAAGTGTTAGGCCCCTTTCACATCAGCGTTTGTCAAGATCCAGCAGATCTGGACAGAAAACCACATCTGCTGCGCTTGTGTTACACTTGCGGCAAGCCCCATGCATTATCTATGGGGTTTGTGGCAAGTGCAGTATTGCCGTGTTCCAGCTCTTGCGGCTGCGAAAAAATACGCGGTCAGCTGTTTTTTGCCGGATCGCGGCAATACTGCACTTGCCGCAAGCCCCATAGAGGATGCATGGAGCTTGCCACAAGTGTACCACAAGTGCGGCCGTTAGGTGGCAAATGCGGTTTTCTGTCTGGATCTGCCGGATCCAGACAGAAACGCTGATGTGAAGGAGCCATTAGGCTGGTTTCACACTACTGGTTTTTATAATCAGGCTATATCAGTATTTTCTGAAAAAAGCTGATCCTTTCAGGATCCAATTTTTTGCCCATTAACTTTAATGGTGTCAGGTAGAATCATGTTGATTCAGATTGCTACACAATACCATTAAAGGGAATGGGCAAAAAACTGGATCCTGAAAGGATCAGGTTTTTGCAGAGAAAATCCTGATCTTGCCTGATTTTAAGTGTGGAGAACATGTGACCAATGCAATGTATAGGCCTTCAAGGTTGAACATCACACCAGTCCTACTCCCAGAAATCAGGTGTGGGGTGGCAAAATGTACAGTATCCAGACCATTCTAGTCTTCATTTCAGCTACATTAACAGGTCGGCAGTACATTGATTTGGTGGTAGAACAAGTGGTAGTATTTCTCAAAGGTGTCCTAGAAGCTGTTTTTTCAACATAACATCAGGCCACATGTTGCTTGTGCTACTGTGATCATTCTGCATGGCCTGAAAGTACCATACCATCATTTTCACACTTCTCTCCCATCACACACTTCTGGGACATCATTAATTGACAATTGCAAAGCTCTCAGCAGCAGATCTTGATGATTTGTCCAAATGCATTAAGTGTGGCAGACTGACATCTATTAATACCAGGGGCACAACTACAATAGGTTCAGGAGTTGCGATCACACCCTAGCCCTGAAACCCTAGGGGGACCCAAAAGTCTTTTTAGCCTTTATGAAAAGGCCAATACTATAAAAGACTTGCAATTATTGGTGCCCCATTGGAGATTTTGCACTGGAACCCATGAGCTTCAAGTTACGCTACTGATTAATACCCTCATTGATAGCATATAAGCATATCATTTACATATATAGATCAAAGGATGGATAGACAACTTTTCTTTCTTGGAGCTTGGTTTCAATGTTGTGGAATGTATTATAGCAAAAAAGAAAAGGGTGTGATAAGTATGACATTACACATTGGATTATGTTAAGGATTTTCACATGTGCACAATTGTCTTGAGACCCTTTCTGGGCCAATAAACTAATATTTCCATAGTTTTTTGACTAAGAATTGCCAACATATGACTCATTATGATCAGAAAATCAGAATTACCAGAGAAAATATCAACAGCAAGCAAGCTTTATTAGTAAAACATATTTATTATTTTTATATTAATATAAAACGTGTATATAACAGGAGCCAGCAGAGCTGCAGCCGAGCATTGAAAAATGTCTTCCAAATGTGCAACGTGATGCACACAAGTCACAAAGAACATCCCTGGCAAAGTAACACAATGAGTCAATAAATGATCATTATGAGCTAAACTACAAGGCACGCCAGCATCATCGGTCCGTTCCTGGATAAAGAGCTGGCAGATTTGTCTGTTGCATTATCAAAAACCATTCAGCGACATTTCACATTCAATTTGCCTGTAACAACCGATCAGACTACAAGTCAGTGCACAGTAGACAACACACAGTATGTGCCCATGTTTGCTGTACAGTTTATCAATATTCAGGAACCAGAACTACAAGGAGATGCCCCTTTTACCCCAATGTAGATTTCCCTTTTCACATTGTCTGCAGCAAGTTATTTACAATATTGCCTCCTTCTCTAGATCTGTTCCTCATCTTGGATCATAAGATTCCCAAACTTCTTTAACTCCCGAGCCCACTGAAGATATGAATATTCTATAGTACCTTACTTTAGCACGTGTTGCCTAAATCAATAAGATTTGGACTTTGTGAATGGTAAATGAAGAAAGTTTACAGAAGGATCTCTGTACTGTAGATCCTTTAGAGCTGTTCAGATGCAGAAAGATTGTTTGAGAATGAAAGCCACGAATTGTGTGGTCAATGTGCCAAGAACATGATGTCTGCAAACCACCATACAAATACACAGAAAGCTGCCGAAATCTCTGCAGCAAACTTGCCCTGTGTGAAGATCCCCTTTCTAGGAATGTTACCGAGCAGTGTAATGCAATCTATAGGATCTAGCACAGAGTATGATCCCAATCTATAGGGGTCTAGGCCATCAGAGTCATGACTGCCATCTTAGGGGTCTAGCCATCAAGTCGTGGAATGCAATCTATAGGGTCTAGGCCATCGAGTCATGGAATGCCAATCTATAGGAGTCTAGGCCATGAGAATCATGGAATGCCAATCTATAGGAGTCTAGGCCATGAGAATCATGGAATGCCATCTATAGGGGGTCTAGGCCATCGGAGTCATGGAATGCCAATCTATAGGGTCTAGGCCATCAGAGTCTGGAATGCACTATAGGTCAGGCATCGGAGTCATGGAATGCCAATCTATGGTCTAGCCATGAGAATCATGGAATGCCAATCTATAGGAGTCTAGGCCATGAGAATCATGGAATGCCAGTCTATAGGGGTCTAGGCCATCGAGATCATGGAATGCCAATCTATAGGAGTCTAGGCCATGAGAATCATGGACTGCCAATCTATAGGGGTCTAGGCCATCTGAGCCATGGAATGCGAATCTATAGGGATTCTAAGCCATCCGAGTCATGGACTGCTAGTCTATAGGGGTCTAGGCCATCAGAATCATGGAATGCCAATCTATAGGGGTCTAGCCATCAGAATCATCTTGGTCTTAGCTTCCCTTTCCTTTCTACCCATGCAGTAATGTAATTATTTACAGTCGATTTATGAGCAATCCCATTACATCAATACCATCACACTGTAGATTTAGATAAAATATAGGAAAAATATAGCAGTTTTATCATCTATGGCACATTGGAAATAGGCAAGTTTCAGTATTTACAGGAGATATTGCTTTTTTTGGCTTCTGGATAATTTCCTGGTTTTAAGTAAACTATTAGAAATGACGATACTGCCTGCTTTATCAGGTCTTATCAGCACGTGAAATCCTCATAGGCCCTAGAGCCTTGGGTTCCACTTTTCTAGGGTTATGGAAGACTGTGGTCAGATGTTAGTATCAAATGCGGCAACTTTTTAATTAAATGCGGATTTCAATTCTTTGAAGGCGGCTCTGCGGTGTTTCTTATCTTCCTCCTGTCGCTTTCTCTCATCCTGTTCAGCGCGAATTTCTGACTCAAACTTACTGGCTGAAGATAGAGCCTGGACCTAAAAGGAATAGGGATGCCATTACAGTGGTGTACAGAAACAATTACGGTATCCAAACATTTTATCAGTTACCAATTTATGCTTCAGGCCGGAGACACACGATGTGAGACACATGCAAAATACTCGCAGGAGTCTTGCATGACTTACCCGGCAGAGCTGCAATCTCTCTGGATGGGAGTGAGTCAGCTGCATAGAAATACAAGCAGCTGATGCGCTCAAGTCCAGAGAGCCGGCGGCCTTGCCAGGCGAGTCATGCAAGACTTGTAAGAGTATCTCCATTGCTCTTGCATCGCGTGGCCCTAGGTCGAAGCCCTATACAGTAGGGAGAATAAGGGCAACAAAAATAACAAATCCAGCAACACATCCTTTCAATTTTCATGGAAAAAGTTAAAAATCCATTTTATTTGGGCATATTAAAAAGCAGAAATACCAGACATGAGTCAACCTTTGCATGTTTCGAACAACATCTTAGTCAAAGTCAAAATGACCAAGAACCAAGATGTTGCTCAAAACATGTAATGGTTTGTTCATGTCTGGCATCTCTGCTTTTTAATATGCCTAAATAAAATGGATTTTTAACTTTTTCAAGAAAATTTTAAAGGACGTTGTTGCTGGATTATTTTTCCTTGTTGCCCTTGTGATTAGCTCTGAGCAAAGTTTTCTTATTTGTATGCTCTGCCCTGGAAACTACCCCCTATACAGATTCTGTACAGTGAGCTGAAACTTTTCTAACTTTTTCACATTGTGGAAAATAAGTATTTGCTTCACTGCCGAATTTGCAGTTTTGCCACCTACAAAAGAATAGAGAGATCTGCATTTTTATCTTAGGTACACTTCAACCGTGAGAGACAAATCTAAAAAAAAAAATCCAGAAAAATCACACTGTATGATTTCTACATAACTATTTGCAGCTGAAGGAGTTAACATGCTTTACACTGCAAGGAAGAAATAAGCAACATGTGCATGAGATTTCAGAAATCTTATTTAATTTGCTGGGACAGTAAAATGTTATTTTCTCAATCACCTCATTGGGGGACACAGGACCATGGGTGTTATGCTGCAGTTCACTAGGAGGCAACACTAAGTAGAATCTGAGAAAAAACAGAGTAACTTCTCCCCTGCAGTATACACCCCCTGGCTGGCACAGGCTGAACCAGTTCCAGCTTAGTGTCAGTAGGAGGCAGATGCGGTCTACTGACCCACATCATTATTTTATTATGTTATTATTTATTTTACTTATTCATTTTCACTCTGGATAAAGATTAGACGGCGACGGTGCGCTCGTGTACCGCTCTCCAAACAGACGGGAATGTGGAGTGTTACCTCCACGTACCCCCTTCTGCGACGAGTGACAGTATATTTTATATTTTACCAACAATGGCGATGGTTCCTTAGCGCTCTGATCTCCACCATCCTCAGAAGGGCACGGGGAGTATTACCTCCCCATTCCTCCTCTGCACTGGCTGCTCCATGCCAGCTCTCCCTCCTTCCCATTCCATGGAGAATCGGGTCGAGTCGTCCGGTGCCACACAGGAGCAATATGGTCCTCCTCAGATCCCACAGTTAGGACACTGGGTTGCAGGTGCTGATGACATGGCTGGGATCCCCAGTCCTCACCGTTCTCCCTCCTCAGGGCCCCCAGGTTGCAGGCGCCGCTGTCATCAATTTACCCACCGCCCTCCCCATTCTCTCCTCACAGGGACTATGGGTTGCAGGAGCCAGGACCAGGTCATGCTTCCAGGCTTTTCCCAATCTCCATCCTAGGCCCCTAATGGAGATCCTGCAGAGCGATCCGCATAGACACGGCCAGCAAAGTGGGAACCCCCTCTGCACCAGAGGGGGTATGGCATAAGCAGAGGGCTCCCTCAATTTAGCAAAACGGCAGATCACTGTACCCTTGCACCAGCCCTACACTGTTACCAATTTACTTTAGTCCCCGACTCAAGCCTGCTCCCAAGCGGCTTCGCACCTCCGGCCTCCCGTCAGCCTCCGGGTGACGTCACTTGCAGCTGGAACGCCCTGGCTGCTTCCCAAAAGGGGGCGGTCCGGTTACTTTCGTTGTTTCTCGCATCATCGCGAGATATACTGCTCGCCTTCTCTGCGGCCCTCCCACTTCCTCCTCACACGTGCAACCTACATTACAACCGGAACACTGATATCCGGCGGTTACCGTAACTTTACAGTTTTTCTGCACAGGCGGACACCGGACCCTGGGCACAGCTGCATCGGAGACCGGACCTAGGTCTGGGTAAGGAGTTCAGCAGATTCTGCTCTGCTGTAGCTCATTCTTTGCTCCCTCTCTTCTCCCTGTCTCAGTACACACTGTGCCCTACTGTGTGACCCTATTTTTGCCTTACATACTCTGACACAATCATGCAGAGCTCAAAGACCACCAAGAAGACCTCCAAGACCTATATGGTCTCGTATGCTCCTGTATTACATGTCGTGCTCAGCTGCCTAGAAACATGCTGCTCCATGCTGCCAGACTTGTGACCCCAATACTGTCCAGGAGCCCTCCGCTGACGCCGCACCTCCTTGCGCCCCTAACCCACCTGATTAGGCTCTGTTTCTAACACAATCTATGTCGCAGTCCATGTCACAATCCATGGACAATTTCTCTACTATCCTGGTCCAGGCCCTGCAGAGCTGCCCCACACCCTGCACCTCCGGCCAAATCAGTGTCACAGGTAGACACCCCGGAACACGACAGCACGCCACATAGGAGCAGGCCACGAAATAAACAATCAGTGGCTGGGACAACACATAAAAGACATTATAGGAGTGCTTCTTCTCGTCCTCACAGGGCTCCCACACCTCCCCATCCAGACTAGAACCGACCTCACCCTCGTCTGATACATTCCATGACCCTTACTCGGATCCTGAGCCGGATGTATCTTTTTACTTAGATACTCCTGACACGCAGGCCATGGTCAAGGATTTAATCACGGCCATTAGACGCTTAAAGTAGACGAACCCCCATATGAGACCCCAGACCATACTGTGTCTTCAAGAGGGTAAAACGCCCACAAAAAATTTTCACAGAACATCCTGTGTTCCAGGAGATCTTAAGAAACATAAATCACGTCCAGACAAAAAGTTTGGAAACCACAAGACTATCGAAGCTCACTATCCTTTCTCCCCTGCCCGAGGCCAGGACTGTGCGGACTCCCCACAGGTTGATCCCTCAGTTTCCAGTTTAGCAGCAAGAACCTTACTTTCTCTGCCAGATGGATCCTCCATTGATCACAACCGACAGACTGATTGAACAACTGGCTGACTCGGTCTTCGAGGCAACTGGTTCGTCCCTTTCACAGCTTTTGCTTCTGTAGGAGTTGCTAAGGCAAACATGACCTGGGCAGATACACTACATTCCTCTGTATGGGATAGCAGCCTCTCATCCGAGCTGACGGACCTGGCGGCCCAGATCTCAGTAGCCGGGGAATATCTTATTCATGCATCATTGGATTCAGCTAATTGCACAGCCATTTCAGCCTCTAATGCCATCACCATTCGCAGAGCGCTCTGGCTCCGAGAGTGGAGAGCGGACTCCGCCTCAAAGAAATCCCTGACTAGACTTCCATATCTTAGCGGCCGCCTCTTTGGGGAGCGACTTGATAAACTAATTTCAGACGCCACTGGAGGGAAGAGTCTCCCAACATAAGCCCAGATGTCTTTTGTTCGACGTCAGCAGACACTATTTTGTTCCTTTTGGAATTGTTTGGCTGGGCGACCTCCTGCCTGTTGCAAAATACAAACTGTTGCCCCATGCTGGGACAGGGGCTCCGAGTCCACACAAAAGTCGAACACGGCCTGGCAGTCTCAGTCAAAACAGTCCAGACCAAAGGCATCCAGATCCCATAGGTTCTCTTCATCCTTACTCGCCTTCATCCGCGGAAGACAACACCTTAGCAGGCGGAAGATTTTCCTTCTTTCGACGCGTCTGGCTCGCTGTAACAGACAACAGGTGGGTCAGGGAACTGGTCTCTTCCGGCTACAACATAGAGTTGGCTTCCCACCCGCCAAATTGTTCCTTTCCCTTCGCTCCCCCACGGTCTCCATCAAAGGCTCGCACTTTTTTTTTACAGGCGGGAGTCATCATCCCAGTTCCGGAAGGCGAACGTTTCAAAGATTTTTATTCAAACCTTTTCTTCGTTGCCAAGGAGGACGGTTCTGTCCGTCCAATCTTGGATCTGAAGCACCTGAACAAATTTGTTCGTCTTCGCCATTTCCGCATGGAGTCCCTCTGATCCATCATTACATCAGTGGAAGAAGGGGAATTCCTGGCCTCGATAGATATTCGAGACGAGTATCTACACATTATGATCTCCCAGGCGCATCAACAATACCTGCGTTTTGCCATTCACGAAGACCATTTTCAATTAGTTGCACTGCCCTTCGGGCTCGCCACGGCCCCCAGGGTTTTCACCAAACTCATGGCGGCCGTCATGACGATTGTTCATTCCTGTGGCGTAGTCTGCGAACTGCAAAGAGAGCGTTCAAATTACCGTTTATACTCTCTCTCGTCTGGGGTGGCTGGTCAACCTGGCCAGATCCTCTCCAGTTCCGGATCAAACGGTTACCTTCCTGGTGATGGTTTTCGATACCTCCCGCGGGTTGGTACTTCTCTATCAAGACAAGTCCTGTGCTCTGCATCAGGGTGTCCGAGTTCTTTTTCGCCCTTTATTTCACTCCATCCACTTAGGGATGAGAGTCCTAGGCAAGATGGTCGTGGCAGTACCCTTTGGACAGCTGCATCTCAGGCCTTTGCAATGGCCCTTTTAACAGCGTGGGACAGGAGCCCGTTCAACATAGACAGGACCCTTCGGCTATCCCTCAGGGTCAAGCAGGCTCTTCGCTGGTGGCTGCGACCAGCTTCCCTCTCGCAGGGGAGGTCCTTCCTCCCTGCTCACTGGGCAGTGCTCACCACCGACATCAGCCTGATTGGTGGTGGTAAACCGCTCCCCAACCTAATGGCGCAAAGGCGGTGGTCTTCACGGGAATCCACTCTGCCTATCAACCTTCTGGAGATTTGGGCCATATTTTTGGCTCTACAGACTTTTCATCATCTCCTGGCAGGTCGCCATATTCGTGTCCAGTCTGTCAATGCCACAGCAGTGGCATACAGTTAGGGCCAGAAATATTTGGACAGTGACACAATTTTCGCGAGTTGGGCTCTGCATGCCACCACATTGGATTTGAAATGAAACCTCTACAACAGAATTCAAGTGCAGATTGTAACGTTTAATTTGAAGGGTTGAACAAAAATATCTGATAGGAAATGTAGGAATTGTACACATTTCTTTACAAACACTCCACATTTTAGGAGGTCAAAAGTAATTGGACAAATAAACATAACCCAAACAAAATATTTTTATTTTCAATATTTTGTTGCGAATCCTTTGGAGGCAATCACTGCCTTAAGTCTGGAACCCATGGACATCACCAAACGCTGGGTTTCCTCCTTCTTAATGCTTTGCCAGGCCTTTTGCAGCCGCAGCCTTCAGGTCTTGCTTGTTTGTGGGTCTTTCCGTCTTAAGTCTGGATTTGAGCAAGTGAAATGCATGCTCAATTGGGTTAAGATCTGGTGCTTGACTTGGCCATTGCAGAATGTTCCACTTTTTTGCACTCATGAACTCCTGGGTAGCTTTGGCTGTATGCTTGGGGTCATTGTCCATCTGTACTATGAAGCGCCATCCAATCAACTTTGCAGCATTTGGCTGAATCTGGGCTGAAAGTATATCCCGATACACTTCAGAATTCATCCGGCTACTCTTGTCTGCTGTTATGTCATCAATAAACACAAGTGACCCAGTGCCATTGAAAGCCATGCATGCCCATGCCATCACGTTGCCTCCACCATGTTTTACAGAGGATGTGGTGTGCCTTGGATCATGTGCCGTTCCCTTTCTTCTCCAAACTTTTTTCTTCCCATCATTCTGGTACAGGTTGATCTTTGTCTCATCTGTCCATAGAATACTTTTCCAGAACTGAGCTGGCTTCTTGAGGTGCTTTTCAGCAAATTTAACTCTGGCCTGTCTATTTTTGGAATTGATGAATGGTTTGCATCTAGATGTGAACCCTTTGTATTTACTGTCATGGAGTCTTCTCTTTACTGTTGATACACCTACTTCACTGAGAGTGTTCTGGACTTCAGTTGATGTTATGAACGGGTTCTTCTTCACCAAATAAAGTATGCGGCGATCATTCACCACTGTTGTCATCCGTGGACGCCCAGGCCTTTTAGAGTTCCCAAGCTCACCAGTCAATTCCTTTTTTCTCAGAATGTACCCAACTGTTGACTTTGCTACTGCAAGCATGTCTGCTATCTCTCTGATGGATTTTTCTCTTTTTTTTCAGCCTCAGGATGTTCTGCTTCACCTCAATTGAGAGTTCCTTTGACCGCATGTTGTCTGGTCACAGCAACAGCTTCCAAATGCAAAACCACACACCTGGAATCCACCCCTGACCTTTTAACTACTTCATTGATTACAGGTTAACGAGGGAGACGCCTTCAGAGTTAATTGCAGCCCTTAGAGTCCATTGTCCAATTACTTTTGGTCCCTTGAAAAAGAGGAGGCTATGCATTACAGAGCTATGATTCCTAAACCCTTTCTCCGATTTGGATGTGGAAACTCTCATATTGCAGCTGGGAGTGTGCACTTTCAGCCCATATTATATATATAATTGTATTTCTGAACATGTTTTTGTAAACAGCTAAAATAACAAAACTTGTGTCACTGTCCAAATATTTCTGGCCCTAACTGTATGTCAATCAACAGGGAGGAACCCGCAGCCGGCAAGCGATGTGCAAGGTGGAACCCATTCTCCGCTGGACCGAATCAACCCTGTCAGTGCTCTCAGTGGTGCACATTCCGGGCGTCGACAACTGGGCAGCAGATTTCTTCAGTCGTCAGGGCATTGCATCGGGGGAATGGGCTATACATCCGGAGGTTTTCCAGCAGATATGTCATCGCTGGGGGATTCCGGACGTGGATCTCATGGCTTTGCGACTGAACGCCAAGGTGCCCATTTTCATGTCTCGGTCCCACGACCTGCTGTCTCTGTAGGAGCGGATGCACTAGTCCAGCCTTGGACTCAGTTTTGCCTAACTTACATCTTTCCCCCTCTGTCTCTAATACCCAGGGTGGTGAGGAAAATCATGCGCGCTTGGTACGCCGACCTAGTCCGGCTCGTTGCCGACACACCCTGGTGCATTCCAGAACGTCCTGGTGCCTTCCAGACCTGCTAACTCAAGGTCCCACATGCCACTAACATTCGACAGCCATGAATTTGATGGCGTGGCTTTTGAGTCCTGGGTTTTAACTCAGGCTGGTTTCAACTCAGAAGTGATCAAAACAACGATCAGCACTAGGAAGCCTGCCTCGGCTCGCACATGGAAGGCTTTCTTTTCTTGGTGCAATGGGCTCGAGATCACTCACCTCTTGTTTTTTCTCTCCCTGTAATTCTAGGCTTCCTTCAGTCCGGACTAGATGCCGGTCTTTCTTCCGGTTCTCTCAAAAGTCAAATTTCTGCACTTTCGGTGCTTTTCCAGAGCCACCTTGCTATTACATCTCAAGTCAGGACCTTTATTCAGGGTGTGTCCCATCTAGTTCCCCCTTACAGGAGGCCACTAGAAACGTGGGACCTAAATCTTGTCTTAGATGTCCTTCAGAGACCTCCCTTTGAGTCTCTCAAGGAGGTCTCCCTTTCTTTCCTATTCTGGAAGGTTGCTTTTCTGTTGGCAATAATCTATACATAATGTCTCAGAGTTGGCAGCGCTTTCTTATAGAGCGCCTTTCCTGGTTTTCCATCAGGATAAGGTTGTGCTCCAGCCAGTGCCATCGTTTCTCCCGAATGTGGTTTCTTCTTTCCACCTGAATGAGGAGATCTCTCTCCCCCCCCACCCTTTTGCCCGGCGCCGGTGCACCGTGTGGAGAGGGCTCTACACACACTGGACCTGGTTAGAGCTCTTAGGTACTATGTCTCTAGGACGACACGCTTCCAGAAGTCTGATTCTCTCTTCATTCTCCCGGAGGTTCACCGGAAGGGCATGACGGGCATCCAAGGCCACATTGGCCAGATGGATTAAGTCAACCATTCGGGTAGCATATCAATTGTGAAACATGGCCCTTCCAGTTGGGTTAAAAATGCACTCGACATGTGTGGTAGGAGCATCCTGGGCCATTCGAAAGCAGGCATCCGCCGAGCAGGTGTGCAAAGCGGCCACCTGGTCCAGCTTGCACACATTTGCAAAGCACTACAATGTCCATACTCAGTCATCGGCAGATGTGAGTCTGGGTAGGCGTATCTTGGAGGCGGCGGTAGCTCATCTCTAGAATGTATGTCTTGCAAAAGGTGATTGATCTTTTTTTTTTCAGCGTTTTTTCTTTCTACCCATCCAGGGACTGCTGTAGGACATCCTATGGTCCTGTGACCCCAATAAGGCGATTGAGAAAAGGGGATTTTTGTGTGTACTCACTGTAAAAATTTTTTCTCTAAGCCTCTAATTGGGGGACACAGCACCCTCCCTGTTGCCCGTTCCGGGCCATTTTGTATTCTTTATGGTTCTTTGAGTTCTCCTATGGTTGCCTTCGTACAGGCCTATATTTTATCGTCCTACTGCTTTGGTCACTGAACTTGTTCGGCTTGTGCCAGCCAGGGGTGTATACTGCAGGGGAGGAGTTACTCAGTTTTTTTTCAGATTGACACACTATGCGAGATGCATGAGATCCTTGCATGACTCACCTGGAACACCTGCTGTCTCTCTGGAGAGGAGCATGCCAATTGCTTGTGTTTCAATGTAACCGATATGCTCCTCTCCAGAGAGACGGCGACCGGGTGAGTCATGAGAGTATCTTGCATGCATCTCACATAGCACGTCTCCGGCCTCAGTGGTATAACTGTGCGTCACTATGAATTCACCCAGTGCCAATCTCTCTTCTATGCCAAATTGACACCATTCACAATAACCATTCTACAATGCCAACTCACCTTGGCCTCAAAGAAGCTCTTGGCTCCCATTACTCCCTCGGTTGACACGTCTATTTCAGAGAGTTTAGCTAGACTCATCAGTCCACTGTCCTCCTCCAGCTCTCCTGCTGCCACCTTGCGAAATATCAGTAAAAACTAAGAAAGGAAACACAGCAAGAAAATAAGTCAGGTGTGATAGCACAATGGTTACAATCCTGGATTACTATTGTCAAGATTTACCATAGGAGATAACACGAAGCCATGTTGCTGCAAGAACGGCTTAGGCTATGTGTGAACGCTGAGTATTTTGTGCCAAAATTTTCTGCACCGAATCTGCATCATCTGGCAGAAAAAAAACATCAAAAACGCGGTGTATTTTTGCAGTGTTTTTGGTGCAGATCTGTGCCAGGCTGAAGAATGCATAAAGAATTGACATGCTGCAGATTTGTTTCTGCAAAGAAAAATGAACAGCGTGTGCACAACACTTCAGAATTCTCACTGGCTTTGCTGGCAGCAGGATAAACATGCACCAAAAAATACTAATAAACGCACTGTGTGCACATGGCCTTATATTTCACAGACGGAGGTGCAATTTATTAGTTGTACATAGCCCCAACTAAGCATTTCTTCCTTATATTTTTCTCTTCCGTAACACCATACACTGGAATTATAATCCAACTTCCTACAAGCAAATATATAGATGTGTGTATTGCTGAGTTATACTATAGGGAACAAGGTAAACACAAACATATAATGGAAAGTGAAATATGATCATGGCAAAGAGAATACTGACCACACAGAAAATGTTAACGATTTCCCCTACCGTATTGTTCGGACTATAAAATGCATTTATTCTCCTCCAAATTTCTCGCTCCGAGGCAGGCTGGGGGCGCGCATTGGAAATTCAATATCACTCCCATCGGGGCGTGATAAAGACTGCAGGAGGCAGGAAAAGGGACAGAAAGAGGACGCCCAGGGGGTATAGTGACGGTAGCCCCCGCTTCATTAACATACCAGGCAGTAAGTTATAAAAACATTTTATAAAACATTCACAGCTCACATTTAGGACAGAGAGGGATAGTGAAGAGTAGTAATAGGAAGGTGCAGAAACAGGTAGTGATAGTCTAGTCTTTATCTAGGTGACCGGTTCACTTTAAAGTACTCTAATATGCTCTGCTTTTGGGTGGTCCCACCTGTCAGCACTGGCTTCAGTGCCGTGAAAGGGGCAGGGGTTAGCTAATGTATATTCATTTAAACAGCGGACATGTGGTTTCTTCAGCTGGATTCCTGTAGTGGCTGGGGAGATCATATGTCCCTGGATAAGGAGGCGGAAGAAGCTGGGTGCCACAGGAGGGACAGCCGTGCCTGGCCTGGAGGGAGTGCAGGTCACTGCAGTGACAAGGCCAGGCACGGTATCCCTGACAGCACAGGGCAGGTTGAGCTGATGCTGAGAGCTCATGTCAGTGCAGGTCAATTGTACAGGACTGCAGTGATGTAATAAAGAGGGGAGGGCTCTGTGCTGTCATGTGATGCTCCAGCCCTCCCTCTTCATTAAATCACTGCAGGTCCTACAGCTTCCTGGTTTCAAGTGTGGCTACAGGACCTGCACCAATGTAAGCACACCTTGTGGTCTTAATTCTGCATTAAAAGTTTAAAGTACACAGTACATGAAAGCATTCTACCATTCATGTGGTGAACTAGAACTCCCAGCATGTCATGATCTGCAGGACATGCTGGGAGTTATAGTTCTCCCATGGGATCTTAAAGCAGCACTCCAATGGGCTTTATTCAGCATGGGAGTGGTGCTATAAATATGAGCCCCGTGCCCCCATTCCTATACTCACCCTCCAGCGTCTTCATCTTACAGACACCAATCCGGTCCCATGGCACCATCTTCTGCCCGTAGCTTCCACCATAATATCATACTATTATATATAATATCATAACATATAATAGTATGTTATTAAATATTTTATCACATTTATTTGCTTCGAATTTTTTTTTCATATTGTCCACCTCTATGGGTGCGTCTTAATAGTCCAAAAAATACAGTACTTTAAAGTCTTTGTATATGGGTCCAGGCTGTGTCCTCTGCTAGTCTTTGGGCAGACACAATGTCACATGACATAGCAGTTTCATAAACCACAAACATACTCACCTGGATAGTGAGATAGAAGGCACTATGCCCCCTCCTTATCAGGGCAATTGATAGCATTCACTCTCTAGAATGACTGGCACACAGAGTCCGATCTCAGAAGGTAATCAGACAGCGATGTGCCCCGTACTGAGGGTCCATTGTGTGAGTGAACCTTCCCACACGCCTCACCTTTCCCGATCACATTCTCATCTGCATCAGCAAAAAGAAACAGCACACAGTCATCCATTATCCTGGTCTACATAGAGAACTTGCCTATGCCAGACAGATTGTAGCATACCAGGTCTGTGCACACATTCACATACAGCAGCAGCTACATAACAGAACAGTTCATTGTACAAGAACATCAATATACAAGTCCATAAATCTGCAATTCTGATGCTCATGAGTAAATGTTGCATGATTACCAATATAGTACACAGTGTTAGGCTATGTTCACACTGTGCATTTTCATGTTTTTTTGTGCTGCATTTTCTTTGAATTTCCAGCAGCAAAACTGGATCTCTTTTTGGAAAAAGAAAAATAAACGCATCCAAAAACGCATTGCGTTTCTGTTCTGTTATCTTTGTGTGGCACCCCAGGGGTTAATGTGCCACAGCAACATCACCAAGGGTTAAATCCCCACACAACCCACAACACTACACTAGCGCCTCTAGGCCAGAAGGGGGAGCTAAAGCTGCTTCCCTATATATTCTGGTGTGGAGAGGAAGTGGGCAGTTAGGGCCCTTTCACATCAGCGTTTTTTTCAAATCGCAGCAGATGCGTGTTGAAAAAAACGCATCTGCCCGATTACGCATACCGGCTGCGGTAAACGCCATACAAGGTATAGGCGGACTTGCGGCAGGTGCGGCAAGTGCAGTTTTGGCACTTGCGGCAGGTGCGGCCGCGAAAAAAATCGCGGTCAGCCTGATGTGAAAGCACCCTTAGACAGTTGACAGTTCAGTTTAGTGCAGGGAGCACTAGGAGGAGGACCTGTAAATGGGAGCAGTGCTGAGCTCCTGACAGGGACCACAGACTACTTTTCAAGTCTGAGGAAAGGAGGCAGAGAAGCGAAGAACATACCTGGGAGGCAGATAGTGCTACACTCACCCCAGAGGAGCGCACAGACTGGATACCGGATCCGTGACTACGCAGGTTTCACACCGCACAGTAAAACCAAAGAAGTGAAGATTCAACCTTCTTCATTAAGGCCAAAGACATAGCAACACACCAGAGTTCAGCAATACACCCGGCAGAGGGTAGGCAGAAAGGACTTGAGTTGCCTGTCAGATTGGTACCCGGGAGGAGACACAGGCCAGCAGCCTAGCTTACGCAGCAGCGGGGCCACACACAGCGCAGACAGGGAGCCAAGGACCCGGCCAGGGTGGGAGCAACCCGGCCCCTGCACAGACTCTGTGGACAGTACTCAATATTTTACTGAACTACCATCTACAGCAAAAGACCTGGAAAACTACAAAACCGTGAGTCTGTGTAATCCTTGTGCTCAGACCCTGTTCTCCCTCACAAACTATCTTCCCCACTACTGCCCCGGGGACCAGGCTCTGCCCGTGGAGAGTCGTCACATCACCGGCTGCCATCCATCATCCCCGGAGGTTCTGTAGCAGCGGTGGTCACCCTGACCACATACCACGGGTGGCGTCACGACTTTCTCCCCTGTAAATACCCCCCCATTACTTGTGGGCTCGGGACACGGTCCAGACCAAGACCGCCGTGATACCTCCCATGATACCCCGATCCAGCACCGAGTACCCGTCCCAGCGGGCTCCACATTTGTACTGTGCTTTTTTCCTTTTTACAATGGTGTCAATGGGGAAAACGCAGGATAAAAAAAAAAAAAAAAACGTATCACTAATTGACACGCTCATTCTTTTTCTGGATGTGTTTTCTGACCCAAAATCGGACCAGTAAAAAATGCAGCGTCAGAACAGTATTTCTGAAAATTCATTGACTTTGCTGGGCATCACAGAAAGTGATAGGCTTTCCATGCAAAAACAGATCAAAAACGCACAGTGTAGGTTGTGATAAATTTGATTGAGGGAAGGTATGGATGCGCGATTGCGAGAATACCAATTGTGTGTGTGTTAGGTTATGTGGAAGAAATAAATGTGACGAGTGTGCAGAAGATTGCGGTGGCAAGATTGTTATTCATGGCGAGGAAGTTGATTGCGAGGGCGTGGATCAGGGCCGAGCCTCCCTCCAGGATGGAATACTTACGACAAGTGGCGTATATCATACGAACAGAGGAGAATATATAGAAGAAAAGGAATGCCTTTACAATGTTTGAAAAATTGTGGGATCCATGGTTGCGGGTGGAGGATAATGTGTCAGGAGGTGTATGAGCGACGACGGTGACGAATGTTTTCTTTTATACTGCTAGACCTGTGGCTAAAGAAAAAGATGGAGGATGTATATACGAGGATTCTAGATATAAGTGCTATTGTTTGTATAGAAATGCATACAGGGAATCTGTTCATGAGTATGGAGGGTGGGGGGTGGGATCCATAGTTGGGTTTATATCATATAAAAGGTAAAATAATGTGATATTAGCTTTCTGATGTGTGTTGCAATATTACGCGGAGTTTAATAAAAAACATCTGAACAAAAAAAAAAAAACGCACAGTGTGAACATGAGCGTAGTAAACCCATCACCCAGCTGAGTTTTACAGTGTAACAGTATAAAGCCAGCTGACAAGCAGATCTGAGCAGCACATTACTGTCTACCCCAGGCAGCACGAAGCAGTCAGGCTCAGATATTGAAGCCGCACATGTTTTACTTTGTAACGCTCAGAGAAAGCATACTTTCAAAGTGATAATGCTACTAAGGCTGCTTTCACACAGCGTTTTTTATGCTGTCCGAGGGGATCAGACTTTTTGCTGCTCCCCTCGGACAGCATCGAATCTAAACTGATGACTGCAATCGGATGCCAAATAGGCATCCGATTCCGATATTTTGCAGCATCAGTCTGGATCCTCTCCTCCTCTCCCTGCTCCTCCTGTCACCTTTCTCCCCTCCTCTCTGCTCCCTCTTTGCCCCTTCTGTCTCCCCTCTTTCGACCGCTCTTTGTCCCCTCTGTCTCCCCCTCTTTGTCCCCTCTGTCTCCCCTCTTTGCCCCCTTTGTTCCCCCATTTCCAGGCCTTTAAAAATAAAAAAAATCTTCATTCTCACCTCTCCACGACACCCGCGCTGCTTCCAGCTTCTTCTGATCAACAGGACGCGGTAACCGGTCATGTGACTCAACTGTGACGTCAGGCCAGGTCCTAGACGCAGAGCGCAGGAGGCACCGCTGGATCGCGGAGAGGTGAGGATAATGATTTTTTTATTTTTAAACCTTTCATTTAACTGGATATCACTTCTGCAATGTATGAATATACATTGCAGAAGTGATATTAGATGGCACAGAGCGGTGTTAGTGTACTGAGCATGCTCAGTGCACTAACATCGGGTCCGAGGAGACATGAGCTGTTTCCTCGGATCCTCGCTCCATAGGCCCCATGTTATTTGTCGCGGATCAGGTCGGATCCAATTCGGTTATACAACGGACAGCCACGGATCACAGAAAATCGCTGTGTGAAAGCAGCCTAACCTGCATTTTTTGAGGTTAAACAAGTTATGAAGGTGCCTGGCTGCTGTATTGAAGGTGCGGCAACTCAGACAAAATGTATGGAAAGCTGACAGTTTTCAGTCTTGCAGGTGTGGCGAAGCGGCTTCCCTCATCAATGTGGCTGTAAGCACACCCCAGCACTTGTTGGCTTTGCACTGGTGCACTGTAGAGCTAGCTGTCAGTCATAGTGTAGGGCTGTGCTTACAGCCGCCGCTCACTGTATAGTAAGAAAAGACTGAAGCTGTGCTACCACGATTAAATGACTGAAAACTGATGGCTCCCCGGAGGAAAAATTAAGATTTTCACAGGTCCGCTCTACCAATACAGTATCCGGACACCTTCAGAACGCTATTCAACTGCAGGTAACCCTATATCTGCAGGTTAATAACATTATAGGACTGGAGATATTCCCTTTAAAAGGCAGTCAGGAACTATGTGACTAGGATAACTAGTCTAAGAGACTAGTCCTTGGTGGATTGGTGTGTAGAGAGAGACTTTATAGTCAAAGGAAATTGGGTGGTGAAAAGCTGCCATGGACCTCCCTTTCGATACAATCATACTGGCAAAACACCCTTGACTGCAATAACAAAGTTACTCTCTAAAGGTGCCGTTACACGCTAGGATATCGTTAACGATATCCCATTCGGCAATGCACCAGTTAATTCGGAGAGCAAGAACTGAACGATCTTCTAAAGCGGCAGGAATAGGAGATTTTTGAACAACATCGTTCATAAAGGTGTCACACTGAACGATGTAGCTTCTTCAAGCAGTGTTAATTGGACGACCAACGATAGATTTGAGGTCAGGATCTCAAATCTTGGATGAACGATCCAACGATTTTTTTTTCCTATATCGTTCATTTACACGCAAGGACGCACAAACTATATCGTTAGAACGTTCACAAATCCGTGACGTTTCAAGGATTTCGTTAACGAGATCCTAGCATGTGAAGCGGCCTTTACTCATACTTCTTGTGGTTCAGACAGCATGGACAAGTTCACAGGCTTCCTTTAACATGGTCTGAGAGTAAGCATTCTAAATTAACTCCGCTGACTGGGATTTTTTTCTCCAGTCTCAGTCCTGTTTGCGCAGTCAGCCAAGAAGATGATTTATTTCTTCTCCTGTCACAGCCCTTCACAGGCAGCTCACCAATACGTCAACTTGCGACACAACTCCGCAGTCAGTTGACAGAAAGGTCTGGTAAGCCTCGTTCCATAAGACTTCAACCTGACCTAACACGCCACTAAGATGGACTGCCATTTGAAGTATATGACATGGGCTAGTTCATCACATTCTTGGAGACCACCTTTAATGACCTATGAATATTAGACCGACTCCTCACTCTCACCACACTGATCCTGTAATGTCGCATACAAGACAGACCGAATGAACAGAGTTTCAACCATTTGGCAAGTGCCACCTTTCTTTACTCGCTGAGTAACAAGCATCTATATATGTGTATGTTTATACACATGCATGTCTGTGGTGTGTGTATGTGTCCCGCCGGTGCCTGCACACCCACCTCTGTGCACACAGCCACCAAAAAAGACTGTGGCTTGCGGCCTGTAATGAATAAGATTGGGTGCAACGCCCTCTGTAGCCACCAGAAGGCGCCCGCACCCCATCTCCAGCACAGGCCGCAAGCCGCGGTCCTTCCTGACGGCTGTGAATGCACGGAGGTGGGGTGGCAGGCACCGGCGTGCAATGTCTGATGGCAGCAGCAACGGGCCATGGCAGACGGTATTGCGGCAGGGGGGGCAGGGGTGTTCCTGGCGGATAGTCCAGCGGTGGCGGGCCTGCCGGGGGTCCATTGGGGTGTTCCACTGTGGGGTCTCGGCAGTGTCCCGCTGGTGGTACTGTGCAAGGGGCTGTGGTACCACCAGCGGGTGCCATACTGGAACATCCATCACCTGGATGTTCCAATATGGCGGTCGGTGTACTTCTGGAGCAGTAGGTTAAGGAATTCGAGCACATCCAGACGGAAGTGGATGACGGATAATTTAAGGTAAGTATATATGAGATTATACATATATACATACAAATACACTTTTTATATTTACATTGTGCTGAATGGTTGCATGATTATATAGTAACAAACGATGGAAGGATATATCAGGTAATACATGTCTTCTATGCCCTACAGGGATGTTCACTGAGCCATTATATGTATGTGCTCAGTAGCCTTGTATACACACGTTACAGACATGTTCACTGGTCCCTGGATCCATTTGCCCTGCGGTTAATAACTGCCTGGCATATACAAAACTCCTGACATTTATTAACAGGAAGCTGTAGTCATCTAAACTCGAGTTACATCTACACTGTGAACCTTGGCCAAGTCCGTCCTCGGCCAGTGACAGGAAGTGACAGCACCAGTGACAGCCTCCAGCTATCTCCACGGCACACACACACACACTCACATTGTTGAAAAGTTTTTAAACTTGTTCACTTGCTACAATTTAGCTAAATGAGAAGTCTGTGAAGCAGGACTATTGAGAGAGAATGGGGGATTAGTCAGACATACAGCTATAGCAGGAGTCATCCTGTCACCTGTGGAGCGCCCCATACATGGTGTACTGCCCTCAGGGTGCCACATGCTACAACTGTACGAGATGTCTAAATCTTGGGTGTTGATTGAGGCTGGCCATACACTTGAGACAGATATAAAAAATGTTTGTTCAGCAGCAATTTCTCCTTAGGCCATGTGCACATGTTGAGTATATGGAAAGTTTTTACATCAGTATTTGCAAGCCAAAATAAGACAGGAGTGAGTATAAAAAAATCCAGAAATGGAGCAAGAGTTTCTATGATACTTTTTGTCTGTTCTTCCACTCCTGGTTTTGGCTTACACATAATGAGGGTAAAAAAAGAACTCACAAAATACTTAACATGGGTACTTGGCCTACATCATACATACACACACCTCTAGCAACACAATGTCTTAGGCACAGCTGAATCCACTCATTCTGCTACGACTGGTATGGGGGTGTTTCAAATGTCCACTGACAGAAGTAGGGGCTCTTTCAAACATCCATGCACAGTATAAGAAACAAAAACAATGTTGCGCCAAACTGCTGATGTTTATGGCATGGGAGCGGTTAAATATATCTAGGGCTCACCTTCTCTAGTTGTGCTGACCGCACAACTAGTTTATGCACTGATTTGTTACCCCAAAGGGTTTCCACATCAGCCGGTGTGCTTCAAGCAGGGATGAGCGTGATTTCCAATATGCACACGCTGCTGATTCTCGTGCTTGTTCCAAAGAAGTGGTGATTGACGTCTGATGCGTCCTGGGTGCCCAGCTGCTGAATACCACGCTTCCCAATGGGAGGATACGTGTGCGTTCAAATAAAGATGTGGTATTAGATTAGCGCTACAAACCACTCCAGGCGATCGTTCTGTATAAATTACCTTAAAGCTTTATTCAATCGATGTAGAATGCCCAGTCTCCACAACGCGTTTCGGCGCTAATTGCGCCTTTCTCAAGCTTAGACACTTGAGAGAGGCGCAATTAGGGCCGAAACGCGTTGTGGAGACTGGGCATTCTACATCGATTGAATAAAGCTTTAAGGTAATTTATACAGAACGATCGCCTGGAGTGGTTTGTAGCGCTAATCTAATACCACATCTTTATTTGAACGCAAACATCCATGCACAGAACAGAATACATGGACTGGATGTGGGCCTCCTGACCAGTGTGTGACTGCTTTGTATAATTCTATGAGGCTGTCACGCTCGGCACAGGAGACCCACGTCCAGTCTGTTGTATTGCAGACTGTGCATAGACTGGTTGAAGGGGGAATGGGGCCTGACCAGGGCACAATAGGCTCATATAATTATATGAAGCTGTCACACTGTGTTCAGTAGAGCCTCAGTCAGTCCATGCAGTAAAGCATATTGGGCGTTTCTACTACATCTGTGTAATCCTCTCAAAGCTAGTGCAGATTTATATTTTTGCACATAAATCATGGCAAACGCCATGAGAGCACCACATAATACACACCCGCCTACCCTGTGGTTTTAATAATCTAGTTTTACATTACCGTAAGGTCCTTGTGTTATAACCATAATACAGTCATCCTATTACTTACTGCACATGCCCAGAAGCTATTTAGGCTCCATGCAGTGGATGGGATGGAAGTTATGTCAGATTATATGGTTTACATTAAAGCACCATCAATCTATATCTTAAACCACACTCCATCTTAGTACAATCATTATAGGATCCGATTGCTGACAGCCCCTCCAATCACTGATCACGGAGCATAATTGTGTAACTGACTGCAGTCCACTTCTGCTTTGTTCGGCTCTACAGGGTAAAGCAAACTTTCTATGAAACCATCAGCAGGATCTAGACTCATTTATGTCAAGTCCTTAAGAATAAAAGGTGAACTTTAAGGGTATGTGCACACTGGTAGGTTTACTGCAGGTTTAGCAGCGGAAACCGCCGGTCGGTTTCCATGAGGTTTATGTAAATTTATGTTAATCCAAAAGCGGCTTTTGGGTTAACATATAAACCTATGAAAACCGACCCCCGGTGTGCACACACCGGCGGTTTCCACATGCTCATCTGTTGCTAACCCGCTGGGTTCCCAGCGGGTTAGCAAAGAATGAGCATGTTCTATAAACCGGCCGGTTCTGCAGCGGCTGCAAGCAGAATCATGTGCTGCTTCCAGCCGCTGCAGAACCGCCGCCGCTAACCCGCTGTGCACCCGCACGGCACCCGCCCGTCTCCCGCCGCACATACCCGACAGGAAGCCGGTGGACGGCTGCCGAGCTTCCTGTCGGGTCCGCCCAGCCGCCGCCGACACTAAGCCGACGTATGTGTGAACTTACCCTAATGCCACCAGTGAGTGGATTCAGGCCACACTGCAGCTAAATGCAGGGACTCAAATACGGTAACAGCAAGGCATAATCTGCCCCGGAAAATTGCAGAATTTACAAACTAGTCTGGATAAAAATAGTTTTCTTCAGGGAAGCATTGTCCCCACTGTCATATGTTCATATGGTCTTGGATCTATCTACTTATATAATTGGGAGTCGGGAATTCGGGCGTTGTCGCCGAATCCCAAGCTCCTTTGCGCGACTGCGAGTGATGACGCGCAGCGTCATCACGAGCCGCAGCCGCACTGCCCTGAAAAAAAAAAAAAAATATGCTCACCTCTCCCCGAGCCCCCGCCGTCTCCCTCCAGGCTTCCGGTGGCTGCCGCAGGCTCCGAGTGTCTGCAGAGCTCTTCTTACTGCAGTCCAGGACCTGTGGTGATGTCACAGTCACGTGACACCAGGTTACTCCATGGTAACCTGGTGTCATGTGACTCTGACATCACCACAGGTCCTGAACTGCAGTAGCAGACCTGTGCTGACATCGGCAGCCTGCGGCAGCCACCGGGAGCCTGCAAGAAGACGCCGGGGGCTCGGGGAGAGGTGAGCATAAACTGTCATGTCTCTCTGCACTCTCTGTCCCTCTCATGTCTCTCTGCACTCTCTGTCCCTCTCATGTCTCTCTGCACTCTCTGTCCCTCTCATGTCTCTCTGCACTCTCTGTCCCTCTCATGTTCCTCTCTGCCTCTCATGTCCCACTCATTCCTCCACTCTGTCCCTCTCATGTCTCTCTGCACTCTCTGTCCCTCTCATGTCTCTCTGCACCTCTCCTCATGTCTCTCTGCACTCTCTGTCCCTCTCATGTCATCTCTCGCACTCTCTGTCCCTCTCATGTCTCTCTGCACTCTCTGTCCCTCTCATGTCTCTCTGCACTCTCTGTCCCTCTCATGTCTTCCCCCCTTTTTTTTCATGCACTCACTCTCTGTCCCTCTCATGTCTCTCTGCACTCTCTGTCCCTCTCATGTCTCTCTGCACTCTCTGTCCCTCTCATGTCTCTCTGCACTCTCTGTCCCATCTCAGTGTCTCCTCTGCACTCTCTGTCCCTCTCATGTCTCTCTGCACTCTCTGTCCCTCTCATGTCCTCTCTGCACTCTCTGTCCCTCTCATGTCTCTCTGCACTCTCTGTCCCTCTCATGTCTCTCTGCACTCTCTGTCCCTCTCATGTCTCTCTGCACTCTCTGTCCCTCTCAGTCTCTCTGCACTCTCTGTCCCTCTCATGTCTCTCTGCACTCTCTGTCCCTCTCATGTCTCTCTGCACTCTCTGTCCCTCTCATGTCTCTCTGCACTCTCTGTCCCTCTCATGTCTCTCTGCACTCTCTGTCCCTCTCATGTCTCTCTGCACTCTCTGTCCCTCTCATGTCTCTCTGCACTCTCTGTCCCTCTCATGTCTCTCTGCACCCGTCTCTCACTCTCGTCCCTCTCATGTCCCTCTCGCACTCTCTGTCCCTCTCATGTCCTCTACACTCTCTGTCCCTCTCATGTCTCTCTACACTCTCTGTCCCTCTCATGTCTCTCTACACTCTCTGTCATGCGTGTATACTGTGTCTATACTGTGTGTATAATATGTGTAATCTCTGCATACTGTCTGTCTATACAATGTCTCATGTATGTATATACTGTGTGCTTCTCTCCTCACCCCTCCACCACAGAGCCGCTTCTCTCCTCACCCCTGCACCACAGAGCCGCTTCTCTCCTCACCCCTCCACCACAGAGCCGCTTCTCTCCTCACCCCTCCACCACAGAGCCGCATCTCTCCTCACCCCTCCACCACAGAGCCGCATCTCTCCTCACCCCTCCACCACAGAGCCGCATCTCTCCTCACCCCTCCACCACAGAGCCGCATCTCTCCTCACCCCTCCACCACAGAGCCGCATCTCCCCTCACCCTCCACCACAGAGCCACATCTCCCCTCACCCCTCCACACAGAGCCGCCTGTATACTCTGCTACCAACAGAGCCGCCTCGATACTCTGCTACCCACACAGCCGCCTCCATACTCTGCTACCCACAGCCGCCTCATACTGTAGCCACACAGCCGCCTCGATGCTCTACTACCCACTGACCCGCCTCTATACTCTGATACCCACTGACCCGCCTGTATACACACAATTCATTTCACCCCACTCCCGATGCAATTGCATCGGGCCTTTTTACTAGTATGGTGATAAAATTGTGTAGAAACTCCCACATTTTCTCAGTTTATAGCAACGCTGTTCTACATGTCAGCCTATGAGCTAAATGGGTTAGCTCATCATAACAATTTATCACATATTCATAGGAGAGTAGCTCCAACGATATGGAAAACAGAACCCAAGAGTCCTGCATGCACTCCATTACTATAATCATTGTTTATGGGACTAGAGGAGACAGAGGAGTCCAGCATTTATCTCTGTTAGTCCCGTAGGCTGTGAGCACACAATCAGGAATGGCAGCGTTTTGGACGCAGCATATCATACAGTACCAGTGGTTGGATTGCTAGAAATCCCATGCTCACTGTGCTTCTCCCCACCGCAGCATTATTTCAGCTGGTGTGGTTGTCGCACTTCCGCAGCATGTTAATTTATCACTGTCGAGTTGGAAGCGATCTCCAATGGGTGACTGCAGGGAGAAGCCGCCGTGCACCAAACACAGATCATGGGCACAGGGCGGCTGCGTTTACCCTGCGCTCACCCGTGGACACAGTGCCTCCGAATTGTTTGCAGGCAGCCTTATACATGCCCCGCCATCACTCCATTTAAACAAAGGACTCATTAACCTTATTTTTGCGACCAAACACTTTCACACCACCTGTGATTAGGTGTTGCCCCAGCATAATCATATTTACAAGCAATTAAGTGCATACCTCCCGAAAGTTCATCTTTCCATCAAAATCTTCATCTACTTCTTTTATCATATTCTTCAAACCTAGATGAGTCTGTGGGGCTCCCAACTTCTCCATCATAAGCTTCAGCTCCATCAGGTCTATGAAATTGTCCCGTCCTGTGTCATACCTAGAGAGCAAAAAAATCATCAATTTTCAGTAAGGCTCAGCAGTCCATGTAAATATAGTTTAATTAGTGCAGAATGAATAATCATGTAAACTTTCCACAACAAGTTCTGGTTCTATTCCTTAAAAAGTTTCTTCTTGTTATCAGAGCAAATAAAAACAAACATTCTTGTTTGTGTCCAGACACTTATCAATATTTTGCACATTACCTTACAATTCAATACAACCCACAACTTCTAAAGGGTCATAATTGGGTACCCATAGATCTCTGAAACCAGGCGAGCACTCTGGGGCGATGTGTACACATCACCCCATGTAACATGGCGATCGCCGATGTTACAGGTGATGGGAGCCATAGGCTCTCATGTTACAGGATCGCCGCTGGGGTATGTGGACACCCCAGCGGCGATGGCGCCTGTAACATCGCCGGTGCGTCGCCAGGGGCGCCAAAAACTTGCGCGACTCCCGTGCGTCGCCGGTGAGATCTCCGGCGAGGTGTCCAGGTGTGACAGTACCCATATACTTATATGCCACAAACAAAGTTGATATCACCAACCATTCCCTTTTAATATAGGTGTATCCATATAAATGGCCCATCCTGTATATAAAGCTGAGTGTGTGTATGTATCATAGCCCCTCCCACTACACATAGCCCTGTCCCATGACTACTGTATATGGAGGGATGGTTCCAATATATTAGGGTACAACATGCATTTAGACAGCAGAAAAGGTTAGGTGGTCTGAAAATGCAAAAAGACATTGTGTTAGACTATATTTGTATGGAGGTGACTACGAGAGCGGTTATTTCTACCGTATGTAAAGACCTACTACATACTTTTTTACTTAGACACCCGATTAGGGCAAGAGATAAGTGGAAGGAAGAATTGGGGGTGATGGATGATGATGTCTGGGAGTCTTTTTTGTCATTCTGTGTTATGCAAAAGTTTATTAATATGCCTTATAGAATGTAATTTGGTATATGACATACTATAATTATGAAAACTATTTGATTTAAAAAAAATGTGGAGGGATGGATCTATGAAGGGGTGGGGCTATGTGGATTGGGCAGGGCTATGTGTAAGGGTGGAGCTATGAAGGGCCAGGGCTACTGGGGGTGGAGCTATGATACCTTAATTCTCTCATTCATACATGACCATATATGAGTGATATTACCATATATGGGCATTACGACCGGGCAACGCCGGGCTCTACAGCTAGTTACATATACACGTGTAAGTAAAAAATTCATATAAGGCCCCGTTCACATCAGCGTTTTTGCGGCAGATCTGGAAGATTTACCGCATCTGCCGAATAGCGGCACACTTGCAGAAAGCCCCATTCATTCTCTATGGGGCTTGCGGCAGGTGGGCAGATGCATTTTTTACCGCGATCCAGCACGTGTGGCAGGTCAAAAAAAACCATGCAGCTCAGTGGGGTTATTTCACGCGCCGCAAGTGCCGGATCCAGCAAACCGCGCTTGCCGCACCTGACCACAAGCCCCATAGAGAATTCATGGGGCTTGTTGCAAGTGTGCAGTTATGCGGCAGATGCAGTAAATCTGCCGGATCCACAGATGTGAAAGGAGCCTAATAGATGTCATTAAAATATGTGTGAGCAGACTATCAGCAGAGAAATTATTAGGAATTTTAGAGCCCCTGCAGCCTCCTTGACATCACATCAGTGAATCCACATAAATAACCTCTCAGTAGATGTGAACAGTTATCTGGCAGGGAAGCTCACAGTATCAGCTGCATTCATGTATGAGGATGTTTAGGCCCAGAAAAAAGAAATCAGGGGAGAGAACTATAAATAGGAAACATTCCAGCACACGGCCGCCGTTCACATGGACTGGGGATGGCCTGATGCTGCTGCTTTAAGAGAGGGGAAAAAAAAACTTGTTCTGAGTTAAAGTGGAAGTTATGAAAAGGGAAGATAGAGGCAGAGAAACATTCAGGCCATTTATAGACAAGTCTGTAGTGCAGGGGATGTATAGAGCCGCCTGGACATATACAGCACACCGCTATACAGACTACTGCACGCATGATAATGCTGGAGAACCAGATAATTACAGAATATAAAATGACGGCATTAATAACATCCTAGGCTCAGTACAGATTGTATATATGTGTAACTTACAGAGTGGGGCCATAAAGATGACACAAACTCCTCTGTATAACTTCTTGTATCACCGCTAAAACTACATGAAGTTACTCAGCCCGGGAAATCATTTAGGCTTCGTGCACACGATCCGGAATAGCAGCGTTTTGGATGTAGCGTTTTATCACTGCATCCAAAATGCAGCGTTGTACAGAACCAGCAGAGTGGATGGGATTTCTAGATATCCCATGCCCACTATTCTGCTCCCCACTGCAGCGTTATTTGAGCTGCGGTGCAGGTTGCTGGTCTTCCGCTTCTCTGCAGCATGTTAATTTAATGCTGCGGAGTCAGAAGTGATCTCCAGCGGGTGATTGCAGGGAAAAGGTGCCATGCACAGAACGCAGATCCTGGGTACAGGGTGGCTGCGCTCACCAGCAGCTTCCCTCAGGTCCGGAGGCGCTGAGTCCAAGATGCAGTCCCTCCAGGTCGTGGTCACACAGCCGTACACAGCTGACAATAGTGTGAATTACAAAAAAGTAATTCCTTACCAATCTCTGCCAGTCCTGTGCCAACACTTCCCCGGGCCCCTGCCAGTTCCGGTTTACCAATGTTTAGTGATGACGTGCCGCATAAAAGCTGCAGTCAATCGTTTGCTATGGTGACCGATAAGATCACTGCTGCGGGAAGTGATTGGAGGAGGCAGTTCTAAGTTGTGTGACCTGACATTGAGGATTGCCGAGTATTGCTCCTTTTATTATTTTATACCATTTTCTGCAGACATGGGGTAAAACCTGCCAGTTTCAGTCATGGGGGCGGTGCCAACAAGGGCGCAGTCAACGCTCTGTGTATGGAGAGCAAAGGTTGTACCCGCACCCCTGTAACTGACTGACAACTGCTCAGCATTAGAGGAAGTTGTCAGTCAATGCGGGGGTTGCGGTTACCAGGACTGTGGAGTCAGTGCCCATTTTGGTGTTGTCGGAGTTGGTATAAAATGGGCTGACTTCAACTCCTAAAATATATAATGACTTGGGTACAGTAATTCAATGCCAAATGTGCCGAATATAATTACTATGTTCTATCTAAACATCTTGGTTATTGTATCATAATAAACATTAAAAGCCTGATGTTCAAATTGTACTACAATACATTTATCACTTAAAGGGACACTGTCAGGTCATTTTTCAGTATGATACTAATATTACCCTTGAATATTGCTTGGCCAGACCTTTTAAAAACATCCTTATTGTGCACTTTCTAGTTTCCATGTTATAAGCATTTTCAGACCCTGCAGGCAGCTACTGCATTAGTCCTCTCCATTATATTCACAGCCGGATAGTCCGGTTGCTGTATAAGTGTTAGGGTGGAAACACACTGGCGTTAAAAAAATAAATAAAAATTGGTCCGTTTCTCATCAAGGAGAGTCGGACGAGAGACATCTGCTTTTTGATCCATGTGGCATGCAACTGTTATGCGAGTGTTTGATTTTTTTCTCAGATAACATCCGAGTGGTGTCCGTGTGACATCTGTGTGCAATGCGTTTTTTCTCAGCAGCTATTACTGTATAATCATTTACAGGAACATTTTCAGTGTTCTGAGCTACAGAATGATAATGTATCAGTTAAAAAAACGATGCCACTAGGATGGTCTGTGTGCTGCGTGATTTGTCGGACCACACTGCATGGCAATCTTGCACAGAATGAGAATCGCATATGTTACAGCATGTTGCACATTTTTTTCATCCAGCTTCGGGATGAGAAAAAAAAAAAAAAAAAGACGACACACAATCTGTTCTCACTCATTCTGCAACATTGGCCCGAGTGCAATGAGATATTTTATCACATTGCACTCGTTCATTTTTCACGCTAGTGTCCGAACCCTTATGTAAATATCCATACTCACCCAAGCTGGTGTTCTGTCCCTCCCCTCTGCTCTGTGCTGGAAGGGGGAGGTGTTTTGTGCTGCATTGTGTAAGAGATTTCTATTAGGCGGCCGTCACACGCTACAATATCGTGAGCGATATTGTTAGCGATCACGTGCACGCGCGATCGCTAACGATATCGCTCACATCCCTGGTGAGCTGTCACACAGGCAGACTCACCAGCAATGTGGGCCAGCGAGATTGCTGGTAACTATGGTACACATCGGGTTACTAGGCGCCGCGCTTAGTAACCCGACGTTTACCATAGATACTATCTCCCAGCATATTCTCTGCCGCTGGGAGATCGTTCATCGTGGTGTCATACACCACGATGAAGCAGATTGAACAAGCGATGATCGCTTGATATGAGCTCCGGCTCTCATATCTGTGATGTCACGATCAAGCGATTGTAAAATCGCTTGATTGCACGCAGCGATGCACAAACGATATCGCTTAAGCGATCAAAAAGCAGATCGCTTAAGCGATATCGTGCAGGACATTGAACCGTGTGACGGCCGCCTTATAAGAACATTGGTTTTCCTGCATACATGTATTGTGTGTATCTGCTGAGCAAATGATCAAATGTTCTTATAATTACATAGAAATATCTCAGACTGCACACACTGTACATGCCTCATACACACAATGAAGATCCTCTAAAGGCCCTATCACACCAGTCCACATCGCTGATTACATAGGCGAGGTAGGGGCATGGCCTATCGGCGGCGACATCGCCCCTACGTCGCCTAATGTAAAGGGGCGAGGGCGACGCCATTTACTTGTCGCTTGGTTTCAGAGCAGTACTCGGAAGCCAGGCGGTCGATCTGGGGCGATGTGCACACATCGTTCCATGTAAATGGCCGCCGGTGACCTGACAGGCGATGGGAGCCATAGGCTCCCATTGTCCTGCATCGCCACTGGGGCTTTGAGACATCCCGGCGGCGATGCCGCCTGTCAGATCGCCGGCGCGGCACTGGAGGTGCTGCCCCATATAAATGGGGGACGGCGACGAGCCAAAAACGTGCGTGCTCCGGCCAGTCGCCGCCGACACCTCCAGCCCCGTCGCCAGGTGTGACGGGGCCTTTACAGCCACACACCTCCTCCGCCCTCCTTTCTGCTCTGCAATGAGTTACACAGCATACAGATCTCAGGAGTGCAGGACAGTGTAATGATGCAAGAACATTCATTCCTTAGGAAGTGGGCAGCAGAGAACTCACTGTGACTGACAGATGGAATAAATCTTTTATTTTGAAATTTACAGAGGATAGGAGGAAATTATAAATAATAGAAATACATAGAGGTTAAAGAAAAGAAATAGATAAAAAAATCCATATGTAACGGATATAATTTTCTGACAGATTCCCTTTAAACATGAGCCATGTAGTAAGCAGTTGGTGCCTGCGCACAGATCACATATGGGAGTGAATGGGTGCGCACGGTCATGCGCTGTCAAGCGCAGCACCGTGCGCTCCCAATATAAAGACAGGAGCTTGCGGTGGCTGCGGACACATTGCGGATCCCCTCCGCAGATTGCTGCGGAGGGGTCCGCAAATGTGAACCCAGCCTAACATCATTGTTCTGTAAGAATAGGATTATGGTTATCTACAGAATTATCTAAAAAGCAAAAAAACAAAAACAAACTCCATATAAAATAAAGTGATAAAACTTTATAGATAAACTAATAAACTGCACCTTACAAAGCATAGGACCAGACACTTCTAGAGAAGAGACAAGCTTGTAACAGTGAAAATAAAACTTCTCTAAAGTGTAGGAAGAGGAATGTGGAAGGAACTTTCCCCCCCAATCTCCCGTCATTTGTGTCACTGTTGTAACTTGTCAAGAAATTTCTATCAAGATAAGAAGATTGTGGAGGAAGGTCAGTCCTCCAATGTGAGCACAGGAGAGAGCATGGCTCCTGCTGGAATACAGACTGCTACAAACTGAATGTGCCAAGCTCCTATTAGTTAGAATTGCTGAAGGTGCCATTTTTTAAGAGTATCCGGGACTATTGAAGTGAACCTGTTAAGATTTATGCGGCCCAAGCACAGTCATCGAGAAATATTGGCTCCATTACTTCAGCCACATATGTCTTCGTTCACATGTTCAGTTTTTACCTCGGAATTTGTAGCCAAAACCAGCAGTGAGTGATACGGTAAATACAGAAGTGGTGACATATTTCTATTAGACTTTTCCTCAGATTGTTCCACTCTTGGTTTTGGCTACAAATCCGGAGGTAAAAAAGTCACTTAATACTCCATGTTTGCTCGTGGCCTCATATAGGATGATTTACCTCATAGACTTGCATTAGGCCACGTTCACACATTGAGTATTTGGTGAGTTTTTTGCCTCAGGATTTGTACCCAAAACCAGGAGTGGGTGATAAATCAGAAGTGGTGAGTGTTTCTATTAACTTTACCTCTGATTGTTTCACTCCTGGCATTGGCTACAAATACTGAGGTTAAAAACTCACCAAATACTCAATGTGTGAACATGGCCTAATAGAAAGAAGTCACCACTTCTCTATTTTTCATCCACTCCTGGATTTGGCTAATAGAAACTGATGTGAAAAACTGACCATGTGAACGTGGCCTCTAATATGCTTCAGATGTTTGAGCCGGTCCCCAGTGGCTTATCCCTACCCCGCTCTCCAGATTGACCAGTGCCCCCCTAAATAGGAGAATGCAGATATATACAGTCTAGGGAAGAAGATGGCTGGGTACTTGCCATGGACTTGACATCCAAGATTGGCCCCACCTGACTTGTCAAAGTATGTTTTTGCTGAAACCCCGCAGCATTTCAGTGTAAAAACATCCAGTACATGGCTTTGCTCATGGTTGGAGCAGCATGAATCTATGGTTCCCTTTTCCAATCTAATAGGCCATTATTATCAGATCAGAAGGGGGTCTGAGTCCCAGCAGCACCTAATCATCTCTGACAATTGTCGTGTCCTCTTCGTTGTTTACCAGGCATTC
Organism: Allobates femoralis; assembly: GCA_033576535.1. Classification (NCBI taxonomy): domain Eukaryota; kingdom Metazoa; phylum Chordata; class Amphibia; order Anura; family Aromobatidae; genus Allobates; species Allobates femoralis. The sequence goes on from JARQOC010000001.1 coordinate 95,095,356, forward strand.
TATAGGGCCTGTACCTAGTACTGCTGCTCAGTGCCATTCAAATGCACCCCTTTACAAAGGTTCAACATTAGTGATGAGCGAGCATTAAAATGCTCGATGCTCTGGTCGAGCACTTCAAGATGATCGGGTGCTCGACCGAGCACTGAGGCCAATGCAAGTGAATGAGTGATAGGCTCCGCCCACAGACATCCGGATATAAACCGAGCGTTTCTGGGAAAGGGCAAGAGGGTGGGCTTTTTTAAATCTTCACAGCATACAACACCTTGCTGTGCCCCCCAGAGGGACCCTAACAATCAATCTGCTCCTGTGAGGTGCCAGCTCACATTGTGCACTGAAGGGGCTGTATACTTGTGTCGATAATATTAGTGATGAGTCCGAGCACTTGGAGGTACTTGGTGCTCACCTGATCATCCGAGTATCGGGATACTCGTGCGAGTACCGAGTAGCAGCGAGCATGCTCGCTCATCACTATTCAACATCATTCCCTGGAAAAACTTCCCTGAGACATGCTAAAATGCATGTATTAGTTATACCTGCTGCAGAAAAAGCGAGAAGACACAATCACCATTGCAGGGGACTTTGCTTTTCCACAATCCTGAACAGTAACTTTGTTTATCTAGGATAATTGATGTTAGGATAAATCTGTAGAAACTGTAATGGCGACCACGTTGGTTGTCTTATCACAGACAATCCCTCTAATGGTACCATCACACGTCACGATATCATGTAGGATATCACATAGAAGTCACGTGTTTGGAGGCGTGGCTGCGACATCGGAACGATGTTGTAAGTGGTCGTAGAGTGTGACACCGCGATATCAGTGTGAGATATCGTGAGATCGCACATCGCAGATTTGAGAACATGTTCTTCTCAAATCAGGTGATCTGCAATAATGCCATCTGCAGCATCGTGCGGTGTGACACCACGATAACGATGTGTTTCACAATTTCTCCCATTCAGCTCTGTGAAAACAAGGAATCCAACGACCGCTATTCACGATCTCACCCTGGAATCGCCACAATGTTGTAGACGATATCTCAACGTGACACATCTACACTCTGATCACGATCCAAATCTCCGTCGAGCGCGCTCCCGTGACTTCTATGCGATATCCTACGCGATATCGCGACGTGTGACGGTACCATCAGAGAGGTCTGGCTTCCAAGGATCCTGCAGCTCATCAGTGCACCAAAAAAAGGGCACTGCTCTATCAAGAAGTCATCTGGTGCTTGTTTACCAGCCTCTACACATTGGGGACAATACAATTGTTCTGTCCCCATATAGTATCCCATCATCAGCCCCCCGTGTAATTTATGTCAGGTGATGTGCTGCAGATAATGATTTTATTTTGGGATGTTATACAATCAACCGATGAATGGGTGTTTTGCTCGTCTGCTGGGTCATCTTTGGCATTTTTTGACAGATAATCCATGAATCGTAGGAACTCTTAGGCTGGAAACACACTGGTGAGTGAAAAAACGGTCCGATTGATGTATCAGAGAGTTGGACAAGTGTCATCCAATTTGTGGTTAGTGTGGCTTTGTGTGATGTCCCATGTGCAATCCTTTTTTTCTCAGCATCTATTTACTGTATAAATCATTTACAGGAACATTTTTTACAGTTGTCTGAGCTACAGAATGATAATGTATCAGTGAAAAATCAGATGCCTCTCGGATGGCCCATGTGCGGTCGTGATTTTTGTCAGATCCATAGACTTGTATTGGCGAGTCTGGCCGTGAATTGCATACTGTCGCAGCATGTTGTGACTGCTTTGTCGTCTGTGAAGCGGATGATAAAAAAAACATCCGACACTCGGAAATGTGCTCTCGGACATTGAATAACATGGTCCGACTGTAATGCGATTTTTACTTGCATCGCAGTCGTCCAAGTTTCGCCAGTGTGTCCGTACCCTTACTCCCAATTAACTACAATTTCAGTGGGGGAACCACATGTAGAAATTGTGCTTTGTGCCGCCACACCAAGCAATGTGTGAACCAAGCCTTAGCTATGCTGTGGCCACATTATAAGGCGTGTCCAGGAATAGCTGTGCAAGGTCTTACACCACACAAGGGGACATCTGAGAAGATTGCCAGCCTTTGCTTTATCTAGAGGCTCTGTATGGGACTGACTTTGGTAATTTACTCCATGATGTCTAGGAAGGAGCAGCAGACAACTGTTCCCATCAGTGGCGGCACTTCAGTTGGACAATGCTATGATTGTCAGTCACACTTGCACAGCTGTAGGACGGGCATTAGGGGGTCAGAATAGTCCTGTCTGACCAACCTCACAAGCATCACAGGGCGAGGTTACATAGCTCTGGTCACACACAGGCACAGTGCCAGGCTCCACTGCTGTACATAAGGACCCCGGGGGCTAGTGCATATTTGGAGGGAAGGGCTGGCAGCTTTATACTCAACACACCCACCACCCAAACACAAGTGGCTGCTCCAAATTCACACTCGTTAACTATTTCAGGGCAAAAGACACACACTTATGTTATCAGAAACCATGCAGACGTCTTGGTCTAGAGGGAAACGTGGTGGATTTGTGGATTCGTGCTGACAAAACAAAAATTAAAAACTGCAAAAAACACAATCTATGAGAAGAAGAAACAAAGGAAAAAACATTGAAGAAATCTGACCAAGGATTTATAGCTTCAAGTTAATACAGTGTGGACTTAGATTGCCACTAGTAAGAAGGAAATGTCCAACTGTGACAACAGATTGAACACACCCATTGAGTCATCTGTGTGCTGTCAAGTCGTCCTGTGTGCATACACGGTCATTGTGCTCTGCAGCATAGATACATAGGGCAATGTGCTGTCGAGTCGTCCTGTGTGTATACACCGTCATTGTGCTCTGCAGCATAGATACACAGGGCGATGTGCTGTCGAGTCGTCCTGTGTGCATACACCGTCATTGTGCTCTGCAGCATAGATACATAGTCGCCCTGTGTGCATACACAGTAATTGTGCTCTGCAGCAGAGACACACAGGGCGATGTGCTGTCAAGTCGTCCTGTGTGCGAACACAGTAATTGTGCTCTACACCATAGATACACAGGGCGATGTGCTGTCGAGTCGTCCTGTGTGCATACACCGTCATTGTGCTCTGCAGCATAGATACACAGGGCGATGTGCTGTCGAGTCGTCCTGTGTGCATACACAGTTATTGTGCTCTGCACCATAGATACACAGGGCAATGTGATATCGAGTCGTCCTGTGTGCGTACACAGTAATTGTGCTCTACACCATAGATACACAGGGCGATGTGCTGTTGAGTCGTCCTGTGTGCGTACATGATCATTGTGCTCTGCAGCATAGATACACAGGGCGATGTGCTGTCGAGTCGTCCTGTGTGCGTACATGATCATTGTGCTCTGCAGCATAGATACACAGGGCGATGTGCTGTCGAGTTGTCCTGTGTGCGTACATGATCATTGTGCTCTGCACCATAGATACACAGGGCGATGTGCTGTCGAGTCGTCCTGTGTGCGTACATGATCATTGTGCTCTGCAGCATAGATACACAGGGCGATGTGCTGTTGAGTCGTCCTGTGTGCGTACATGATCACTGTGCTCTGCAGCATAGATGCACAGGGCGATGTGCTGTCGAGTCGTCCTGTGTGCATACACCGTCATTGTGCTCTGTTACACAGACACACAGGGTGATGTGCTGTCAAGCATGGACAATGATTTTTAAGCAAGTTTAAAAACCATTTTACCCTATGATTGAGCGTATTACTCGTCAAGTGATTGGCTGCATATTTACACTGTGATTATGGGAATTGAGCTTTTTAGGAATCTTGTTCACGATAGTTGGCTACTGTAAATGCACCCCAAGACTACTGTCTGACAAGAGAAGTGCTCAGAGGACTCATCTGAATACTACTCTTGGGTATAAAGATGTAACTCCCCGATAGGGCACAGAGCTCTTCTCTCAGGTGGATGCAACCTCCGATAAGTGTCGGGGTCCAGGAGCAGCTTTCCCCCCTCTCCCTATTGCGCACACTCAGGGGAGTCAACTAACATCACAAGGTTGGAGCATGAATCAGCCGCTGTGTACTCAAGTCATTATAGCAGATGGGAAGGGAAGCGTGCTGACTACAACCCTCATAATCCTGGACTTGTAATTTATGCACTGTGTAGGTGCAGAAGGGAAGTCTAAATGACTGCAAGCACTGAATCATAAGGAGAAGTTATCAGGATGGGGTGGGGGACAGGAACTATGATTCAGCTGGAGGGACTGTGGTGAACGCTCACCCTGGATAAGGAGGAGAGGAACTAGATGGGAAGAATACATAAAATTGGAAGACCCCGGTTTAAGGACATGAGTTGATGGCAGCTACACACATGGGGTGGGCTTCACATCCACACTGCAGACAAGTAATAGCATGCAGATTACAGTGTACATGACACTGAAGAATTCCCATACATCTCTGACATATTCCAGTGTAAAGCCACCCACATTGCCCATAAGATGGTGGTCAACATCTGGACTGTCAACACTAACATACAGAAAACTGCATAAATAGCAATTGCCTTATCTATCCTGTTACTACAATCACTCCCCACACAAGTAAGAACATTGTGCATGAATTCAGTTGCCCTGCTGCCACCCCACGAAACCAACAAACCACTGTGGGAGGCAAAGAACAAGTGCAGCAGCCAATCAGATTACAGCTCTCATTCTTCTAATGTAGATTGGAATATGAGAGGTGGCGGCTGATTGGACCAGGCTCCCCCTGCGCTTTACACAACTGCCCAGTGAACGGAGAGGAACATGTCAGGATGGTATAGGATTAGGGCGGCCAAAGATGACTGGGCAAGCTGGGATCTCAGTACAGAAGGGCAGCCACAAGGTGGAGAGCTCTAGTGTGTAATGCCAGTTATCAATGATTATGCCATGCTGCATGTACCCACAGCCTTGGCAGCCCAGTTTCGACAGGCGTGTGCCACACCTCGTTATAAAGTTGCCTAACATTACAAGAAGTTTCCCCTTCATCTCTCACAGCCCACAAAGACAAGCAGAAGTGACGACTACATAGAGAAGCATGGGGACAGCCTATGGCACCTTCATCGCCTTCTACACAGGGAAAAAAGAAGCCCAGATAGTGCCATCACCAAAGTCTCAATGTCAGGTCTGGGACACTACAGCTGTGCCAACCAATACACAGCTCCAGGTACTCCGCCCCTCTCCCCCCACCCCACACACACACACAGTACCAGGTAGTGCCAACTATCAGTTAAGGCTCAATGACAGATGGGTGGCACAGCTATAGTGTCCCCTAATACATAGCATCAGGTATGCCCCCCTTTACACTGTGCAAGCACACAGTACCAGGTATGCCCCCTATACACAGTGTCAGCCCAGAGTGCCAGGTATGTCCCCCCCCCCCCCCCCTATACACAGTGACAGCCCACAGTGCCAGGTATGCCCCCCCCCCGCCCTATAAACAGTGTCAGCCCAGAGTGCCAGGTATGTCCCCCCCCTATACACAGTGTCAGCCCAGAGTGCCAGGTATGTCCCCCCCCCCTATACACAGTGACAGCCCACAGTGCCAGGTATGTCCCCCCCCCCCCCTATACACAGTGTCAGCCCACAGTGCCAGGTATGCCCCCCCCCCCCCCCTATAAACAGTGTCAGCCCAGAGTGCCAGGTATGTCCCCCCCTATACACAGTGTCAGCCCACAGTGCCAGGTATGTCCCCCCCCCCCCCTATACACAGTGTCAGCCCAGAGTGCCAGGTATGTCCCCCCCCCCCCCTATACACAGTGTCAGCCCAGAGTGCCAGGTATGTCCCCCCCCCTATACAGTGTCAGCCCAGAGTGCCAGGTATGTCCCCCCCCCCTATACACAGTGTCAGCCCAGAGTGCCAGGTATGTCCCCCCCCCCCCCCTATAACACAGTGTCAGCCCAAGTGCCAGGTATGTCCCCCCCCCCCCTATACACAGTGTCAGCCCAGAGTGCCAGGTATGTCCCCCCCCCCCCATACACAGTGTCAGCCCACAGTGCCAGGTATGTCCCCCCCCCCATACACAGTGTCAGCCCACAGTGCCAGGTATGTCCCCCCCCCCATACACAGTGTCAGCCCACAGTGCCAGGTATGTACCCCCCCCCATACACAGTGTCAGCCCACAGTGCCAGGTATGTTCCCCCTTACACACAGTGTCAGCCCACAGTGCCAGGTATGCCCCCCCGCCCTATAAACAGTGTCAGCACACAGTGCCAGGTATGTCCCCCCCCCCCCATACACAGTGTCAGCACACAGTGCCAGGTATTTCCCCCCTTATACACAGTGTCAGCACACAGTGCCAGGTATGTCCCCCTTTATACACAGTGTCAGCCCACAGTGCCAGGTATGTCCCCCCTTATACACAGTGTCAGCCCACAGTGCCAGGTATGTCCCCACCTTATACACAGTGTCAGCCCACAGTGCCAGGTATGTCCCCACCCCCCCTATAAACAGTGTCAGCACACAGTGCCAGGTATGTCCCCCCTTATACACAGTGTCAGCACACAGTGCCAGGTATGTCCCCCCTTATACACAGTGTCAGCACACAGTGCCAGGTATGTCCCCCTTTATACACAGTGTCAGCACACAGTGCCAGGTATGTCCCCCTTTATACACAGTGTGTCAGCACACAGTGCCAGGTATGTCCCCCTTTATACACAGTGTCAGCACACAGTGCCAGGTATGTCCCCCTTTATACACAGTGTCAGCACACAGTGCAGGTATGTCCCCCTTTATACACAGTGTCAGCACACAGTGCCAGGTATGTCCCCCTTTATACACAGTGTCAGCACACAGTGCCAGGTATGTCCCCCCCTCCTATACAGTGTCAGCACACAGAGCCAGGTATGTCCCCCCTTTATACACAGTGTCAGCACACAGTGGCAGATATGTCCCCCCCCCTCCTATACAGTGTCAGCACACAGAGCCAGGTATGTCCCCCTTTATACACAGTGTCAGCACACAGTGGCAGATATGCCCCCCTCCCTCCTATAACAGTGTCAGCACACAGAGCCAGGTATGTCCAACCCCCCCCCCCCCCATACAGTGTGAGCACACACTGAGTATGTCCTCTCCTATAAACAGTGCCAGCACACAGTACCAGGTATGCCCCCCCATGCCCACCAGGTGCCCACTCACAGGCGAAACATGGCCTCCATGTCCTTGATCTGCTTTCTGGAGAATTCCTTGAACTCGGTGTAGGGGTTGAAGACCTGGCCCCGGTTGGCTGGCACAGCATTGCCCTGGTTGATGTCATTCCTCCTGTTCAGCTTGGCACTCAGCTCAGAGTCGGCGCTGGTAGTGGCCGGCTTGTCCTCCTCGTTCTCTGTGGGCACAGTGGGCACAGCTGGCACCCCGTCCTCTGCAGGCGGCGCCGGGGCATCTTCCAGCACCAAGCGGCGCTGCAGCTTCTTGGCCAGTTCGTTCTCCGCCATGGGAGCCGGGAGAAGAGGACAGAGGCGGCGGGAGGGGCGCAACCAAGTGCTCGCAAACTTCCAGGAGCTCCGGGGATAAGGCGGCGGGGAGGAGCCGAGGGCGGAGGGGAGAGGACGAACTTAGAGCCGCGAGTGAGCGCCCTACTGCCACAGCCGGGGGGCCACAGGTGCAGGGGAAGCCTAGGTAGGGCAACAGGTGCAGGGGGAGCCCTAGGAGTAACAGCTGCAGGGGGAGCCCTGGGACTAACAGCTGCAGGGGGAGTCCTAGGAGTAACAGGTGCAGGGGGAGCCAGGGGGGCAACGGGTGCAGGGGGAGCCAGGGCACAGGTGCAGGGGGAGCCCTGGGACTAACAGCTGCAGGGGGAGCCCTGGGACTAACAGCTGCAGGGGAGCCCTAGGATAACAGGTGCAGAGGGAGCCCTGGGACTAACAGCTGCAGGGGGAGCCCAGGGGGGCAACAGGTGCAGGGGGAGCCCAGGGGGGCAACAGGTGCAGGGGGAGCCCTAGGAGTAACAGGTGCAGAGGGAGCCCAGGGGGGCAACAGGTGCAGCGGGAGCCCTGGGACTAACAGCTGCAGGGGGAGCCCTGGGACTAACAGCTGCAGGGGGAGCCCTAGGAGTAACAGGTGCAGAGGGAGCCCTGGGAGTAACAGCTGCAGGGGGAGCCCAGGGGGGCAACAGGTGCAGGGGGAGCCCAGGGGGCAACAGGTGCAGGGGGAGCCCTAGGAGTAACAGGTGCAGAGGGAGCCCAGGGGGGCAACAGGTGCAGGGGGAGCCCAGGGGGGCAACAGGTGCAGGGGAAGCCCTAGGAGTAACAGGTGCAGGGGGAGCCCTAGGAGTAACAGGTGCAGGGGGAGCCCTAGGAGTAACAGCTGCAGGGGGAGCCCAGGGGGGCAACAGGTGCAGGGGGAGCCCTGGGATTAATGTGGCGCCCCTATGGCTAGGCGCCACAGAGAGGTATTACACTTTGCAAATGTATGTAGTATCTCTGTAGTTGTGGGTTTGGGTTTAACCTATGGAGTCTCAACACTAGGTCACCTTAGTATAGATAGAAGGGCTGATTATTCAGTAGGTCCAAAAGGGGGTGGAGCCTAGGTTAGAGCAGGAGACTTAAGTGACAGTCAGTCAGGAGGAGAGTCAGCGTCAGGGACAGTGCTGGGAATGCAGGTAGTGAGGTCTCGCCTGACAGCCCCCCTGACAGGAAGGATCACCCTTCTCCAGGAGGGTGTCTCAGGACAGAAGGAGACAGACCAGCACCAGTTGGAGCCGGCTGGTTTAGTCTGGGGAACACCGGCAACACGGAAGCCAAGGCGGTCAGTGGTTTATACCTGGCTGCAAACCGACAAGCCGCGGGCCTATAATCACCGAGTAGCCATAGGCACCACAAGAAGGCACGTCGCCCCACAGGCCCAAAATCGGTCCAAGATTACCGGAGTATCGGTCCGGATTCCGGTGGCGGGAGGTTTTGCTTGCTGTTACTCTCGTCCGTACCGGTAAAGGAAATCCATGCTCCACTGTAGGAGACCAGGGGACTGGCGGGAGAGCTCTGCAAGGGTGGCTAAATAGAGAGAAGGACAGAATTAGACCCCGAAAGACTATCAGAAAGGAACATCTGGAGACTCCATGGGAGTACCCTGAACCGACAACTACTACCCGTTAAACCAGACTGTACCGTTTTCTCAATAACATCTGCCGGTACCCAGTGGCGTAACTTCAAGCCCAGGGGCCCCGATGCGAAAGCTCCAACGGGGCCCCCAAATATTGCAAATCTTTAATAATATTAGTCTTTTTCTATGGGCCAAAGGGACTTTTGGGGCCCCCCTAGGCTGCAGGGCCTAAAGTTAAGTTGAAGTTGAACTGGTCTCTGTCTTTCTTCTCACCGGCGCCCGGAGGGCCTCAGCATCATCTTCATCTCACCTGAGGGGTAAGAACAACAACTCCCCTCATCATGCTCCATCACCGCTGCCCTGAGGTAAAAGCTCCACCTGTGGGGAGCTGGACCACACTGAGCTGCACCCATCATCACCTCAGCGGCCGGCCTGCTGCACCGGTATCCAAATTACCAGGATCCACAGGTGGCGTCACGTACTCTTTATCCCTGTAAATATTTCCCCTCCCATCTAACAAATGACTGCCAGGGCACGGATCCAGGAACCTGACCACCCGTGATTCCCCAGTTAAATCCATCAAACCCAGGCCCGGTATCCGAGTACCCCTAGCCCTGGGCTCATCAGTAACAGCTGCAGGGGGAGCCCTGGAAGTAACAGGTGCAGGGGAAGCCTGGGAGGAATCAGGGGGACAACAGGTGCAGGGGGAGCCCTAGGAGTAACAGGTGCAGGGGGAGCCCTAGGAGTAACAGGTGCAGGGGGTGCCCTGGGAGTAAAGGCCACTTTACACACACCAACTTATCTGTCCAACTTCTGACCAACTTGCTGGTTGCAGTGAAATCATGGACACATTGTTCCATTGTACACAGTCACAAAATGGAGCCATGTCTCCATGATTTCACTGCAACCAGCAAGTTGGTCAGAAGTTGGACAGATAAGTTGGTGTGTGTAAAGTGGCCCTAACAGCTGCAGGGGTAGCCAGCACACATTCCCTACCTATCGACAGACTTCGCTTGAGAACGCTGTCCATGGTGGCCAATCACAGCACAACTCTGATATACCTCATGCAAGTTGCAGAATAAAAGCGGGTATCCGATTGGCTGCTATGGGAAGGGTTCAAGACATTGAGGCACCTGTGAAGTCAGCAGAAATGTGCAGCGCCTGCTCCAGTGGGGGAGGGGGAGTATGTCCTTTAGACCTCCCAACCGTCCAGGATCTTGCGGAACTGTCCTGATCTGGGGGCTCAAGTCCCGCGTCTCACCTGTGATGTAATTTGTCCCTGGGGGTGGGGTCTCCCACTGGGTGCATTGATTAAATTTTAAAAATCAAAAGGCAATGGCCACTGTTGCTGCTCACCAGAGATTGTCCACAGCCAACTCAAACTCTAGCTTCAGTGCTTACAAGAGATCGGCCTTGGCCGGGATTCAAAGCCTGGTCTAAGTGGTGGCAGGCAGCAGCTATAGCTACTGAGTTACGGCTCACACTGATAAACATTGGAGGATTTGGTTATCTTGACCTGTAGTACAGGCAAGAGACCTAGACACAGATCACAGATCACACTTACATACAGATGCATTGTGTATGGCTATGCATTTCTCTGTTGCTTGCATACTAGAGGTAAAAAAGTCAGATTTTTGTTCTTATGAAGCTACTAAAAATAATAAAAAGCAATTACATCAATTTAATTTTCTCTTCTTTTATTGTTAGTCTCCTCTGTACTCCAACCTTCAAAGCTTCAGTTCAGTTGAATTTAGTATCAGCCTTTAGTATCAGTCTCTGAGCCACAAGCTCTATAGCTGTGAATGTGAGATTTTTGATCTGTACACAGCACTGCATTTCTTTGTATTTGTAATACTGAGGGAGAACAATAGATTTTTTTTCATCCCAAGAAAATTACTAAAATAATAATAATGAAAAACAATAATGTCATTTCTTAGTCGTTTTTATTTAAAATGACAAATATCACAAATCAGCAAATAACCTGGGCATATTTGGTGTCCCTACAATCAAAGTGATCGGCACAACACAGCGATCAGATTACTTATGGGGATCAGTAAATAGCGTTAAAAACATGGCGCGATTATTTTTCTATATTAAATACATAAAAACTGTAATAAAAATGTACTGCAGGGAGGAGTTTGGGTGGGGTTTTGAGTAGGTGTGATAGGTGCGGCTTACAGGCCAGGGCAATGCATGATGGGACTTGTAGTAATAGAAGCAGGGAGTCAGGGGAGGTAGTTGTCGATTAAGTTAAGATAAGATAAGATAAACTTTATTGATCCCGGAGGAAATTACAGTATTACAGCAGCAGAACAAAGATCAAGAACATTACACACGTTACAAAATAAGTCTATATTATTACAAAATAAGTCTATATGGACAGCAGATGCGGGTAGACTGGTACATGTACCTCACCTCTTCCCCCCATACCCTTAGAACTTCACTTAGTCTTGGGATGCTTTACACTTATACATTTGTTAAACATCCCCACAGCTGTCGGAACAAACGATTTTCTGTATCTTTCCTTTTTACACATTAGTTGGATTAGACAGTTCAGAGAGCGGGTGTGTATTGTTGCTCATTATAGCGTTGCATTTCTTATTAATTCTATCCTCTAATACCTCCTCGAAAGTCCTAAGTTGTAGACCCACAATCGTGATCACATCCCTCAGACACATCTCACCCACATATATCGGTGGCAGAATAGTAACAAGAGACCTAAGCCTTCAGTGTCTGTATGCATATACATTGTCTGCTAGCAAGTCTTTCGCCACCCAGCTAAAGCATGTCCACGAAAAGCACCGCGGACCCATTGGCAAGTGAAGCGCACCATGATGCTGCAGGAGCAGAGGCCACACTTACTGCAGAGCAGGACGTACGATCCAAACATGTAACCAAGCCGACACAAAAGGTCAGAGAGAACCTTGAAACTACTAGAGATGAGTTCCATGATAATTTAGAACACTTATGGGGCAAAGTCAATCACTATTTAGCAGCTCTTCCACGCTCTAACAGTGACGCCGCAAAGTTAACCGCCACATTGAATCGTTTATCTGCCGCCTATGATCGCTACCAGAGACTGTCTGCAAAGTACCTCACGTTCTTGAGTACCTATGACATGGAAAATGACCCAGCAGAACAAGATGAAAGGGAAGCTCTCCTCCAAGAAAGGGCCTCATTAGTGCGAGACGCTCAGGATAAGGCAGAGCTCCACATTGCTTACCTCCAAGAGGCTAGGTCATATCGTACAACGTCGACCAAAATCACGTCTCGGTCTTCCAGATCATCTCACTCCAGGAAGTCGATATTGTCCGACAAGTTACTGGAGATCCGTGTGGCTGCAGAGGAAGCCAGAGTAAAAAGCTCCTTTGCTAAGAAGGAGGCTGAAGTGGAACTAGAAACTCAGAAAAATGAGATGGAGGCTCAAAGGAAATTAAAAATACTCCAAGCAGAAAAGGAAGAGGCAACAGCCCTTGCTAAACTGAAGGTCCTTGAACAAGCACTGGGACAAGATCATATTTCGGACTGTCTTATTCCAGGAGAAATGGAGGACTCAGTTGACCGCACTACTGACTATGTGCTAAGACATTTAACATCTGTCACCAGCACCACCTCCGTTTTCTAACACGATGCACCGACAAGCCAAGAGTTGTCGCCACCTACTGCTGACAAGATAACTTCCGGCACTAACTCACAATTTAGGCCGCAGCCAGGGAACCAATAGAGACTAAACCGCAGCTTAACCCTTATGTCGCATCATTTCGTCCTGATTTGTCGCAGTCATATAAGCCAGAGAACTTACATCTTCCACGGATATCACAAGTTCATCCTGCAGCAATGGCCGGGGATGATCGGACTTCGCCAGATACATGATTCGCCGGGAATTAATAAACATCAGTCTCTAAGTTTGATGATCGTGCCGAGAATTATAGAGCCTGGAAATCGACCTTTCAAGCAGTGATCCAAGATCTTAACCTCACTGGGAAGGAACAACTGGATTTGCTTGTTAACTGGTTAGGCCCGGAATCAGCAGAGCGATCAGGACAATAAGGGCAGTTCATGTGGACTATTCAGATGCAGGCCTTATTGCAGCCTGGGAGAGACTGGAAGAAACCTATGGCAGCTCAGAAACCATAGAATGTGCCTTATTCAAGAGACTGCAAACCTTCCCAAGGATAACAAACAAGGACAATAGAAAACTTCAAGATCTGAGCGACCTGCTAAAGGAGATAGAATTGGCAAAATTAGACCCACGTCTTTCAGGACTGAGCTACCTAGATACTGCTCATGGTGTTAATCCAATAGTGTCCAAGTTACTACACGGCATGCAAGATAAATGGGCAGACCATGGCTCACGGTATAAAAGCAGCATAATGTGTCCTTTCCCCCCTTTTCACATTTCTCCAGGTTCATCAGTGACCAAGCTCGGAAGAAGAACGACCCCAGCTTCGACTTCACTGAACCTACTCCACCAGCATCATCATCTTCTACAAGGTATGACAACGTCGCCAAACGAAGAGAGTCAAGGAACACAGTGTGAGAAAGACCGACGTTCCACCTATTGATCCTGCCTCCACTAAAACAAATTATGTTACACCTACAGTTATGGACAATAACCGTATGTGCCCTATCCACAAAAGGCCTCACCCACTAAAGGAATGCCGTGGATTCAGGGCAAAGACTTTGCAGGAGCGTAAAGATACCCTCAAAGAGCTTGGGATTTGTTATAAGTGTTGCGCCTCTTCAGACCACCGCGCTAAGGACTGCAAGGCCGTCATTAAGTGCACTGAATGCAGTAGTGACAAACACGTTGCGTCTATGCATCCCACGCCAGCTCCACACAACCCACAACCTTCCACATCCGACCCTGCTCAAAAGCATGGCAGGGAGCCACAGGTTCCTAACCCAACTGCAACTGCCGTTACCTCCTCATGCATTCAGGTTCGTGGAAAAGGAACTGGACCTAAATGCTGTGCCAAGGTATGTCTGGTTAAGGTCTATCCAGAAGGACAACCTGACAAGGCCTCCAAAATGTATGCCATAATAGATGAACAAAGTAACCGGTCTCTAGCAAGGCCCAAACTGTTTGAGATCTTCAACATAAAGGGACAAACGACCCCATATACCCTCAATACCTGCTCTGGTCGGGTCGAGACTTCTGGTAGGAGAGCCTCTGGGTACATAATCTCTTCAGTCAAAGGAAACGTGCATATACCCTTGCCAACCCTAATTGAATGTGACCAGATACCTGATAACAGGGAGGAGATTCCCACTCCGGAAGCCGCCCTTCATCATCGTCACTTGAGGCACCTAGCTAATGAAATTCCTCCTTTGGACACGAATGCTGAAATCCTAATCCTACTCGGAAGGGACATTCTGAAGGTCCACAAGGTGCGCCAACAATGCAACGGCCCAGATGATGCTTCATATGCCCAAAGACTCGATCTAGGCTGGGTAATCGTGGGCGACGTATGTCTGGAAAGAAGTCACGAGGCATCCGAAGTAAACACCTGCAAAACGTATGTGCTCCAAAATGGTCGCGCAACTCACTTTAAGCCATGCCCTCATCACTACGAAATAAAAGAAAGGTTCTCAGAATGCATCCAGGAACCTGACATCATTCCCACCCCCTACGGCGACGGCTTAGGGAGGACAGTGTTTCACACATCAAAGGACGACAACAAGGTCGCCTTATCCATAGAAGACAAGGAGTTTCTTAAAATGATGGACACTGGATTCTTCAAAAATGAATCTGGCCGCTGGGTTGCTCCCTTACCCTTCAAGACTACAAGGACCAAGCTTCCTAACAATCGAGAACAGGGCTTCTCTAGGTTCATCTCATTGCAGAGAGCATTAAAGAACAAGCCTGAAATGAAGGAAATTTCATAGCCTTTATGGACAAAATATTTCGCAATGACCATGCAGAGCCAGCTCCACCATTGCAAGCTGATGAAGAATGCTGGTATCTACCTTCCTTTGGAGTATATCATCCAAGAAAGCCGAAACAAATCAGAGTGGTGTTTGATTCAAGCGCCAAACATGGTGGTGTGTCCCTGAATGACGTTCTCCTCACTGGTCCCAACCTGACTAATAACCTAGTGGGAGTGCTCATGAGATTCAGGAAGGAACCGGTCGCCATTACCGCTGACATCGAACAAATGTTCCATTGTTTCATCGTACGACAAGACCACAGAAATTATCTCCGTTTCCTATGGTACCGAGACTACGACACCAACAAGGAAATGGTCGAATACCGCATGAAGGTGCATTGTTCGGAAACAGTCCTTCTCCCGCAGTCGCTACGTTCGGCCTACGTAGGACTGCTTCCGATGGCGAAGCAGAGTTCGGGAAGGATGCCCAACAGTTCGTTGAAAAAGACTTCTATGTGGACGACGGACTTAAATCCCTGCCCACAACGGAAGAAGCCATAGATCTGCTTAAACGGACACAAGGTATGCTGTCTAAAGCTCATTTAAGGTTGCATAAAATTGCCTCCAATAGTGCTGTCGTCATGAATGCCTTTCACCCTAATGATCATGCCACAGAATTCAGGAACTTGAACCTAGGCTCAGACAATCCACCAATACAAAGAAGTCTGGGCCTGAGGTGGAACTTGTTAAAGGACTCCTTCAGCTTTCAGGTTAATGGTGCTGAAAAACCATTTACTAAGCGTGGGGTTCTGTCGGTGGTGAACAGTCTATATGATCCACTTGGATTTGTCGCACCCCTGACTATGCAAGGCAAGCTTCTGCTGAGACAACTCTCAGAATCCATCAAGGACTGGGATGTACTACTCCCTGCGGACAAACAGTTAAGGTGGAAGTCGTGGAGAGAATCTCTTTGTGCCTTGGATAACATCAACATACCACGTTGTTACATCCCAACATCCCTTTCTACGAGTCGTAGGAAAGAGATTCATGTATTTGCTGATGCCTCCACTGAAGCTATTGCAGCCGTTGCTTATTTGAAGGTTACGGACTCTAATGATGAAGCCCATGTTGGATTTCTGTTTGGAAAGGCCAAACTAGCACCTAAACCTGAGCACACCATACCCAGACTCGAGCTCTGTGGGGCTGTACTAGCCGTAGAAATTGCAGACTTCATACAAAGCGAACTGGCTATTCACGTGGACAACACAAGATTCTACACAGACAGTAAGGTAGTTCTGGGCTACATATACAACCAGACGAAACGCTTTTATGTCTACGTCAGTAACCGCATTGAAAGGATAAGGAGATCCTCTAAACCGCAGCAATGGCAGCACATTCCATCCCATCTGAACCCTGCGGACCTTGCTACCAGACTAATGTCTGTTGGTGCTTTCGCAAACTCTTCTTGGTTAACTGGACCAAAGTTCCTTCACAACCAGTGCGAAGAGACCGCTGTTGAAGACAACTTCAGCATTCAGGATCCAGATGTCGACCCAGAGATTCGTCCTGATGTCAACACCTTCATCACCAAATCCAAGGAGAAGATTGGCTTGGACTATGGGCGATTTGAGCGGTTCTCAAGATGGACGAGGTTGGTTCGTGCCATTGCAAGGTTAGTCCACATCGTACAATGCTATCGCAGTAAGGACAGTAACACTGATTGCCGTGGTTGGCACATCTGCCATAAGCCTCTCTCTGCAGAAGACAATGCTTCATGTGAACTGTTTGTGATACGCAATGTGCAGCAGAATATCCGTCCACCAAAGGAACTCTTCCAAGTAACTTAGCCTTTGGATTACAATTGGGTTGGAGACAGTTTGGCCTAGTGCGGCTTCTCCAATCTGAAGATGGGTTATCCTTTGGACTACTTCAGGAACTTGTTACAGACATTCGTCTACCTTGTTCTATTTTTGGTTATTGTTGCATGCATACATTGTTTCTTTTATCTTACAGGTTGAAGTATTCCTTCATGCATTCCAGGTAAATACCCCAAATTCGGAACTGTTTATTTAGTGAAATCCAAGGATTTCAGGCGGGGAGTGTGCTGTTCCCAGTTTATCTATGACTTTCAGTAATACTTGGACATTTGTAATGTTGTGCTTTAATTGTATAATCTATGCATCTGCTATCCTTGCTGCCATCTACTGGTCATTGTGCATTACACTGTATGTCTTCCCATAATTCTTTTCTGTCTGTATCTCCTCCTTGGGAATGTTTCTCTTCCTGCTTTGTTCTTTTTCCACCATTCTGACCTCATGCTTCAGGACTGGAGGAAAGATTCTCTTGTTACCTGTAATCTGGTGCATCTATAACAGCTCTAATCTACAGTGCTAACTCCTACCTCATCTTCATCCCTTCATCTTCCCTGGCATCTCATCTATTCAAGGTATTGTAAATAAAGACTGTTAACTTATCAGTAGCATCCACGTAGCTGATAAGATCTAGGAGCACCGATTAGTGAGTAACGCTATCTGCCATTGTTTATATAGAGATCGTGATCACATCCCTCAGACACATCTCACCCACATATACCGGTGGCAGAATACTGGGCATCTGCTGAATGTCCAGATTGGGTGTTTTTTTTTGGGGGGGGAGGGTTTAGAAGGGCAAGGGTGTTTTTTTGGGGGGGAGTGGGGTGGCAGGTTGGGTGTTCTTTTTAGGGGCGGTGGTGTGGTTTTGGGGGCCTTTTGGATGAGCAGTTGGTGTGGGATTAGGGGGGTAGGGATTTTTTTTGGGAGGGAGGGTTTGGGGGTGTGGGGTGCTGGTTTGGGGGGACGGGGTGTGTTTTTGGCGGACAGGCTTTTTTTGGAGAGTGGGGGTAGGGGTGTGGGTTTGAGGTGGTGCAAGTTTGGGGGGCAGGGGTGGTTAGGTGGAGTGTTGTTGAGGGGCGGGTTTGTGTGCATTGGGGGAACGGGTTGGGCGTGGAGGTATTGGGAGGGGGGTTGGGGATGCAGGTTTGGGGGGCACTTTTTGGGGAGTGCAGGTTTTGGGGGATGGATTATTTTGGCGGTGGCATGTGTGCAAGGGGAGCATTTGTTTGGGGGTTGGGGGTGAAGGTTTAGCAGGGGGGCTTTTTGGGGGTTAGGGGTGCGGGTTTGGAAAGGGTGCAGGTTTGGGTGGAGTTTTGGGATGGGGGTGGGGGTTAAGGGGTAGGCTTGTGGGGAAGACTTTTTTGGGAGTGGGAGGCATTTTTTTGTGGGGGTGTGGGTTCAGGGGTGTGCTTTTTTTGGGGGTGCAGGTTTGTTGGGGTTGGTGCCGGTTTGGGTGGCAGGGGGTGTGTTTGGGGGGAAGGGTGCAGGGTAGGTTTGGGGAAAGTGGGGGCAGGTTTTGCTGGAGGGAACAGGTCGCGAGGCATGTTTAGAGCGTATAGTGGACGTACAAGTAGAGCCCGTTGTTGCCCGGGATAGTAACTAACTGTTCTTAGTTATAACAAAATAGAATGATTATTTTGCACATAAAAGTCACAAAGTAAATTGACAAAAAATATAGCTGGCTATGAAGGGGTAAGGGGCTTGGCCATGAAGGGGGCATGGCTATAAAAGGAAGGTGCTTTGTAGGGGCATGGCTATGAAGGGGTGGAGCTATGTGTGGACATACATAGACTCAAAAACAGTGAATAGGCCTTTTTTTTGGTGACTGACTGTAAAGGTTAAAGTTTACCCTCGAAACATAGTCTATGGCATTCCCTGAGTCCAATGGGGTGTGTGTGCAAAATGTGGTGATTGTAGATGCAACGGTGCAAGTTCTTTTAGTGGACATACATACATACTTACCGTACATACATACCTACATTCAGCTTTATAGAGATAGATTTTATGCTGCAACAATCTAAGGCCTCATTCACACATCTGATTATTCCATGTACAAGAAAAATGGACTGATTATTCTGATCATAGTGGGATCATTCGATTTTCTCATACATGGGAAAAAAAGAGAAAATAATTATGATAATCTGGGAATGTGTGTGCTACAGGAAACTTGGTCAAAGTTGAAGAAAAGTTGAATGCAGCATTTTATCAGCAAATACTGGAGGCAAATTTGCACTTATCAGCCTGGAAGCTGCGCATGGGATGTACTTGGACGTTCCAACATGACAACAATCCAAAACACAAGGCCAAGTCAACTTGTCATTGTCACACAGAACAAAGTGAAGGTTGTGGAGTGACCATCTCAGTCCCCTACCTCAATATCATTGAGCCACTCTTGGGAGAACTCAAGCACACAGTTCATGCAAGAAAGCCCAGGAATTTACAGGAACTGGAGGCTTTTTGACAAAAAGAATGGGCAGCTTTACCATCTGAGAAAATAAAGAGCCTCATCCACAACTACCACAAAAGACTTCATGTCATTAAAGTTAGAGTGGGCAATACACGGTATTAAGAACTGGGGCATGTGAACTTTTGATTAGGGTCATTTGGATGTTTTTGGTTGTCTTTATGATTTAAAAAGAGAAAACACAGTAGTTTGACAATAAATGGCTTCACCCAACTATTAACCATGAGTGGGAAAAAAGTTTTTGTGTTATTCATATTCTCTGAAAAAAGGCCAAGAAATCAAAAAATCTGCTGGGGTATGTAAACTTTTGAGCACAAATGTATATGTATATATAAATACAAATAAATAAAATTTTTAAATAAAAGTTTTCTTTCTTAAGTAAAAGCAGTGATGTCATCGTAAAACGACTATCCTATAATATTTATCCGGAAGTGTGTAGAAGGATGGATTCTTCTATGTGTCGTCAGACTGCAGTGGCTGATTTTAACATAAGCTTTTATTGGAGTTGTGATATTCCCAACATCTCACCCTACCCTTTATTCTACCATACATTGCCACCCCATGGGCACTTGTCTCTTTTTTCACCAATTTCCTAGAATGAAAAGACTTCAAATAATTTGCTAAATGTTTTTAAGTTGAGCAAGAACTCTGTGAGTTTTAGCATTTTTACAGCAATCCTAGCCAACCTAGCCAACATGGCATGCGCATCGACAGAGCGTGGCTAAGTTCACCCACTTATTTCATGAACATTTATGACACTTTTCACCCGAAATATACTCCAGCGACTGGAGTAGCAGTTCAGCTGTAGACGCAGCAGTTGCAAAATATGCCCAATTCATTAAAGGGAACCTGACCCCTCCAAATCACCCCCGACCCTATTAATACCTGTCCCTGCACCCTAACATATCAGTATCTGTGTTCCTTTTCTATAAAAAAAAGCGCTCTGTAACATTGAAATAATCAACAATATACACTTACAAATCTGAGACTTCTTGTCCCTGAATAAGTCTCACAGGGCGTCCCATGTGAGACTCTAAGCCCTCCCTAGGTGCTCATTTTCATGCCCCGAATGATCCACCCTCTCTCTGTCTGTGCTGCTGTGATGTGGAGCTGAAGGCAGGACTAATGATTTGCATTCTGTGAGTGATAGAGAGGGGGGAGGAAAGCCTGCACAAGCAGAGGAACACAGACAGAAAGGGGCTGGATCCTGGAGCCTGCAAAACAACATGCACTGGGGACTAAAGAATATAGCCCCTGCTAATTATAATCACTAATGAGTGAGTATAAAATCGTTTTTATGCACTTTCACAGGATGCTTTTAGGAGACAAAAGAAGTGTGAGATTAGTGATAGGATGCTGCAGAGACATGTTTTGGTAGCTTAGGAGGCGTTCTGGAGGTGACAGGATCCCTTTAAGTAGTGTGCACCTCTTAATGAATTAGGCATAGCTCACATCAGCGGTCACGCGCGCAAAATACCAGTCTTAATTAATTGGATAACAAATATATACATCAGGAAATCATGCTTTATTCCTTTTATTCAAGCTCTTGACAATGTAACAGGTGGGACATGGGTGGCATCATGTTCATATCATGGACCCTGTTCTACACCCTCACTCTGTGCTTAAGAAGAACGAGTTGACAGACAGCTAAACTCTTTCCCATTGATGTATTGACTTGGATGCAGTGGGTCCTTTACAACTTTTATTGATAGGATCAGTGTAAAACTACAAGAAACAAATGAAATTACTCAGTTCAACATACAACATGTCTCAGATACATAGCATTACACTTGTTACAGAACACGCAGTGTAATTGCACAACATGGTGATACACAAGTAGCTATAACGGCAGAAGACTACTTGGTAATAAACATGTAGAACACAGAAGCTGCATTATACAATTTGGTGAGCTCTAGCAAGGGGATAATAACAACTCATCGACTGTGCTAAGTAGAGGTAAACAAAACAGATAAACTGAAATCCAGAGAGAGATCAGCATGCCTGGATGTCAGCGTCCATGAGGCTATAATGGCTGCTGCTGAAGAAGGGACAAGACTAATGCAAAGGCTGATGGGAAACTGCAGAAGCCTTGATGAGCAAAATTTGGTTGCACAGTAACCAATGAAATGAGATAAACAAGTTGTGGTAAGAGAACATTGTCAACAGATGGCGCTGTTGGATAAGTTATCATCACTGGACAGTAACTAAAACTCAACTTTATCACAAGGCAAAGTAAACTAATTACCGTATATGCGTTTCTATAAAGGCATGACAGACCCTGTCTTTGAAATGTATGAGCGTGGACTGCAACTTGGAGCAAACACGGACATGTCACCACTTATATCTACAGACCATTGGTCTGCAAAATAAGGCTGGTGTCTAGCATATGGCATCTAATGCAAGAGCATCGGTTACAATATGCTAATGACCTTCAGGTTCAGGATCTGTTGTGAGCGCAAGCTGAGTGTGATGCAACTGTGATCAGATCACAGGTGCAGAGAGGAGGGAGAGATTAATTTCCCCATCTCCTCTATTTTTGGCCTCAGTGTATATCGCACTGCGAGTGATCCGAGACTCGCAGTCAATTGCAGCATGATGTAATTTTTTTTTTCAGCCCGTAAAGGGCTCAGGTCAAAGATGCCTCTATGTCAAACATGGGCCCATGTGCAATGCGAAATTGCCAAAACCAGGAGTAGATGAAAAATACAGAAGTGGTGAGGTCTTTCTATTAGGCCATGTTCACACATTGCGTATTTAATTAGTATTTTACATACGTATTTACAAGCCAAACTCAAGTGTGGAACAATCAGAGGAAAAGTATAATAGAAACACGTCACCACTTCGGTATTTATCACCACTCCTGGGTTTGGCTTGACATATATGCAACCAAAGGCTATATATAATGTGTCTTTGTGCTATCCACTAAAAAAACCTGAAGCATAAACACATGAATGAGTCCTAACATTGTTCAATAATCACATAACAGTACACTGTGCGCAGAATTATTAGGCAAATGAGTATTTTGATCACATGATACTTTTTATACATGTTATTCTACTCCAAGCTGTATAGGCTTGAGATCCAACTACCAATTAAGCAAATCAGGTGATGTGCATCTCTATAATGAGGAGGGGTGTGGTGTAATGACATCAACACCCTATATAAGGTGTGCTTAATTATTAGGCAAATGTCTTTCCTTAGGCAAAATGGGACAGAAGAGGGTTTGACGGGCTCAGAAAACTCCAAAATTGTGAGATGTCTTGCAGAGGGATGCAGCAGTCTTGAAATTGCCAAAATGTTGAAGCATGATCACCGAACAATCAAGCGTTTCATGGCAAATAGCCAACAGGGTTGCAAGAAGCATGTTGGGCAAAAAAGGTGCAAAATAACTGCCCATGAATTGAGGAAAATCAAGCGTGAAGCTGCCAAGATGCCATTTGCCACCAGTTTTGCCATATTTCAGAGCTGCAACGTTACTGGAGTATTAAAAAGCATTAGGTGTGCTATACTCAGGGACATGGCCAAGGTAATAAAAGCTGAAAAACAACCACCTTTGAACAAGAAGCATAAGATAAAACATTAAGACTGGGCCAAGAAATATCTTAAGACTGATTATTCAAAGGTTTTATGGACTGATGAAATGAGAGTGACTCTTGATGGGCCAGATGGATGGGCCAGAGGCTGGATCAGTAAAGGGCAGAGAGCTCCTCTCCGACTCAGACTCCAGCAAGGTTGGGGGTGGGGTACTGGTATGGGCTGGAATCATCAAACATGAACTTGTGGGACCTTTTCGGGTTGAAGATGGAGTGAAGCTGAACTCCCAGACCTACTGACATGGCCCCCTTGTTCACCTGATCTGAACCCCATAGAGAACCTGTGGTCCCTCCTAAAATGTGAGATCTACAGGGAGGGAAAACATTATACCTCTCGGAACAGTGTCTGGGAGTCTGTGGTGGCTGCTGCACGCAATGTTGATCGTAAACAGATGAAGCAACTGACAGAATCTATGGATGGAAGTGTCATCATAAAGAAAGGTGGCAAATTTTTTGGGGTTTTGTTTTTGCATGTCAGAAATGTTTTTTTCTAAATTTTGTGCAGTTATATTAGTTTACCTGGTGAAAATAAACAAGTGATTTGGTTTTTATTAAGTTGCCTAATAATTCTGCACAGTAATAGTTACCTGCACAAACAGATATCCTCCTAAGATAGCCAAATCTAAAAAAAAAAACTTCAACTTCCAAAAATATTAAGCTTTGATATTTATGAGTGTTTTGGGTTGATTGAGAACATAGCAAACTTCAGGTCCGCGGACAGCATTTATCGGTAAATTTAAACTTTGCCTGTACAGTAACCAATCATCTTGCATCACTATGACAGCAGCAGTGCAAGATAATTAGTGAAAAAATTTGTTGCTGATGTTAAAAAGTTTAAAATCGCAGGGTTTATGCTGCATATCAACCCCATCTGCAGCCTCTGTGCTGCATGTCAGCACAGAGGCTGCAGATGTGGCTATTAATCCGGTGTGTGCAGGGTTAACCTGCTGTTTGTGTGGAGCCAGCATGTGTCCAGGGAATGTTCACACTTCCTGGACACATGCTGACATTACCCACTGGCTGTGCAGGGGTTAATAAGTTTTTAGCGAAAAGCCGCTAATTGTCTGCATTTATTAAATTACATTAAATACCAGCAGCTCCTGAGTACTGGAGCTGTCAGTGGTAATGTACGCAAATTGTGTACAGAACCAGCAGGGCAGCCTCCTATAATGAGGAGCTGACCTTGCTACTGTGGTCCTGAAATCACAGCACAGGGGACAGCTCATGGTGCTGAAGTTTAGCAGCACTTGCTGCTAAGCTCCAGTAGACGGCGTCCGATTCCCGGATCCAATTTTTTGTCGGATCTGACGCTATAGGCTCCCATATTAGGGGTCGCCGGATTGCCCTGCATCCGGGAGGATCCAATTTTGTCCAATTTTTAATTGGACAAAATCGGATCCGGGGCAATTCGGCGACCCCTAAAACGGGAGTCTATGGCACCAGATCGTGCCACCGTTTCTCCTCACCACGCAATAATTGAGTCCACACAAGGAATGTATATTTTATCTTTTTTATTGTGGACATCAACGTAACACCTCTCAAATTATTTTAAATGGGGGTTGGATATATTTTTGGCCGCAGCACCAAAACTAGGCACAAAACTGCCTGAAACCTGAGAGAGAGAGCCCGATGCCACGGGCATCCGTGACAGGTTGACTCACCAATTCCGTCTTCCACCGGCCACTGAGTAGCGAGGGCTTGTGTCCAAGCTGCGACCCCCACACAGGACCTTAATGGCCTGCTCAACCCCATCCTGTATAACTGACAGGAATATGACAGGAATATATCCAACCCTATATCGTTGAGGGTGAAGCCATCCTCCAGCAGTAGTTGGCTGATGTCTGACTCCAGAATCTCGTGCCATACCACTATGCCCCTTCTTCAAGCTACAAATTTGGCGATACACGTATTAACTTAACGCCGCGACTGCTCTACGGCCGCTGTATCCCTTGCGCCTGTCCAGCTCGCCCTTGGAAACATATTGGATCACACTATTACCAAACCATTGAAAAAACAATCCAGCCTCTCTAAGTCTGCTTGCATGAAGGCAAGCAACTCCTGGATCCTTACATTTGCTAGATCGTTCCTACCTGCATGTATGACTATAATAACGTGATATGGACACTGCCTCAGGCAGGACCTGTGCCCAAGGAAGACCCCGAACACCTCTCCTATGGAACACCAGCTCCCGGAATCCCAGATCGCTTCCACCTGGCCACGACTCAGCCCGCTGGGCTGCCCAGAGTACTTGGGAGTGACCTAGTATTCAAATGTCAGGTCTGGACTGATCTAGAAGAAAAGACTGTTAGCCATCTTCAAACGACTGTGCCATTAAATCAACCTTGCCTTCTTGACTCGTATGTATCTGTTGCTGATCTGGAAGCTAAGCAAGCCATTGGCTCCCGCTAATTATTTATTTATTCATAAAAACACGGCAAGACCATAAATGTAAGCTATGACACTGCACACACAACACATATCTACCGGCTAATAACGCTAAGCCCAATACTGTCCTTGTCAAAAATCTAAATTGAAAGCATATAAGTGGGGGGAAGAGGGGGATGGGGAGATTTAAACTAAATCTGGCCTGATGTAGTGGGAGAAGGAATCAGACTTCCACCGCCACACACGCCGTATTTCCTCGCTCGTGAATACGGCCCTCACCGCCTCGGTCGCTGAGCCTATGTGGAATGAATGGGTGCCATAATCGCTTGGCTGAAGGCCCGAACCCGCGAATTAAGCTTTTAGAAAGGCAGAAAACTGCATGGCCGTGAGGGGGGAGCCATCCTCGTGCTCGAAGAAAAATGCATTGAGCATCCGGAGACTCTAAATACCGCTGCAGGACCTTAATGGGACAGAGTGGTCCGGGGGACGGGAGATCGGAAACCATACACCATGACCGAGCTGATCTGTCTTAGAGCGCCTGATGTGCACCCTTACAACACCGTTGCACACTATGATGTCATCGCATAGCAACCCTCCGGGATGCCCCGGGGACCTGCTGACTAGTTCGCAGATCCGCAAAGCACCGAAAAAAGCCAGCGCAAACGCTGCCAACAACAAAAGAACTTTGCTTTCCCCCGTGCAGATGCCAACTAGTTGGTCTATTATGCTAGATAGCGTGGCATACAAAATGGGTCTTCAGCTCTCGGTGCACCTGCTCTTTCATTTCCAACCCTTAAGGGCCTGGGTGAATAGAAAGGCCTTGGTGACATCCGGCCAACTGCGGAGGCGGAAGTGAAAGGCTAGTCCCGCCAAACGCTGCTGCGCAAGAGTGCCCGACATGCCATCGGAGTGCAAACACGCAATGTATTGAGCGACTGAGTTACCTAGAAACGCTGCGGAGACCTGGTCCGGCAGCACCTGAACTAGGTTAAACCATTCCTTCCAAGCCTTACCGTATGAAAGCAGGTAGATGGAGCTATGGAGGATTATACCAGCGGCATCAGTTGTTCCCCAGGACCGTCCAAAAGGACTTTGGACACTCCTGGCCCTCGTTCGCCTCTGGGTGCAGTGTTCGAAATCTCTGAAAATGAAAGCTTGACAAAGCATCAGCAACATTGTTGTCGACCCCTGGCACGTGACGGGCCCTAAACCAGATATTGTGCTTCAGGCACCTGACAACCAAGTAACGTAGCAGCCTGATGACCGGCAGGGAGGAAGATGCTAGGTGGTTGATAAGCAAATTCGCTTATTGATCAGTTGTTAGGCCCATAGTGCTGTAGCCACTTTCATGGGGAATAGCTCCAGCAGGGTGAAATTTTTTGTCCAACCTGCCAGGTGCCATTTGTCCGGCCAGCGGCTGGTGCACCAATTTGGACCCAGGAAGACTCTGAAACCGATGGCCCCAGCCGCATCAGAGAATAGAGATATGTCCGAGCTAGATACCTGTGGTTCTTGAAAACATGTGTGTCCGTTATAGCTGGCTAGGAAGGACTTCCATACGCCTAGGTCTTCCTGTAGGGCCCTGGTGATGCATATCCTATGGTGAGGGGCAGTTAAGCCTCTAGCGGCCAAGCAGAGCCTGCTGGAGAATATTCTCCCCATGGGCACAACCCTGCAAGCGAAGGCGAGCAAACCTAGAAGGGACTGCATTTGCGCCAGGGTTACTTTTTGGACAGCCTGGAATCTGACAATAATGGACGTGGTTTTCTCCACTTTAGCCAACGTTAGCCAGAACACCATGTCAACTGAGTCATTTTCAAACCCCAAGAATGAAAGTCTAGTTACTGGGCCCACCGTCTTTTCAGCTGAAGGCGGCACCCCGAACTTGTCCGCTAAGATCTGGAAAGATTGTAGCACGGTGATGCATGCCCTAGAGTTGGGAGCGCCGACGAACAGGAAAATGTCTAGGTAATGGGTGATCTATTTTACTTTAGACATGTCTTTGACTGACCATTCCAAGAAGAAGCTGAAGAGCTGGAAGAGTGAGCATGATACGGAGCAACCCATGGGAAGTCACATGTAGTAAAAAAAATTGAACTGCAATGGAGCACCCTAAAAAATGGTGGCAATTGGGGTGTACCGGTAACAGGCGAAAGGCTGACTCTATGTCTGACTTAGCCATGAGTGCTCCCCGCCCAGCTTCCCAGAGTAGCATCGCCGCCATGTCACAGGAAATGTAGGAAACTGCCAAATCCTTGGTGGGGATGCTGTTGTTGACCGACCTCCCAGCTGGGAAGGACAGATTGTGGATAAGGCAGAACTCGCCCTTTTATTTCTTAGGAACTATGCCTAGTGGTGAGATTCTGAGGTTTGGGAACGGTAACTGTTGAACGGGCCTGCCATGCAGCTTAATGAGACTTCCTTTTGCACTTTGTTTGCTAGGACCTCGGGGTGCTCCCAAGCCGATTTAAGTCTGGAGGCAAAACAGGGTCGTGAACAAAATTTGAAAGGGATGAAGAAACCGTGGGCGAAGCCATTGCAGATGGTTGCAGCCGCAGCCTTATTGGGGTATCGCTTTAACCACGGCACCATCTCTACCACGTTCACCAGGGTCTTTGGAACTCGATGCCGCTGTTTTGGTGTGGAGTCTGGCTGGTGTCTTGTCACCTCTCGCGGATGTGTGGTTGCCTACTGTGGCTCCTGCTGTGGGAGGTGGATGAGGATCTCCCCGAACAGCGGGCTCTTGTGGAACCCCACGGGATGGCGTTGTAAGAGAAACCCGTCCTGTGGCCGTGCATGGGTGGTGTGCTCGTAGGATGGAGGTAGAGGAGGCTGCGGTTATCCCTGATGAGCTGTGCAGGGGGTGGTCTGTACTACCCCTGTTGGACCGTGTGTTTCTGGTTCCTGCTGACCTGGGGCTGCCTGTTCTGGGGTTAATTGGGAGCAAGATGGGGTGAGGGGAAGTGGGGTTTTTAACCCCATTCTGGAATCCCAGGCCTTCCAGGGACAAGGCCTGGTAGATTTCCCTGCAGGAAAACGATGAGCCCTGGTGTGGGTGTTCCTCCGCAGAGGAGCATGCGCTCTCTGTGGCCCCCATGCTGTGGATAGGTGCAGGGATGAAAGCGCAGCTGCAGGCTGTATATGGGGCTGGAGGACATGCGGGGGCATCCTTCTTGGCTGGGCATTTGCGGTGAAATGTTGAACGCCCGGCTGGAAGTGACGTGCGGTCACGTGGGAACGTGGAGACGTGGTTCCCGGATGCGGCCGTGGTACTCGCAATGCCGCAATCACGGGAACCGGAAATGACAATGTGTCACTTGACCGCAGTGCTCTGGGGGCCGGATGTGTCGTGGTCCCCGGATGTGACTGCTAGTCACGTGAGGAGCGCATCACCGGACGTGACGCTGCGCCACTGCCGAACGGGGGGGGGGAGCAGGTAAGTAGTGTGGCTGTGGGGGCCAGATGCGCTGGTAAAGTGCGCAACAGTGCAGAGAGAATCCTAGAGGGATCTATGGCTGCCGACAAGAGTGGTCCGGCCTTGGTAGCCCGGGCTGCCCTGCGCCTGCACCTGGGGCCAGTTGAGGGGCTCAGTCTTTGCAGTGTATGTGAGGGTCTGGAAGACCTGCATCCACCAGTAGTAGGGTCAGATGGGAGGGATCTGGTGCCCACAAGGAAGGCAAGCCATTCGGCTTCCTCCCGCCTGATGCTTTCCTTTACCGCTGCTTCCAGGGCGTCCATCGTTGGCTCAGCGACGATGCTCACCCTGAGGGCAGAGTGGTAAGAGGAAGGATGGGCTTTGAGCCCTGGTTATAAAGCCCAGGGGCGGGCTGTAGGGCTGCTATGGGATGTGGCTCAGAGGACAAAGGAGGGGGGCTACCAGGCATTGCACCGTGGGTGCGGAGCATGGGTGGCTGGAGCTGGAGCCGGGGCTCAGCAGTCAGAGGCGGCGGCTTCAGCCGGAGTGCCTTGCATTAGTGCTACGGAGTCAGAAGTGGCTGCCATCGGGTGACTGCTGAGAAAAGCCGCCCTGCACCTGCTGCACATGATGAATATAGGATGGCTGCGGTCTCCCAGTGGGCACCAGCGGGTTCACTCAGGTTCGGAGGAGCTGCGTCCAACTCGCAGCTCCTCCGGACTATGAGCACATGCCCTTACAGAATTTAATGTGAAAAATTGACCAAAAACTTCTTTGCTTCATTTTTTGCAGCATTTTTGAACTTTCTCATTACTTTACATGGATGAAAAATCACGGCAAATATGTTGAAAAAATTGCTATGCTGCAGATGTAAAAAAAATGCTGCAGTGCTCAAATTAAAGGGGAAAAAAGCCAAAGCAAGCGTGTGCATGAGGTTTGTGAAATCTCATAGCTTTTGCTGGTACTTTCTAATACTGCTGCTTTTCTGCAGAAAAAAATGCATTAAAAAATATAAAAACGCCACGTGTGAATATATTTGAAGTCCTTTCTAGAAGCGGCTTCTTGGGCTATTGACTGATTTTCTTAGGTCCTGCTCCCAATACACGCTGCTTACAGCTGATTTTTCTAAGGGGGGGGAGGCTTTGGTCAACAAAGCATCTTCTGCAGCTGGAGGTGCAAATGTAGAATGGTGTGACTGTCACTTGGACAGTTCTCTCCTCCAATAACGGGAGCTGCTATTATAGAGTAGGTTGCATTTCTGGCTCATAGAGGGGGCTCCCAAGCGCAGCACCATCCTCTGTGATGACTATGTGCTGTAAAAGAGCAAATGGACAGGGGTTGTCTGCAGCTAACAAGGTCTTTAAGCAATGGCGTAACTTGAAGCTTATGGGCTCCGATGTGAAATCTCCAATGGGGCCCCCAATTATTACAAATATTTAATAGGAATAGTCTTTTTGTATAGGCCAAAGGGACTTTTGAGACCCCCTAGGCTCCAGTGCCCAGTTGCGATTGAAACCTCTGTACCTGCTGTGGTTATGCCCCTGCCTTTAAGGAACAAAATACATTTATTAACACATGGCGGTACAAATATTTCATACATGCATGTATATTTGTTTCCTTGAGCATCAAATATGTAGCAGTCTAAAATTTCCAGAAACCTGAAAAGACCATGAAGCAATGCATAAATACCACAAAAATGTCCAGTATTGAATATGGAATATGCTACAATATAGACTAAGGAAGCAGCAAGAAAATTCCTGATTACAAATCTAATGCCACAATAACCATAAAGAGTTCTGATATTTCACCTCCCCGACAGGTAAGAATTGACCTTTAGTCGTAGTATTTTATGTTGCTCTGACTTCATGATCTGCATACTTCCGGGCTGTGCCAATATACAAACTGTTAAATCAAATTTATAAGTGTGCTGCCCATTAAAACTAATGGCCACTTTACACACACCAACTTATCTGTCCAACTTCTGACCAACTTACTGTTTGCAGTGAAATCATGGACACATTGCTCCATTTTGTGGCTGTGTACAATGGAGCAATGTGTCCATGATTTCACTGCAACCAGCAAGTTGGTCAGAAGTTGGATAGATAAGTTGGTGTGTGTAAAGTGGCCTTAAGGGTAAATCAAGGGGCTGCTGCCCACATATAGTTTCTTTTTCTCTTTTGCAAAAAAAATAAACTGAATTTTATACAATTTTGGTTCATTTTTACCATCTGTGTGTCATGTGTTTTTATTGCATGCAACTAGTGTGAAAAATAGACAGTACACAGATGTAACATGGCATCTTTGTGCTACTGTTTTTTTATATGGGTGATCGAGGGGGGCAGTTTGGGTTACAGATGTGTAAAAAAAAAGACATCTCAGGTTTTTTTATGTTGCCCAAAAATACATTTTTGTATATGGCTTAGACTAGGGCCACACTAGTGTTGTGGTCTCCATCATGGGGGGTCCGCCAAAGACCCAAATTCCTGCAGCATTAACGCAGCATTACTGTTCTGCAACACTGCCAACAGAGTTCTATGGGTGGCGGAAGCCACAGCGCATGCAAATGACACGCCCCTCCAGGGCCTAAGGATACTCGGAACCGGGCTTTGAGGCTTCATGGGAGTCATGGAGGTTGAGACCCGGCTCCGTGACCCTGGCGGTGTCATTAAAAGTTCGGGGAGGGTGGCTCTCATCTTTGGGGAAGGTCATGAGGAAAGGGAGTTTCGTCAGGGAGAGAATGACCTGACCTGGGGATAACAGTTTTTTACGTCACGCCACCCGCTGGTTGCAGCTATAGATGGCCGCCGCTGCACGACAGTTCCTCTGGGGCTGATGGTAATGATGTAGCAGTGTTGTAAAGCCCTCTATGGGAAGGGCTGACCCCCAGGGCAGCAAATGTTACTGAGTGAGTTGGTAACTATGTTCCAGCGCAAGGCTTATGACGCATCAAGAAGGTCACTGACACAGCGGGTTGCAGTCTTTAGATGTTTACTCACAGTCACTGTGCAACAGCCCGCTGAGTGCTAGGTTATCAGTGGCAGGGATCCAGCTACTACAGGGTAGTGAGATGATACTCAACCGGTATCCCTTCTCTCTGTCCTTTCTCGGTCGTCTCACACTGCACTTGCTTCGCCCTCCTGCCTTGCGCCTTGCTCACACAGAGCCCTGAGCCAGTGACCGTGGGTCCCTCCTGTAGTTACTTGAAGTCTGTCCCTTGACCCTATATGGCCACCTTTTCAGCAGATGTGCGTGGTATCGGCTGTGGCACCTTGGAAATACTGCAGCCCCAGGTTACTAGCTAAGCCTGGCCTTTTCCACTAGTATTCGGGCCCTGGTGCCCCTGTTCTGTGGCCTGGTCCTTCCACTTCCTGCGACTGGCAAAGGATACGAGCCTCACGGGTGGATTGTTCACTACCCGTGCCTCTGGGACCCCCTCTTCTTGCTGGAGCACCCTGGTTCTCTCCTTTAGCTCCTCAGTCAGGCCTTAGGATGAGCTCCCACTGGCTCCAGTCCTCTGGACACTTCTCTCTAGTTCTTACTCCTCTTCTGACAGGCTTCCTTCCCTGGCTTCCCTCCAGCTTGACTGACTTCTAGATCTTTCCTTGTGCTATTTATGCCTTCTGTCACATGTCACATCTACATGTGTTCTTCTTGACTTCACTCCTTCCCAGGTGCTCCCCTTACTACTTCCTCTCCTCCCATTCCCACTACCCTGGTTCCTTCTTCTAGACAGCATCAGGGACTGTGCTCTCCCGTAGGAGCAATCTCGCCCTAACCCTGACCTGGACCTAGAGTAGTACGTGGCCTGGGTGTCCTGATACCCATCTGTGCCCCCCTTACCCGAGAGTGGGGCCCTACACCTCAACAGGGGTGCAGTACTGCTATGGTGACTGGATCTGCAGGGGCGCCACACAGATGCCAGAGTTTGAAATCTAGCGCTATTTCGTAGCACACAGGAAAACAATCCTTGTCGCATTTTCCTGTGCGCTATGAAATAGCGTGAGATTTCAAACTCTGGCACTTACATGCCGTCGTGTGCATGCGCTGTGGCTTCCGCCACCCATAGAACTCTATTGGCTGCGTTAATCCAGTGTTACACTACGGTAACACTGAATTAATGCTGCCAGGACAACTCCATTGAAATATGTAGCCATTGACTGCAGCACCCGTCACAGTAGTGTGAATTTAGGCCATATAAGTGAAAGAGCCAAAGGTCCTTAAAACCTATCAGAAATAATAGGTATTCAGGGTAAATTCCTACAGTACCCCTTTATGTTACATTGCCTCGCTGTGAAAAAAATGCAGCTGGACATATACATTAGGTGGCTGTTGACCAACAGCTATCTCAGCCGTCACTCCCACATGCTCCTAAATTCTCTATGAGAAAGCTGCCGACTGACATATCAAAGTCGACTGATGGATTAGCTCAAGGATAACAATGCAATTGACAGTCTAAAGTTACAGTTAGGGCCAGAAATATTTGGACAGTGACACAATTTTCGCGAGTTGGGCTCTGCATGCCACCACATTGGATTTGAAATGAAACCTCTACAACAGAATTCAAGTGCAGATTGTAACGTTTAATTTGAAGGGTTGAACAAAAATATCTGATAGAAAATGTAGGAATTGTACACATTTCTTTACAAACACTCCACATTTTAGGAGGTCAAAAGTAATTGGACAAATAAACATAACCCAAACAAAATATTTTTATTTTCAATATTTTTTTGCGAATCCTTTGGAGGCAATCACTGCCTTAAGTCTGGAACCCATGGACATCACCAAACGCTGGGTTTCCTCCTTCTTAATGCTTTGCCAGGCCTTTACAGCCGCAGCCTTCAGGTCTTGCTTGTTTGTGGGTCTTTCCGTCTTAAGTCTGGATTTGAGCAAGTGAAATGCATGCTCAATTGGGTTAAGATCTGGGGATTGACTTGGCCATTGCAGAATGTTCCACTTTTTTGCACTCATCAACTCCTGGGTAGCTTTGGCTGTATGCTTGGGGTCATTGTCTATCTGTACTATGAAGCGCCGTCCAATCAACTTTGCAGCATTTGGCTGAATCTGGGCTGAAAGTATATCCCGGAACACTTCAGAATTCATCCGGCTACTCTTGTCTGCTGTTATGTCATCAATAAACACAAGTGACCCAGTGCCATTGAAAGCCATGCATGCCCATGCCATCACGTTGCCTCCACCATGTTTTACAGAGGATGTGGTGTGCCTTGGATCATGTGCCGTTCCCTTTCTTCTCCAAACTTTTTTCTTCCCATCATTCTGGTACAGGTTGATCTTTGTCTCATCTGTCCATAGAATACTTTTCCAGAACTGAGCTGGCTTCTTGAGGTGTTTTTCAGCAAATTTAACTCTGGCCTGTCTATTTTTGGAATTGATGAATGGTTTGCATCTAGATGTGAACCTTTGTATTTACTGTCATGGAGTCTTCTCTTTACTGTTGACTCAGAGACAGATACACCTACTTCACTGACAGTATTCTGGACTTCAGTTGATGTTGTGAACGGGTTCTTCTTCACCAAATAAAGTATGCGGCGATCATCCACCACTGTTGTCATCCGTGGACGCCCAGGCCTTTTAGAGTTCCCAAGCTCACCACTCAATTCCTTTTTTCTCAGAATGTACCCAACTGTTGATTTTGCTACTCCAAGCATGTCTGCTTTCCCTCTGATGGATTTTTTCTTTTTTTTCAGCCTCAGGATGTTCTGCTTCACCTCAATTGAGAGTTCCTTTGACCGCATGTTGTCTGGTCACAGCAACAGCTTCCAAATGCAAAACCACACACCTGCAATCCACCCCTGACCTTTTAACTACTTCATTGATTACAGGTTAACGAGGGAGACGCCTTCAGAGTTAATTGCAGCCCTTAGAGTCCATTGTCCAATTACTTTTGGTCCCTTGATAAAGAGGAGGCTATGCATTACAGAGCTATGATTCCTAAACCCTTTCTCCGATTTGGATGTGGAAACTCTCATATTGCAGCTGTGAGTGTGCACTTTCAGCCCATATTATATATATAATTGTATTTCTGTACATTTTTTTGTAAACAGCTAAAATAACAAAACATGTGTCACTGTCCAAATATTTCTGGCCCTAACTGTATACCTGTAGCATAGACATCTCTCCTGACCAATAGTCTGCTGGCACCTCGTAGATATTAGACCATCGGTTGAACCTGTCGATATTGGCGACTTAAGCCGACATTAGTCTAATGTGCATGGATACCCTTCCAGATCCCAAAAAAGTAGATGGGATTTATTGAAATCTCATGCTCACTGCACTTTTTATTTTTACGCTGTGTAAAGTGACCTTTGGTGTGTGTTACAATACACAACGTCAAATGTCTCTTATCAGCACATGGATTTTCCCCGTACAGCTGCATCAGGTGCTGAAAAACCATAGTTTAAAATGCATGCAATCTGAACATGACTGTATCAATAAAGTTTTGGCAAAGCCAAATACCATACCAGCAAGTTATAATAATAAAGCAGCTTTTTTACAATGTGAGATAACAAAGGAAGACAAAGTACACCGCATCAAAAACACATTAAAAAATGCAATGAAAAAAAAAAAAGAAAAGTCGCCCAATTTAGTTAATAGGTGCAGAAAATCAATATAAAAAAGTCACCAAAAACTCATGTGGCACCTCTGCGACCAGGGCAGCCACAGGGTGAACTGCAGCCAGGTAAGGTAGAGACGGTTGACTGAAAAACACCTACACAGGTACACATACCGACCCTACGCCTAGGACTCTAGGTTAGGCAAGGGGTAGCAGGGGTTAAGAGTAACATAGTAACATAGTAACATAGTATTTAAGGTTGAAGGAAGACCTTAAGTCCATCTAGTTCAACCCATAGCCTAACATGTTGATCCAGAGGAAGGCAAAAAGACCCCATGTGGCAACACTAAGCTCCACATTGGGGAAAAAAATTCCTTCCTGACTCCAGATACGGCAATCAGACTAATTCCCTGGATCAACGCCCTTTTAAAGAATCTAGTATATATAACCAGTAATATTATAGTTTTCAGGAAATACATCCAGGCCCTTCTTAAATGTTAGTAGTGAATTACTCATTACAACATCATGTGGCAGAGCGTTCTATAGTCTCACTGCTCTTACACCGGAGACCAGAATTGTACACAGTATTCTAAGTGTGGTCGCACTAGTGACTTGTATAGAGGTAACATTATGTTCTCCTCATGAGCATCTATGCCTCTTTTAATGCATCCCATTATTTTATTTGCCTTTGCAGCAGCTGCCTGACACTGGCCACTAAATGCGAGTTTGTCATCTACCCAGGTCTTTTTCAGTGATAGTTTTGCCCAGTGTTTTACAATTAAGCACATAATTATACCTTTTATTTCCTCTACCCAAGTTCATAACCTTACATTTATCCCCATTAAAGCTCATTTGTCATTTATCAGCCCAAGCTTCTAGTTTACATAAATCCTCCTGTAATATAAAATTGTCCTCCTCTGTATTGCTTACCCTGCAGAGTTTAGTGTCATCTGCAAATATTGAGATTCTACTCGGTATGCCCCCTACAAAGTCATTAATAAATATGTTAAAAAGAAGCGGGCCCAATACTGACCCCTGTGGTACCCCACTGTTAACTGTGACCTATTCTGAGTGTGTTCCATTAATAACCACCCTTTGTTTCCTATCACTGAGCCAGTTCTTAACCCACTTACAAATATTTTCCCCTATCCCCACTGCTCTCATTTTATGTATCAACCTTTTGTGTGACACCTTATCAAAAGCGTTTGAAAAGTCCATATACACCACGTCCACTGCATTTCTTTGGTCCTGTCCAGAACTTACCTCTTCATAGAAGCTTATCAGATTAGTTTGACAGGAATGGTCCCTCGTAAAACCATGTTGATATTGGGTCGTGAGGTTATTTTTCTTCAGATACTCCAGTATAGCATCTCTTAGAAAACCCTCTAGGATTTTACCCACAGTAGAGGTTAAGCTTACTGGCCTATAATTTACAAGTTCAGCTTTTGTCCCCTTTTTGAATATTGGCACCACATTTGCTATACGCCAGTTCTGTGGTACAGACCCTGTTATTATAGAATCTTTAAATATTAAAAAGAATGCTTTATCAATGACGGTACTTAATTCCTGAAGTACTCTGGGGTGTCTCCCATCCGGGCCTGTGGATTTGTCAACTTTAGTGATTTTTAGACGGTGCCGTACTTCCTGGTGGGTTAAGCAGGTTACATTTAATGGAGAGTTTTTGTTATCACTGATCATGTTGTTTGTCATGGGATATTCTTGTGTAAATACTGTTGCAAAAAAGTCATTTAGCATATTGGCTTTTTCTTCATCCTCATACCCCATTTCACCCAGACTATCTTTAAGGGGCCAACACAATCATTTTTTAGTTTCTTACTATTTATGTAGTTAAAGAATATTTTGGGATTTTTTTAACTTTCTCTGGCAATGAGTCTCTCTGTCTCAATCTTTGCTGCTTTGATTTGCTTTTTACAGATGTTATATAATTTTCTGTATTTGTTTAATGCCTCATCACTACCTACTTGCTTTAAGTCCCTAAATGCTTTCTTTTTGTCACGTATTGCACCCCTTACAGCCTTATTTAGCCATAGTGGTTTCCTCCTATTTCCAGCATGTTTATTCCCATAGGGTATATATTGTGCACAGATCCTATTTAGGATGCTAATAAACGTCTTCCATTTGCTTTGTGTACCTTTATGTATCAGAACATCGTCCCAGTTTATTGCACTAAGATCATCTCTCAACCGTTGGAAATTTGCCTTCCTGAAGTTTAGTGTCCTTGTAGCTCCTCTACTACACATCTTATTGAAGACTACTTGAAAACTTATTATTTTGTGATCACTATTACCCAAGTGACCTCCAACCCGTATATTTGATATGCGGTCCGGCCTGTTGGTTAATATTAGGTCCCCCTTCTTGTTGGGTCCTGAACCAATTGTGAAAGATAATTGTCTCTCATAATTGTCAAAAACCTATTACCTTTGCTGGAACTACAGGTTTCTGTTCCCCAATGAATTTCAGGGTAGTTTAAGTCCCCCATAATAATGACTTCTCCCTGAGTTACTGCTTCATCTATTTGCTTTATGAGGATATTCTCCTCCACTTCCATTATTGTTGGAGACTTATAACAAACCCCTATCAGTAATTTATTATTTTTCCCCCCTCCCCTTATCTCCACCCACAGGAACTCTACCTTTTCATTAGATTCACATACATCACGCAGGATGGGTTTTAAGGATGATTATATGTATAAACACAAACCTCTCCCTCGCTTATTTGTACGGTCATTTCTGAACAGTCTATAGCCCTGTAAATTAACAGCCCAGTCATGGCTCTCGTCCAGCCATGTCTCCGATATCCCAACCATGTCAAAATTATTTTTCAACAAAATTAGTTCTAATTCCTCCATTTTGTTGGTAAGGATTCTGGCATTAGTGTACATGCACTTTATGCATCTCTCTTTACCTCTAATTCTTCCTACTAAATTGACTGTTCTAACCCCACCCCCCATGCCACCACCAACTTCATTACTTGTGCCCAGGTTACTATCTACACTATCTTCACCTCCTGTGCAATGAATAACCTGCCCCACAATCACTACTTTAAACACTCCTCCAACCTTCTAGCCATTTTCATCCCTCAGCACAGCTGCACCCAGTTCTCCAGGAACCCAAACCCCTCCTTCCTACACCAATTCCTGAGCCACTTATTTATCTCCCTAATGTCCCGTTGCCTCTCT
Source organism: Allobates femoralis (assembly GCA_033576535.1). NCBI lineage: Eukaryota > Metazoa > Chordata > Amphibia > Anura > Aromobatidae > Allobates > Allobates femoralis. The sequence goes on from JARQOC010000001.1 coordinate 95,133,777, forward strand.
GGTGTGGCATGTGGTACAGGCAGTATTTCAGAGAATACTACCTTGGAGGTCCTTGCCTTAAGCTTGCAGCTTAATTCCCTGAAATCATCTTTCAGGACCTTCCACCTACCTGTAACTTTGTCATTTGTGCCAATGTGCTCCATGACCGCTGGATCCTTACCAGCCCCTCCCAGTAATCTGTCAACCCAATCAGCGATGTGCCAGAGTCGAGCACCAGGTAGGCAGCACACTGTTCAACAATCCCTGTCTTTGTGACAGATTGCCCTATCTCTTCCCCTAATAATTGAGTCCCCCACTACCAGCACCTGTCTGGCATGCCCTGCTCTCCTGTTTTCCCCCTTACTGGAGCAGACACTACTCTGGCTTTCAGAGGTCATGCCTTGCTGCAGCAGTGCTATCCCTGTACTGACACTCCCCTGATCTAGAGAATCAGAATCCTAGAGGCTGCATTCCTAGGAGAGAGATCTCGCTCCATAACCGGAGGCGAGGGAAGAAGCCAGAAACAGAGACACCCCACAGTGAGAAAGAGGGAGCCTGGTGATCCCACAGTCATACCTGGGACACTGGAGGCTAGGCCGCTAAAGCCAGAGAGCCGGCTCTGTAGAGGTGACCGGGGGCACTCTAGGACCCTAATCACAGGACATACTGGTGTGGGGCAGGTACTCTGTGACCTGCAGCCTACCTACCACCACGGTCTAGGAACACAGCCATCAGACTAGGGCTAGTGACCCTAACAGAGAGGGAATCATCACACAAAAGCCTGTGAAGGCCAGACCAAACCCGTGAGTGAGGAGACAGAGAGAGAGACAAGGGCCTGAAAGGACTGGAGGGAAGCAACGCAGAGGAGCTGCCTGAGCTGCATAAACCCAGTTACTCGGAGCAGTGCTGAAGTGTGAGAACTGTAACTTGAAAGAGCTGAAAGAACTGTCATTTGTAAACTGTTGTGAACTGCTACTAAAGAACCTTAAGTAAAGTAACAGGTAAGCTCACCATTGCCTGAGACTGCTTCTTTCCAGTGTCGCAGCAGAGTCCCACCTGAGGAGCCACAGACTGTCGTCCATGCCTACTGGCTGGAGAAGCTGCAGCAGCGAAGTAAGTGTCTTGCAAAAAGCACAATCCCTCACCAGGCCCCTCCATCACTACTTCACCTGCCCTGGGGACCCTCAGCCCTACCCGAGGAGGGCTTACCATCCACGCTGCCCTAAGTCACCTTCCCCAGCAGGAATATGGCTATTGGTGGTTCTATTAACCACATACCCTGGGTGGCGTCATGACAAAATCCCCTGTAAATATTCCCTTTACTTACCGCATCTAGGACAACGGGACCGGGCCTTGACACCCCCCCAGAGACTGTACAACCCAGTCTCGAGTATCCCGGTCCATAGTGTGTGACACTCATGGTGGAAAAGTAGTCTTAAAAGTGAAGAGGTTGAAGGTAGATTCCTGTGTGTCTAGATCAAGGGCGGAGAACTCCAGGCCTCAGGGGCCACCAACAGGTCATGTTTTCAGCATTTCTTTAGCATTACACAGGGTTTGGAACCACCACCAGTGCAGGTGATTATATTACCACCTGTGCAATACTAAGGAAATCCTGAAACTATGACCTGCTGGCGACCCTTGAGACCTGGAGTTCTCCACCCTTGATCTAGGTACTGTAATGGTCAGAATATTTCTATATTTTCACATTTGCAGATAATGATTACAGGGCAAGAGCTTCCAAAATCTTGGCTCCATGTACCAGCTAAAAGCCGTCATGTACATTAGATAATAATCAGTGGATTGAATATTTTTGGGGGCCAATAAGGAAAAGGTATGGACATATTTATGGGATGTGTCGTGATTAGTGAGGGTTTCAAAAATTGGATCCCTATAATCATTCTGAGCTCGTATTGTGGGAAAAAAATTAAGCCGTAACAGTGTTTCTCAACTCCAGTCCTCAGGACCCACCAACAGGTCATGTTTTCAGGATTTCCTTAGTATTGCACAGGTGTTAGAATTATTCCCTTTGCAGGTGATTAAACTATCTCCTGTGCAATACTAAAGAAATCCTGAAAACAAGACCTGTTGGTGGGTCCTGAGGACTGGAGTTGAGAAACACTGTGTAAGCAATAACCATATAACAGTACCATACAATTGTACCGTAAGTGGTCAGTGATTGTTTGACCTGCCATCCTGCACTGGGCCGTGCTTCACTAACTCTGATCCCTCCATAGATATAGTAATTATAAATGGGTAACATGCTATGTATACATGTAACACACTCCTAGCTTCTCCCTCCTCTGTGCTAGGCCTGGCATGTGCGTGCCTCGATGTGTGGCCTCATTATCTCATTGCGTTAAAGGGATTAAGAATCAGGATTGTGTCAGGCTTTCCAGATGGCTGAAGTGGTGTTAAAATTGTGTTTGATCATTTGTGAACTACTTATATAATTAGAACATGAAAGTAATGATAAAATTAAGCATCTGAGTACATTAGGATTTCAGAGAAATGTAAAATATAGATATTTATACAGCAGTTGACCATTTGCTTCTGAGATTATATTCAGAAATCAAAGTCCTTTTCTAATTCAAAGATGCTGTCTGGTTAAGAAATCCAATTTTCAAATCCCCTATTAGTGAATTATGAGTTAATAGTGATGGTCCTCCATGTGGTGCTTACATGAATTAGAGCGGAGAGCAGAGAATGCTGCTTTCCCCGGGCGACCGTCTGTGCATTGCACTGAGCCAGAGCAATAGATATAGGCTAGGGTCACATTTGCGGTCGGGTTTGCAGATCCTGATCTGGTTTTGAGCATTAAAAATGCTCAATACTGGATCAGGATCCGCAGCCCATAGGCGCCCATTAAAAAAGCGGATTGCAATTAATGCAATCCGGTTCCCGCATTCCGGTTTCGCTGCCTGCGTGAAAATAACGCAGCGGGGATGCTTTAATGGGCACCTATGGGAGCCCATACGGCTGCCGCAAGGCACATGTGAATGCCTGCGGCAGCCGTAAGCTTTGTTCATCCCTGCTGCTGCGGGGATGAACAAAGGGCTTAATGTTAATATTATATGTGGGCAACATGTCTCCAGGGAGTGTCCACCCTCCCTAGAGACATGTTGGCCACATAGAGCGGCATGTGAGGGGTTAAATCTCTTTATTACAGTATTGCCGGCTTTGTCGGCTTTTACACTTTTATCAATGACAGCCGGCGGCTCCTCGCTGTAAGGAGGATATATAGTACGTAATGTACGTACTGTACATGCTGCTATCCAGGGTCCTGAAAGCTTTAACATTAGATCTATGGGCAGCACATCGCTATAGAACTAATGTTAAAGCTTTCAGGACCCTGGATAGCAGCATGTACAGTACGCACATTACATACTATATATCCTCATTACAGTGAGGAGCCGCCGGCTGTCATTGATAAAACTGTAAAAGCCGACAAAGCCGGCAATACTGTAATAAAGAGATTTAACCCCTCAAATGCCGCTCTATATGGCCAACATGTCTCTAGGGAGGGTGGACACTCCCTGGAGACATGTTGCCCACATAATGGTGCTGTCACACAGCACGATCTGGCCAGCGATGTCGTAAGCGATGCGCGGGTGCCCGCTCGCTTCCGACATCGCTGGCCAGCTGTCGGAAGCGATGCGCGGGTGCCCGCTCGCTTCCGACATCGCTGGCCAGCTGTCACACAGCATAGCTGCGGCCGGCGATGTCGCAGCGACGCGGGCGGTGACATCGCTCGCTGGGCTGGGCTCAGCCCAGCGAGCGATCTGCAGCAACGCTGCGGTATAGGCTGGATCGCTGCCGACATCACTCTGGCGATGTCACACGGCGCGATCCAGCCTTATCGCGGGTCGCCGGTTGCCAGGTTTATGGTTCTTCCCGTAAACCTGTCAACCTGCGACCAGCGATAAAACGCAGTCGCACCGCTCATCTACACAGCGCGACGTCGCTAGCGACATCACTGATACGTCACTTTTTCAGCGATGTCGCTAGCGACGTCGCCAGGTGTGAAGGCACCATAATAGTATTAACATTAACCCTTTGTTCAGCCCTGCGGCAGCAGGGATGAACAATGCATACGGCAACCGGATTGCACATTATGAGCAATCCAGTTAGCGGATCCGGGTTTAGGGACACATTTTGAAGCCAAAATGTGTCTGAAGGCACATGCGATTACGACATCCGGATCTGAATGCGCTAATCGCAATGTGCCTTCCAAATGTGACCCTAGCCATAATACTTAATTTTTCCCTGTGGTTGCGCTGCACAGAAACTAAACACTTAAGGTACCTTTACACGCCGCCACAACAGGATGCATACAACCCGCTACAGGCTACAAATGTAACTTGTCGCGCCAATATCGCCCGTAGTAGCGGCGTCTGAAGACGGGACGACACAGCCGGCTACAGATACATCTGTATCCGTGCACTGCCCATAAACAGATGGCTACATCGCCGATTGTAGCGAGCTGTATCGGCGTGTAAATAACCCACAGAAGGGAACTGTGGACACCCGGCGATGTAGCTGCAATGTAGCTAAGGCGTCACCCAGGCTCCGTGTTACCGCGCCCCATCTGCGATCATTGGTGGAAGATGCTGCGTTACGATTGGCCCTTGCCTCACAGCCCTCCATCTTGGATGAGCTGTCCCTTCAGCACTACACATACGCGCCGTATGCACGATCATATATTAGTACAATTACGCGGCCACACACTTGACGCAAGAAAATTAGCAAAAGCATCATAATCTTCATACAGTGTACACATTCTCTCAACACATGATCACGAATAATGCAGGCCACAGCGCACAAGTGTGTGTTACGTACCGCTCTGGCTTATTGTACAGCAGCTGCCGTAGAAGTGTTCCTTGTGTGGCACTGCGCGCAACTCTCACACTGATGCACGGATACACACAGCACATTGAAATCAAGTACTCAGTACACAACGCACAGGCTTGTGTACGCATCGCTCTGTGGTTGTTGTACAGTAGGTGCCGCAGAAGTGGCTCGCCCGTGTCACTGCGCGTAGGAGTACTTCAAAGGGTGCGTGACCCCGAACGTGACCGTAATGACGTCATCACTATAGTTTCATTTTCACTTTGCCTGCAAGGTGCCAGCCCCTCCTCTGCACACACCATTGCAGTCATGGCGGCCGTTCACCGCGCTGCTACGTGGGGGATGGCGGAACTACTGGTCCTCATAGACCACTGTGACCGGTATGATTACTGGGGTCACCGGCACCACCGTCATCCCCGGCTGCGTAATTGCGAGACTATTTGGCGGATTCAGCGTGCTCTGCTGAATAAACTAGGGGTGGTGAGGGCCGCAAAAGCAGTTCAAAAAAAGATTGCGGACCTGAAGAGCAAATGCCCAGGCCGCATACTCGACATCCGTGCAAGGATTGCCAGGCTGCGTGGTGAGTACTTCAGAGGGGCACACATGCTTTGTACTGTATGTAAGCACACCAAAAACATAAACATTCGTTGAACAACATCATACGTACGGTGAGAGGTACACCGGCATACATGCAATGGGGGACAATATAGGCAGCACATTATAGATTGACTGCCTACACATCTGCCTTAAACTAATGTTCATGTGCCACCCAAGATTACTCCACAGTGTTAGATGCCCTCCACACAATTACCACACTAATGCCTCATACATACGCCATGCAGAATACATCAGATCATCCCATATCAGAACTACAGCAAACACATATACCAAATATTGAACTGTTCCAACATCAGAGAGCCAAAACATACTGCTGACACATTACTTATTGTTTCTAAATCTCCAGATGCTGATGTGTCATCAGATGAGGCTCCCCCGCAAGCGCCTGCAGGTGGCCCACCAACCCCACCGCCGCAAGACGCAGCTGGACCACCATCCCCACAAGGGAATAATAGCCCCTCACCAGGGCATGACGAGGAGGAGGATCATGATGATCCGGCGTTTCAGGAGGCAGAGGTGGCATCGCCTGCACGCCAACATGAGGCTATGCCTCAACCTCAAAATGAGGCTGCCGTTGATGAATATGGCGGTAAGTGATTTTATTTTGATTAAAGGGGCGGAACACTTAAAGCAGTGTTGGTGCGATTGGGTAAATGGGAAAGGGAAACATTTATTACATAATGTCCTTCACCCACTCTTGCAGATGGAGAACGTGCTGGAGCTGCGGGCTGGAGTGTAAGTGCCTCCCCATCACCCCCTGATAGTCAGGATGATGTTGAGCCCCAGGGTAAGGACAATATTTGTTGTGTGAGGCACAAAAAAATGTCAGAGGTAGTATTCTAAAGTAATGATGTTTTTTTTCACACACAATACAGGTGTACCCACGATGGAGGACGTGGTGAGGGCCCACCACCAGTTTGCCCACCGACTGCAACGGGCCCTACAAGTGGGATACAGGATCTCACCCGCCTGTCTGACATGCTGGCTACCGTCCAGCAACAACAGGATGGCCAGCATTGAGATGTCCCTACTCCCTTTTTAAAATTTGCTCCCCTGAACCAAATATATGTTGTCCTTGTTGGACCAAGAAATTCCAGTCGTTGCCTTTTTGGCTTTTGAAAATGTTTTTTTTGTTTTTTTTGCCCCGTTGGGCTCTCTTCTTATAGTGTCCCACTTTATGAACTGGTGGATTGTGGGATGCCTAGGCCTTTGGCCCTTTGACCTATCCTGTCCCACATTGGGACCATCAGGAGTGTGGACTGGCTAGCCCTTTGCCTTCTTGACCTATCCTGTCCCACATTGGGACCATCAGGAGTGTGGACTGGCTAGCCCTTTGCCTTCTTGACCTATCCTGTCCCACATTGGGACCATCAGGAGTGTGGACTGGCTAGCCCTTTGCCTTCTTGACCTATCCTGTCCCACATTGGGACCATCAGGAGTGTGGACTGGCTAGCCCTTTGCTTTCTTGACCTATCCTGTCCCACATTGGGACCATCAGGAGTGTGGGATGCCTAGCCCTATCTGGAAACAGCATTCTGTGTATTGTGGCAAATGTCTGTCACACATGTATGTTGCAAATAAAATGTCTGGTTAACTTTTTTGTATGCTCCTTCATGTCACAACAATAATATTTGGTGCTGAAACATGTCCATCAGGTAACTATGTCACCCACATTACCACACCTCTTTGTCAAAGTGCAACCACATTACAAAGGAACCTATGGTCGTCCTGCTCTGAGGGCATTGGGCCATATTGTGTGGCTTTGCCCAACCTATATTGTGATCACCACCATTCACCCACGCTGACCCCCCAAAACCCGTAACCCAAAAGAAATACACAATTGTGTCAGAGCAAAAATGTAATCTTATCTGAATTATAAATAAAATTTAACAAATCATATGCAGCAATTCTGCCAACACGTAGAAACCACAAAATAAAATAAAAAATAAAAAACCAAGGAGTTTCCTCCAGAAGGAAAAGTCCAGAGTGCCAATTCTGTGCATTGGCTACTAGTGTCCAACTTCTTCATCCTCTGTCGGCTCTGACAATGCCGGCTCCCCCCTCCTCTCAGGGCAGCCCCGACCTGCCCGAGAACGTCTTGATGTACGACGACGTGTTGGGGGGGGCTGGGCTGACTGTGACGGGGCCGGTCTTCTCACGGGCCGTGATGGGGCGGCTGGGGAAAGGGGCCATAAGGTGTGTTGCATAGGGGGGGGGATGTGGCATCCCCATTGAAGGGCCCCATCATCGGCAGCATCAGCGGCATTGGTGAAGACCCGCAGAAGGATCTGTTTTTGGAGCCGCTCCATCCTTCGCAACCTGTCGCTCATGTAGAGGGCGCAGCTGTCGATGTGGGTCCGCTGCTCGCTCAACAGCATGCGTCGGGCCCAGGTGCCGAGCTCCGTCTCTGGTGGTGCTGGACGTCGGCGGCGACGGATCCCGGAGCTGGGCCCTGGGACCGGACCCACATCACTCGCCGCGCCCTCCTGCTCAGCCCCAGATGTCATTGGCTGAGCATCATCAGCGACAGATTGCTCCGCAATGGAGCCGTCCTCTTCTGCGGCCTGTGGGGGGAGAAAAAAAAAACCTCATTAGTGAAGGCAATATCCACTCAATACATTGACAACAGGACTCTATATACCACACACACACCAAGCCCACAAACCAAGATTGGAAATGAGGAAAAACACAGTAAAGCACCAAAGGTTAAATACCACAACACCAGTACTTCTCCTGTACACTCACCTCGACCATTCCAGGAACTCAGCTCAATACAGAATTAGGTGTTAGTCACGGAGCCGTCACACAATTAGTACATGTCACCACAACACCTTGATACTGGGGGCTGTCCTGGCCAATGACACATATTGGCCACCTTTCCATTTGGACTCCTATTATGATGAGAATCCACCCCACAGTCAACTACCTATAACCCACTGGCACCAAACCCAAAACACATGTGTGCCAGCACCATTTACTACATGGTGCTATGTGGCTGTTTAAAATCAAACCACCTGCTATGTTGAAACCCTTAAATAAGTAACCTAAACATAACAAGATGTTGTGGAAGATGCAACATTGGAATACGGCTGTAAGCATAGAATTTCAAAGTCTACAAAGTCCTGGAAGGAGGGCAGATTGATTGACACCCAAAGGTTTCCCCCAGCAAGGAAGAAAATTTGGGAAAAAGGTTGGTGGAAAGGATTTAGACAAGCACACATCTGAAGGAAACATTGTGGGCCACCACTGTCACACAATTACCCACCTCCTGTGGCGCAGATGGTGATGCAGCCGGGCCTACATGGGAACCAGCAACGGGGCAGTTGGTCGTCGTTCGATGCGGGCGAGCCTCGCCCAGGATGAAGGTGAAGAGGGGATAGTACCATAGGGTAGGTGATGGTACCTCCTCAGCTCCAGCCCCTGAGCGACGGCGCAGGTACTCAGTGTGAGCCCGCATGAACGCCGACCGCATGTTCTTTATCTTGAGTGCCACCATATGCTTGTCCCACCTCTTGCCTACCCTTGGCTCCAACCGATTTGCCAGAGCCACAAGAGACCTGTAGGCCTCGGCCCTCGCTGCCCGATTTTTATATTCAGGCAGCGAGCTGCGCCACAAACACTCGTGCCGCTGATACTCCGTGAGAAGCTGGGACTCCAACTCCACAGTACCCTTCGGCATCTGCCAATCACAAAACACACCAAAAAAAAACAGTCACAACACAAGGCATACCGAAATGTTAAAACTTGCCAAAAGGATAAACATGCTCATTAACTTTCAACATGGAAAATATATGCTGCTATTTTGTTGAGTAAAACTTTGCATGAGTGGGGCTTTTTCTCTATCTCACACCGCTCCAAAGTCAAACACATGTATGCGGAAAATATCAAGCACCGGATATCTGTGTCCACCTACAGATGTTTCAGACATGATTTAAGTCCCCAAAATACCTATTTAAACACACCTTTACACGGTGTGTGCGTACATACCTGTAGCCCAACATGTCAGCAAACACATTGTGTGCAAGCTAGTACCTGTGCACTGTCCAAAATGTTTAAGGTAAAATATATCCTAAACGAGGGCTTGGTGTGTGCCAACACTGCACATACTACATCTAATGTGCACCCAGATGATCATGTTGGTGTTCCTCCAGACGTGGGAGTACAATTTTAAGACATGTACCAAACATCACTGGAATCAACGGGGAAATTCTTCCACCCATCAAATGGTGATGTGAAGTACCATCAAAAACAAAACCTTTATCTGTTGCCATCGCAAATAACCTCAAGGTGCAATCTATACTTACACAATACAAGTAGAGGCACTACCTGGCTATTGCCCTACAGAGAATAACGTTGCCATATGTATTATTACAGGGCAAAAATTACATGCCGCATGAAACATGCCCATACACACATCGCCTAAGCGGCCTGGGCCAGAACCATCTGCGTTCAATACAATTTCTTGGAAACCGCTAAAGAGGCTTACCGTCAGAGCAACAGAAGTCAAACAGGACACTAGTAGCTCAATGCACATCGACGTCTGGACAAGGTGCAGTGGCCATTGCCCTGGCTTTATAGTGCGCGAAACCAATCACAGCGGACACAATTACGCACATCGTGATGGGACACCTGGGTGCGGATTAGACTTCCGCTAATTGGTGGAGATCGGTGAATCGTGATAGGTTTGCGGCCCTTTAAAAGCTGCCCATTCCGGCAAACATTACGCTTGCTGGCCAGACCCATTAAGTAAGTATTTGTGGACACACATGGAATTTGCGCAGGGTGGGGGTGCATATGTTGATGTTATTGGAGAGCGCCGAAGACTGCTTTAGCGGACTATATAGGGGTTAGTATTGTTGGGGACGATATAGTGTACGCTGTGATTTTTGAGTAGGCATTTTGGCTGTGGCTTCACTCTTTTGTTGAGATACATTGCTGTGTTTGTTTCCAGACAACATAGAGGAGAATGGATGCATGACTGTAGACAGAACTGTGTAACTCATGTCGACTGGATCGATTTCTGCATACTGGTTGTGGCCAATGGAGACTGGGTCCAACGGGAATAGGATCACACATGGCTTGGAGGTGTGGCGCTCCAGACATAGCATAGATGTGTGTTAAAAATGACACCTTCCAAAACATATGAAACCATGTCTAACCATCCGCATTCATGTGCAATTTTGTTTGGTTCATGTACTCTTCCTCAACCTCCCATATCGTGGTACGTAAGATTTGTTATTGTTCTCATTATTAGTGTGATCAATTAAAATTATGGTCTGTGTAATGGATTCTGGGACCTGTTTGAGCAACATTATTGTTGACACATGTCCCTTTCTAACTCACCTAGGTGCAGATGTGTGACTTTCAGACCCTCCCATTGAAGTCGATGTATAGGAGGCCACTCTCCTTCGGCGTGTTCCATTTTGTTTGGGGTGACTACTGGGTGTTTGCCGTCCCTTGCTTGAGGGATGTGTTTTGGGCCCACACGAGAGATCCCATCAACTTGGCTCTAGTGTGTAATCGAAAAGAGGTGTGGCTTGTTTAACATGTTGACATGGCCACATATTGTTCTATGTACTCATGTTGTGTATTGTCATCTACAGGTGCTGATATTGAGGATGCAGAATATCCATGACCGCAATGTTATCGTGGCTGCTGCAGTGGTGGAAGAGCAAATGTGGCTTCAGGATCGGTATGAAAGATTGATGAGGCGCAGACAGCGCCGGTTGTGGACCCGGGATTGGCTTCTCAGGCGGGAAACCCGGGGCCACATGCAGCTGTTGCGGGAGCTGGAGCTTAACTGTCCTGATGATTACCGAAACTATCTCCGTATGCCCGAGGACTGTTTCACCTTCCTATTGGAGCGTGTTGGGCCAATGATAGCGCGTCAGGACACTATAATGCGCCCATCAGTATCAGCTGCTGAGCGGTTGGCTATCACTTTGCGGTTCCTGGCTACAGGGCAGTCCATGACATCCCTCACATACTTGTCACGTGTCTCCCTGCCCCTGCTGAGCCGCCTGATCCCTGAAACGTGTTGGGCCATCTGGAGAGCTCTGCAGCCAGCCTACATGAAAATGCCTCTAACCGCCGCAGAATGGCTGGAAGTAGCCCGAGGCTTTGAAACCCGGTGGAACTTCCCCAACTGTGGCGGGGCATTGGATGGTAAGCACGTGAGGATTACCAAACCTGCCCACTCTGGCTCTTTGTATTTCAATTACAAAGGGTATTGTAGTATAATCCTCATGGCTGTAGTGGATGCCAACTATGAGTTCCTCTACGTGGATGTTGGAATGCCTGGTCGCAACTCAGATGGGGGGGTGTTTGCCCGAAGCTCCTTGGCAACACTACTAGGGAGTGGTGGGCTAAACTTACCCTCAAATGAGGACACGACCGAACATCTCAACTTTGCGTTTGTGGCGGATGAAGCATTCCCACTTCAGGAGCACCTACTGCGGCCATATCCCCAGAGGGCCCTTACTTCTGAGAGACGCATTTTCAACTACCGGCTATCCCGGGCCCGCCGAGTAGTTGAAAATGCGTTTGGGATAATGGCGAATAGATTCCGGATTTTTCATACGCCTATACATATGAAACCGGAGTCTATTGACGCGGTAGTGGTGGCCTGCTGTGTGCTGCACAACTTCCTGCGTCGTAGGGATAGAGCATCATACACGCCAGGAGGTTATGTAGATCATGCAGACGCTACAACAGGGGAGCTCCGTCCAGGGTCTTGGCGTGATGATGGCCATGTGATTGTGCCACTCCAGCCGCAGAGCCATGGCCGCACTCGGCAGGAGGCCAGGGACAGTAGAGACGCTTACTGCTCCTACTTCAATGGGTCTGGTGCAGTGAGCTGGCAGGACCAGGCCATATAATGTGGCTGGCTCTGGGAGTTGCTTTTCAGGTTGCAATGGAGGTGACAGCAGGTTAGCTGCGCCCCTTTTCTTTTTGGTTGACCATTTTCAGGATCTTTGGTTTCATTATGTGCATATGGTTTTGTTAGTTAGTTAGTTAGTTTAGGTATGTTTTTAATTTTCATTTTTTGGGCTGCACAGTTTTCATTGTGTGGTCAATTGGTGATCCCTTTAATGTGGGTGAAGAATGTCACATGCACTTTAATTGTACATTGTTTTTACTTTCTGTATATTTTTAAGTTACAATCCAAGGTCAACATTCATGCATTATATTAAAAATTTTTATGTTGGATCCAAAATCATCTGTGTGAGCCTGATTACTTGGTGGAGGAGGGCAATGTGATGAAGGTTTTGGTGGGGGCCAGGGATGTCATAGCCACCTATTGGCTGGGATTGTGCAGACAATATGTGTGGGTTGCCATGTTTTTTTACAAGTCTTTTGCCCAACAGTGTTTGTGGCCATTGTGCGTACATGATCCTTTATTTTGTTGTAGGCAGAGGGTCCCCTGCACACAGCACATTGATGCAGGACATATTCTTCTCAGGTGTTTGCAAATACACTGTCACACAGATCTTTGACATGTTGCCTTGGGAGCTGTTCCACTACATTCACATCTGTGAGCAGATATATTAACACCATTCAGCCTGTAGTCACACATACTTCGCCACAGTTGACACAGATAGAATTTTTACACAAAACGCACATACTGTGTGTTGTAAGCCGCTACTGTGTGTCGCACAAACGCACCTCAGTGCAATCGGCACACGCCGCTGTCACAAGCGCTGATCGTGCGTGACAAGGCAAACACTTGTACTACGCACACATAGCCCCAGACCACTACTTTGATACACACAGAGGGTATGTGACTGGCCACCGCTCCAGCGTGACACATTACCATCGATTTCGATGCATTCGGCATGCTCCGCCATGTCACAAGCGCTTATTCCGTGCCACACTCCGATCACTAGTACGGCACGTCTCGCCCATCCGCCCTTTCCGTCGTGCCCAATCACAACTCCGTTATGTTGGCCAATGGTTGTGGTTTGGGCGCGGCGTACAGGTCTGTGGCACGCCTATTTGTTTTACGTCCTGCCTTTGTTCCTCCCAGATCACTCTGTGGTGGCGGTGTGTAAAGCTGGTACGCTGAGCTACAGTCGGCTACTTGAGACATCCGGCGATGTAGCTAGCTGTAGATGTAGCGTCGCGTAGCGCACCTTGTGGCGGCGTGTAAAGGAGGTGCGTTTACCGTTTGTAACCGTTTGAGCGTGCTCGTGCACGTGAAGTAGCCGTTGGTATCCATCCTGCAGTGGCGGCGTGTAAAGGTACCATTAGGCTGGTTTCACACTGACATTTGTGTGCGTCGCGTCGGCATGCGTACAAGTTTGCATGCCTGCGGATCTCCCTCTCTCTCTCATCCCAACATCAATTTCTCTAGTGCTGACATCAATGTCTATTTATTTCACTTGAGTTCCCCAGCGTGCGGATCCGCATAAAAAGCGCACCACTGACATGTGTTTGTGTGCGTTCTGGCATTCGTCTGCGTATCAACACACATACGGATGCGTCCACAAAGCTAGTGCAAAACAAGCCTTACTGTCATGTACCTCCACAGATTATCTCGGGGGTCCAAGCAGCAGTGATCAGTTTAAAGCTAGGGTTACACGTAGCGATGTCCCAGCGACCCGATCAATGATCGTGATCGCTGGAACATCGCTATGTGATCGCTGGTCAGATGCCAGGCAGGCAGATCTCACCAGTGAACATCCAGCAATGCGCCGACACCCGATGGTTGCTAGGATCAATCAGGGTCTCGGCCGAGCACTGGGTGTGGCTGGTCGTTGCCCCTGTCACACATGCTGATGCATGCGTGACAGCGGCAGACCAACGATTGAAAAATGGTCCCGGCCATTCCGCAACGATCAGCGATCTGATCACTGATCATTGCGGCATGTCACACGCAGCAATGTCGCTGGCGAGGTCGCTGCAACATCACAAAACCGATGTCGCTGCGTGTAACCTGGCCTTAAGATTGGTATTGGTAGACAAAAAGAGATTAACCAAAAAGAATAACACCTTTAAGAAATGGTATTTGCAAGTTTTAGGAAGTGTTTTTTTTTTTTTATAGATTTTAATAGGAAAACATTTAAAAGTTTCCTGATTACAATGCCAGAAAAATAATAAAGAATAAAAACAACTACTCACATAAATTAAATAGTTATTTCTGCTTTGTTCACTTCTGGAGGGGAGCAGGGCCGATGATGTCACTTCTGGAGGCGTGCAGGGCCGGTGATGTCACTTCTGGAAGGGAGCAGGGACGGTGATGTCACGTCTACTGATACTAGTCAGGATGCACATGCAATTGGCCATTATAAAACTGTAGATGTGACATCACTGGCTTCATTCACATAGAACTGAGCAGAATCAGACTAATATTTTTGGGAATCTGACAGCTGATCCCTGAATCCAGGTGCACTGGCTGCATGTATCGGACACTGGCTGTATGAATCGGACACTGGCTGTATGTATCGGACACTGGCTGCATGAATCGGACACTGGCTGCATGTATCAGACATTGGCTGCATGTATCGGACACTGGCTGCATGTATTGGACACTGGCTGCATGAATCAGACACTGGCTGCATGTATCGGACACTGGCTGCATGAATCAGACACTGGCTGCATGTATCGGACACTGGCTGCATGTATCGGACACTGGCTGCATGTATCGGACAATGGCTGTATGTATCGGATACCGGCTGCATGTATCG
This sequence comes from Allobates femoralis, assembly GCA_033576535.1. Classification (NCBI taxonomy): domain Eukaryota; kingdom Metazoa; phylum Chordata; class Amphibia; order Anura; family Aromobatidae; genus Allobates; species Allobates femoralis. The sequence continues at coordinate 95,148,905 of JARQOC010000001.1, forward strand.
GACATTGGCTGCATGTATCGGACACTGGCTGCATGTATCGGACACTGGCTGCATGTATCGGACACTGGCTGCATGTATCGGACACTGGCTGCATGTATCGGATACCGGCTGCATGTATCGGACTCTGGCTGCATGTATCGGACACTGGCTGCATGTATCGGACACTGGCTGCATGTATCGGACACTGGCTGTATGTATCGGACACTGGCTGCATGTATCAGATACCGGCTGCATGTGTTGGACACTGGCTGCATGTATCGGACACTGGCTGTATGAATCGGACACTGGCTGTATGTATCGGACACTGGCTGCATGAATCGGACACTGGCTGTATGTATCGGACACTGGCTGCATGTATCGGACACTGGCTGTATGTATCGGACACTGGCTGCATGTATCGGACACTGGCTGCATGTATCGGACACTGGCTGCATGTATTGGACACTGGCTGTATGAATCGGACACTGGCTGCATGTATCGGACACTTGCTGCATGAATCGGACACTGGCTGCATGTATCGGACACTGGCTGCATGACTCGGACACTGGCTCCATGTATTGGACACTGGGATGGGTCACTGTCTCCTGACCCACCAACATGCTTTTAGGAAGGTCCAGTGAGATTGTCTCTCACCATTTTCAGCCATGCCCTGGATGGTTGTCATCGTTGGTCATGGTTGTCGTCAATGGTTGTCTTGGAGGGTCACAGGGGCTATTCTTCTAGGTGGATTCAATGCCACCACCTACCTCCACACTCCATCATGGCCACTGCTTGAGAGAATGATGGAAGAACTATGGGATAACCACGCCCTCTAGGACAGAGAGGACTTGAACCATCTTGTGGAACACTGACATGCCCTGTGAGTTTGGGTGCATTTAGATGGCCAACTAAAAGACACTTTGGCTGCACCTGGTGCCAACTTTTCTCCAGGTTGGCCTCCTCCTGCCACTTCTGAAAGTACTCGGCGGTGCCAACCCAACATACTCCAACTGCAAACCACCCCTTCCTGCTCCACACCTTCATGAAAGTGACCTCATCCCTGAAAAGATGGTACGTAGTCTTTGGTGAAGATTGTCACGCTGCAGGGCGGAGCTGTTGATATAGCAGCAGCACTTAGTGCCATGTTCCACTAGGAATCCAAACCCCTTATCCTGTTTGAATTTTACCACTTTGCCTTGGGTGCATTGGTCGAGGAAGACATTAGCCTTAGGACCCTGCAACCATTCCCGAGCAATGGCATCTGCATGTCAAATCTCCTCAACAAAGGAGACAGGACAAGGTGGTTGATGCCTTGTTGGATAGTTGCATGGAGGGAGTATGGGTCCCCACATGGCATTGCCACAGTTGAATGCCTTTGGAGGTGGTGAGGGTGATCCACACGGTTGGGAAACAGTGCCTTCTAGGTGTTCCTGTTTCCTTATAATAGTCCTGGTTCTGGTGGTATTGGGGAATGGGGTGAGTTAGCTGCAACACCGGCTGAAGGTGGGTTTTCGCCAAACATGCTGCCAGATCATGTCCAGTGTGACATGTGGTGCTTCTGGTCCTGGATGCCTTAGGCCTCGTGCACACGTTGAGTATTTGATGAGTTTTTTACCTCAGGATTTGTAGAAAAAACCAGGAGTGAAGCAATCAGAGGAAATGTATAATAGAAACACCTGCACCACTTCTGTATTTATCACCCACTGCTGGTTTTGGCTACAAATCCTGATTTAAAAAACTCATCAAATACTCAGCGTGCATGTGGCCTTACAGTAAATGTCACCTGACTGCTGTGACTCATTCCTCAGGTCCGCGTCTTGCATCGGAGCACAGGATTGGATCCACACCTCATTGCAGATGAGGCCCAAAGTGGGAAGTGTGGAGGAGCTCCAGGTGACATATGTCTCCATCTCTTCTCCATGATGCCACTCTGGGTCTGGTTCTGTCGACCTACCTTCTGCCCCTGGGGTGGTTAGGTAGATTACATCTTCTGAGTCCAGTTCAGCCATGCCTTGCAGAGGATCCATCAGCAAAGTACTGGCGAATGTAGACAGTGTACCTGTGTGCCACTGGGAATGCACAGGTAAGATGGTGTCCAGGGTAATAGATATAGGAACAGTGACTTGTGGCTGCACTCCCGCTCCAAAAAAATCCAAGATTCAAGAATTATTTGAATTCATATGGTGGTGTTTATTTCTACGCATTTCGGGGTAAACCCCTTCCTCAGGAATACAACAATAATGGGATGTAATTCTTGAATCTTGGAGTGGCAGCGCGGCCACAAGTTCCTATTCCTATATCTATTACCCTGGACTACTACTGGAAGGAGGACTGCTGAAGACCGCGGAAAAAGGCTTGACATCTAAAGTTGTCACAGGCGTAAAGGGTGGTGGTGACGTCTCACAACCAAAGTAGGTGAGCAAATCCACCACTTATTTCTACACCTTCAGCGGACATATACACACTATTGTGCACCCCTTTTATTTGCAGCTATTTATCGCAGGTAAGATGGCGGGGCGACGCTGAGTGAGTTCAGCAGGTTTGGGTGTGTTCGTTTGCTTTTTCTAAGGGGAAAAGGCAATATTTTGGGTGACAAAAGTGCCTCTTATAATCCAAAATATACAGTATCTTGATGAAATTGTGTAGTCAGGCTCAGATTCAAGCTGCCTGCGGCACTAATGGGCTGACAGGATCCCTTTAAGTTTGGCATCTTTTAAATAAGCCTCCTGCGTATCACCCTATGTTCACACAGAGTTAATTCCTTTATTTATTTATTTTTAATTATTTTTTTATTTTATTTTTATTAAAAAATGCGCAAACAAAATATCAATCATTTAAAAAAAAGGGATTTAAAGCAATGGACCGGAAAGAGGCGTAATCACTTTTTAAGCTGTGTCCAGCAGACAATTTGGTGCTGTCAAACTAATGGTCCTTTCACACTAGAGTATGTTACAATTTGCGGCAGATTTACCGCATCTGCCGCCTAACGGCCGCACTTGCTGCACACTTGCGGCAAGCCCCATGCATTGTCTATGGGGATTGTGGCAGGTGCGGCAAGTGTGTTATAACCGTGGTTCCGGCACTTGCTGCAGTTTCGGCCATGAAAAAAAACACAGTCAGCAGCGTTTTTTTTCGCTGCCGCGAGTGCCGGTACCGCGTTTATACCACACTTGCCGCACCTGCTGCAATCCCCATAGACAATGCATGAGGCTTGCCGCAAGTGTGATGCCATTAGGCGGCAGATGCGGTAAATTTGCCGCATCTGCCGCAAATTGTAACAAACGCTAGTGTGAAAGGGGACTAAGGCTGCTTTCACATGCTTTTTCGCAAACCCGGCAGAAACTCGGCCTTTTTTTTGCAAAAACAGGATGTGTTACACTTGCAGCAGGATTGCCTTCTGCCCAACACATGTTATATTGAAGTTCTGGACACTTGCATTTTCATCCGGATCCGGCACTTGCGGCGAGTCTTAAAATCACACTTAGCAGCGGTTTCTGTCCGGTGCCTGAAGTTCTGGATTTGCCGGACTGCAATGAAAATGTAAGTGCCCGCACATGTCTAGAACTCCATTAGAAAATGCATTAAGCAGAACGCAATCCTGCCACAAGTGTTACAAATCCGTTTTTCCAAAGAGGCGGAATTCAACCGGATTTATCAAAAAGGCAGAACAGGCAAGAAGTTCAAAAGTTCAGGCATGCCTGATCTGCTGGAACTGAAATAAACTGCAGATGTGAAAGGAGCCTAATTATTAGGAGGAATTAATTTGTTCCTCATCAGGATACAATGAGGAAACAGATTCTGGAGCGGGACTGCAACATTGTTGCTTAGGCTGGAGACACACTATCCGAGTGACATGCGAGTTACTTGCACGAGTCTCGGATCATTCACCCGGCACGACCCCTGCCTCTTTGAACAGAATACTGTCAGTGGTATTTATTTCTATGTAGCTCCACTGCTCCCGTCCAGAGAGGGGGAGGCCATCCCGGGTGAATGATCCGAGACTCGTGCGAGTAACTCTCATGTCACTCGGACTGTGTGTTTCCAGCCTAAATGTGCTAAATCTTTGTGAGACTCACTTTCCCTGAGCTTCTACTGCAGTGGCGTAACTTGAAGCTCAGGGGCCCCAATGTGAAAGCTCCAAAGGGGCTTCCCCCTCTTCCAAGAGCCATAACGTTTTTATTTTTCCATCAATATAGACATACGAGGGCTTGATTTTTGCGGGATGAGTTGCACTTTTGAATAAACTCATTTATTTTACCATGTAGTCTACAGGAAAATGGGAATAAATTCCAACTGCTGTGTAATTGCAATAAAAGTGTGATTACAAGTTTAGTTTTGACTTTTTTTTAATTCATCATGTTCACTCTATGGTAAATCTGACATGTTGGTATGATGCCTCGGGTCGGTATGAGTTCATAGATACCAAACATTTATACTTTTACTTTTATCTAAGTGGTGAAAAACAATCCGACATTTTTAACCTGACAATGCGTGACATATATGGGGCTCCCAAAAAAGCATTATTATATCAAAATGCCTATCACCTAAAATTATATGAACAACTGGATATTACCAACAACAACATACTTGAGGAAAACCTAGAGTCTCAAAATTCCAACTAATTTTGCGTAAAATAGGAAAAAAAATAAGCTGCCGGGTGTAAAAGGCCGAGGTTACACATTCTAGGGTTAAAGAAAAAGAATTGCACTTTTGTCGCCATTTTCCGTAATCTGTATCATTCCCACTTATTGGGATCTGGGCCTGTGTGACGGCTTATTTTTTGCGCCTTGAGCTGACGTTTCTAATGATACAATTTTTGGATAGATGTGATGTTTTGATCGCTCGTTATTGCATTTTATTGCAGTGGTGCGGCGATGAAAAATAAAACGTAATTTTGTCTTTTGAGCTTTTTTCTGTTATACAGTTCAGTGATCTGGTGATTATCTGATTTTATATTTTGTTAGATAAGGCATTTCTCAACGCGACGATGATAAATATATGTTTTTTTTAATATTTTTAATACTTTTATTTTCAAGGGGGGTGTTTTTTTTCATATTTGTAAAAACATTTTTCTTTATTTTTTTTTTATTTTACATGGCCCACTAGGGGACCTTGGTGCTGCACAGTCCGATCATTTCTGCTATGCAGAGACATGCTTCAGCACTGCTCTATATAGCAGAAATGATCACTTCATGTGCATGCTGGCGCTCGCCTGCCATCCACAGGAAGTGATTGCAGATAGCCTCTGAGGTCATCACAGGACCCCGGGCTGTGAAAGTAACAGCGGAGTTACCAATACCAACAGGGAATGGAACGATATGCGCTGTGGTGCTCCGGATCGCGCTATCAGTCACTGACAGCATGATTTAAAAACAAAAAACAAGATAATCAAGTTTTTCCAAATATGAAAAAAAAACCTAAAAGTTCAGATCACCCCCCTTTTGCCTCATTGAAAATAAAACTATTAAAGAAATTTAAAAAATACACATATTTGGTATTTGCTGTGTTCAAAATTGCCCGATCTATCAAAATATAAAATCAGTTAATCAGATCTCTAAACTGTGTAATGGAAAAAAGTACAAACGCCAAAATTATGTGTTTTTGCTCGTGGCAACGTTAATGTAAATTGCAATAAAGGGCGATGAAAATAGCACATCTACCCAAAAATGTTATCATTAGAAACGACAGCTCAAGCCACAAAAAATAAGCCATCACACAGCCCCAGATCCCAAAAAATGTGAACGCTATGGGTCACGGAAAATGGCGGAAAAGTGTAATTCTCGTATATTAAAAACGTCAGAATTTTTCTTTCACCACTTAGATAACAGTAAAAGTATATATGTTTGGTATCTACTAACTTGTACCAACCTGAGGCATCACACCGTCATGTCAGTTTTACCATATAGTGAACATGGCGAATAAAAAATAACTAAAAATTAACATATGATTTCATTTTTTTGTAATTTCACCACACTTGGAACTTTTTTCCTGCTTTTCAGTACATTATGTGGTAAAATAAATTAATTCAAAAGTACAGCTCGTCCCGCAAAAAACAAGCCCTCGTCTGTCTATATTGATGGAGAAATAAAAAAGTTATGGCTCTTAGAAGAAGGGGAGTGAAAAATGAAAAATTGTCTGGCGGTGAAGGGGTTAATAAGCCAATTGCTTATGTACAAGGCAGTATTCTGCCTGAAGGTTTATTCATAGTGTGTGGGTTGATCAGGCAGATTACACTGCTACCTGGGTCTACGTGGACATAATCTAGGAGTTGAGAAGTTTTGGTTAGCATTGTCCCTCTATGGTCTACAAGAACAACATGCAAAGAATATTAGGAGCTTATGTGAATTGTTGTGCTCCTGGTTACCATGGTAACATCCAGCCTACTTCTGTTGTAGAACCTTCCTGCTGCATGACATCACGGTGTCTATGACATCACAGTAGACTGGACCATGAAACCCATTGGATTCAATGATACAGTGTCAGTTGGTATTTGACTCAGATATCAAGAGACTCCTGTGGATTTGTGATTGATTTGGATAGCGATTTTGGATTATAGAATTTCTGAAACATCTTTGGAGAAACTCCTATTTGGAGAAACTCCTATTTGGAGGAAGATCTATTTGTAGGAAGACCTATTTGGAGGAAGATCTATTTGTAGGAAGACCTATTTGGAGGAAGACCTATTTGGAGGTAAGTCTACTAGAAGAATGTATAACCATTATTTTTTGTAGGTTATAGGAATATACAAATAGGATGAAAACATTCAACTGAGGTTGGGGATTTATCCACACTTATCCAACTTATCCAATTAGTCTCATTATATATATATATATATATATATATATATATATATATATATATATATATATATTATATATATGATTGAATAATCTTCTTATTTTTTTTAAGTTCTATCAGAACATTTTTCTCTATCATTGCTAAAAAATCCTTGACAATGTTAAGAATCTTTCAAAGAAATGTCTGTAGAGAGAGGCAGTTATTAGTTAGTGAAAAACGTAAAAACCTTTTCATATGAAGACGTATTAAACCTTTCCACAATATTATTATGGCCATTGGGATGCAGCGTCTGTAAACAATAAATCCACTAGGTTCTTTATGATTCAGAATGTTAATCCTCTTCATGGTTTCAACTGGTATTTGCTCCAAAAGGGATTACAGTCACATTATAATGTTCTCCATGTTTCAGCTATTGGTGGCTGGACAGGCTATGTTAATACGTTTTTTATATGTATAGAGTTTTAGCTAACTAATAACTTCCATTGCCAGAAAGCCATTAAAGGCTAAAAATCATCCTTAATCCTGAGTGCTGCAGCCTTTATTTTTGCAACTAACTAATAACTTCATCTTTTTAGGCTGGGGTCACACTTGGCATGCGTTTTTTTAGTGGCTTTAAAAAACGCATGCGTTTTACCATGCGTTTTTTCATGTAATCATGAGTTTTTCAAGGTGTGTGATGGCACCCTGCGTTTTTAAATCTGCACCAAAAAAATAGTGCATGCACTATTTTTTGGTGCGGTTTGAAAAACGCATGCGTTTTTGTAGAAAACGCATGCGTTTTTTTAACATGGGACCCTATGGAAAACACATGGTACATTAGTACCTTTTAGTGCCATCCAAAAACGCATGCGTTTTCCATAGGGGCCCATGTTAAAAAAACGCATGCGTTTTTGGATGGCACTAAGAGGTACTAATGTACCATGCGTTTTTTGCATGCGTTTTTGATGTCAGCTAATCACATAATAGCAAAAACGCACACAAAAATGCATGGTACTGTCACACATGCGTTTTTGCTATTAGGGCATGCATTTTTTAACATGGGGGCCTATGGGTGCGTTTTTACATGCGTTTTTGAAAACGCAGGTCTCCAAAAACGCATGAAAAAAACGCAAGTGTGACCCCAGCCTCAGAAGAGTTTTTCTTAAAAGATTTTTTACAATTTTTTTAAGGATTTTTTTTAAGAATGATAGAGAAAAATGTTATGGTTGAATAATTTTCTTATTTTTTTTGATGCTCTCTTTTCATATATATAGGATATTTTATAAATTAAATGTACAAAAGCCGGCTCACCTCCTCCTGGAGATTCAGGGCAGATGCCCCGCCTTGTGGAGGCAGCTCGCACGGAAGAGATATGAAGGCTGGAGGGAGGCCTTGAAATCCAAGAGAGCAGAAATCCAGCAATAGGCTCCACAGGGCTTTATTATTTTTTTTTGCTTAAAAGATAACTTTTATTGAATACTAGCTGTAGTACCCGGCTACGCTTGGGTTAATAAATAACTGCTGTTAGCTATAACAAAATAGAATCTGAAGATGTCATATTAATGACCTGTAGGAAAATAGAAGCTGAGCAGTGATTGATTGCTATCAGTGGAGCACCCAGAAATTTTCCAAGGTAGGGGTCCAAGAAACACACCGGCCCTGAAAGGGGGGTGTCACCCCCCAGCGGGGTTCTGAGGGGCACAGCCCCCGGTGGGGGGTTTTGGGGGAGCGAAGCCCCCCTAAAAGCCAAGCGATTTTTGTAAATTTGAATACCTAATTAATGCTTAATACTGCACGAAAACGGTCTTATTTGTAATGACCCTGCGCAGTCGGTCTCGGTTGCTCAGCAGTTCCGCTTTTTTATTTTCGTTATGGCATACAGTAAATATCTCCCCATCCTGGCCCCTTGCCAAACAGTAACACTGACACTGGGGTAAAGGACAATGACACTGGGGGTACAGGATAATGACACTGGGGGTACAGGATAATGAAACTGGGGGCACAGGATAATGAAACTGGGGGCACAGGATAATGAAACTGGGGGCACAGGATAATGACACTGGGGGTACAGGACAATGACACGGACACTGGGGGTACAGGACAATGACGCTGATGCTAGGGGTACAGGACAATGACGCTGACGCTGGGGGTACAGGACAATGACGCTGGGGTACAGGACAATGACGATGGGGGTACAGGACAATGACGCTGAGGGTACAGGATAATGATGCTGAGGGTACAGGACAATGACGCTGACACTGGGGTACAGGATAATGATGCTGACACTTGTTCTGATATAATGGGAAAGCTGGGTACAGAGGAAAAGGTGTATAGCACAGCAGGGGATGGGAAAGAGCTTGTTTCCCTCAGCACCCCCACCTTTTCCACACCCTGCTCTGCTATACACCTTTTCCAAGCACTCAGCTTTCCTATGCTCTTGATCCATCCCAGCCAGTTTCGATGATCTTCTATCCCTCAGCACTCAGCTTTCCCATGCTCTTCTATCCCTCAGCATCAGCTTTCCCAGGCTCTCTATCTCCCTCAGCACTATTCCATGCTCTTATCTCTTTCCTCAGCATCAGCTTTCCCATGCTCTCTATCTTTTCCCTCAGCATCAGCTTTCCCATGCTCCTCTATCTCTTTCCCTCAGCATCAGTTTCCCATGCTCTTATCTTCTTTCCCTCAGCATCCAGCTTTCCCATGCTCCTCTATCCTCTTTCCCTCAGCACTCAGCTTTCCCATGCTCCTTCCTATCTTCTTTCCCTCAGCATCCAGCTTTCCCCATGCTCCTCTATCCTCTTTCCCTCAGCACTCAGCTTTCCCATGCTCCTCTATCTTCTTTCCCTCAGCATCCAGCTTTCCCATGCTCCTCTATCCTCTTTCCCTCAGCACTCAGCTTTCCCATGCTCCTCTATCTTCTTTCCCTCAGCATCCAGCTTTCCCATGCTCCTCTATCCTCTTTCCCTCAGCACTCAGCTTTCCCATGCTCCTCTATCTTCTTTCCCTCAGCATCCAGCTTTCCCATGCTCCTCTATCCTCTTTCCCTCAGCACTCAGCTTTCCCATGCTCCTCATCTTCTTTCCCTCAGCATCCAGCTTTCCCATGCTCCTCTATCCTCTTTCCCTCAGCACTCAGCTTTCCCATGCTCCTCTATCTTCTTTCCCAGCATCCATCTTTCCCATGCTACCCTATTCGCTTTTTTTCCTCAGCATCCAGCTTTCCCATAGCTCCTCTATCCGCTTTCCCTCCAGCACTCAGCTTTCCCATGCCTCCTCTATCTTTCTTTCCTCAGTCCCAGCTTTCCCATACTCCTCTATTCTCTTTCCTTCAGCACCCAGCTTTTCCATGCTCTTCTAATCCTCTTTTCCTCAGCACCCAGCTTTCTCATGTTCTGATTTCCCTCAGCACCCAGCTCTCCCATGATAGCAGAACATGGGAAAGTTGGGGGCTGATGGAAATCAGAACATGGGAAAGCTGAGGAACAGAGGATAGGAGAGCATGGGAAAGCTGGGTGCTGAGGAATAGAGCTTCTTCCCCTCAGCAGTTTTCTTATCCTCTTCTTTGCTGCTATCACTTTCTTCCCTTGGCTATATGATGGACGTGTCACTTGCAGCACAACCAGCAGGCACTGGCCCAGTCAATGTAAGGCCTTTTTCACATCAGCGTTTTTGTTCAGATCCGGTGGATCCGGACAAAAAACGCATCTGCCGCAAGCGCGGCTATACCGCACATGCCGGACCTGCCGCAAGCCCCTTAGGCAATGCATGGGGCTTGCCACAAGTGTACTGCAAGTGCGGCCGTTAGGTGGCAGATGCGGTAAATCTGCCGCAATCAGCGAAAAACGCTGATGTGAAAGGGGCTTAAGGCTGGCTTCACTCTAGCGTTTATGTCTGCATGCGTCTGACATGCAGGTGCAAACATAGTCATACTGATGTCAACGCAGCGGAGATTCTCCGCATGCCTTCACATAGTATGGTGCCTGGTCACCCAATCAGCGGTTGGTCTTGGCGGTGGCCTGGAGATCAGAGGCGGCCGCCAGGAGATCAGAGGCGGCCGCCACTGATCTCCCGGTGGCTGCCTCTGATTTCTGTGAAGATTTCAATGGATCCGCAGTATCTGCCTGCGTTGTCATGCGGAGGACACTGCGGATCCATTGAGCTCCATGCATTCTTTGTGCACTTGCGGTCACTTGCTGATAAAATAAGCCCCGTGAATGCACAGAAAATGCAACATGTTGTGTTCGGAGGGTGCTGTTAAAAAATGCATCTGAACGCAAATGTAACCAAACGCAGCCATAGGCAGGTACTATGCGTTCCCATATTATACATAGGAATGCAGCGCACACGTGTTTGGTTACACTGCGTTCTGTATGCAAATGTGAAACCAGCCCAATAGCCCAGCCCTCCTCTCACAAGCATTCACACACACACCCTCCCTGGGCAAGTACAGAATGGAGAAACGGAGATATAAAGAACTCTCTACACCCCCCAAGCACACACACAAACACACACACACATAAACACACACATAAACACACAAACACACACACACATAAACACACAAACACACACACACACACACACAAACACACACACACATAAACACACACAAACACACACACACACATAAACACACAAACACACACACACACAAACACACACACACATAAACACACAAACACACATAAACACACAAACACACACACACAAACACACACACATAAACACACAAACACACACACATAAACACACACAACACACACACACACATAAAACACACAAACACACACACATAAACACACACACACACACAAACACACACACACACACACTCCCACACACAAACACACACATACATATACATATACACACACACACACACTCCCACACACAAACACACACATACATATTCATATACACACACACACACACTCCCACACACAAACACACACATACATATACACACACACACACACTCCCACACACAAACACACACATACATATACATATACACACACACACACACACACACACTCCCACACACAAACACACACATACATATACATATACACACACACACTCCACACACAAACACACACATACATATACATATACACACACACACACACACACTCCCACACACAAACACACACATACATATACATATACACACACACACACTCCCACACACAAAACACACACATACATATACATATACACACACACACACACACTCCCACAAACAAACACACACATACATATACATATACACACACACACTCCCACACACAAACACACACATACATATACACACACACACACACACACACTCCCACACACAAACACACACGCATATACATACACATACAAGTTCTATATTCCCGTCCAGCAATGTCTTCCCCCTTGTGGCCTCCTCCCCCCTCTGTTCTCTCACCCATGTGCTGTAGTGTCTTCTTCCTGACGTTGAGCTGCACCATGACTGACTTCACTGCAGGGGATCAGCACCGCCCCGCAGCTGACGTCACAGGCCTCTGCCAGCTCATGAATATTCATGGACCCACGCAGTCTGGAAGCTGGGGAGGAAGAAAGCCGACGGGGACATCCCGGGGCACAATGTGTCGGCTTCTTCAGTTCTCAGTGCTCTGCGGGACAGTGCTCTCAGGGCCGTCCAAGGGGGGGGTCCAGACACGTAGGTCCCCCCCCTTGGGTGCGCCACTGATTGCTATAGGCAGCCTAATAAATCTCCAGCCAACAGTAAACCCTCCCCCCGGCCGGGCAGTATATATTACCTCACACATACACATAAAAGACAGCTCATGTGACTGACATCTGCCTTAATTCCCTATATGGCACATGTGTTGCTCATTGGCTGTTTTTAATCAGATGTTTATTTTTGGAAATTAAAGATACCAGACTTATGAGGCGAGTTGTGTGAGGCGATTTGTGCACATCTGTGTCTGTCTGTGTGGTGTGTGTGTCCCAGTTGTGTGTGTGTGTCCCTGTGGGGGGGTCCCTGTGGTGTGTGTCCTTTTGGGGGGAGGGGTGTCCCTGGGGTGTGTGTCCTTGTGGGGGGAGGGGTGTCTCTGTGGTGTGTGTCCATCCCTATGGGGTCTGTGTGTTCCTGTGGGGTGTGTGTGTGTGTGTGTGTGTGTATCTCTGTGTCCCTGTTGGGTGTGTATGTGTGTATGTCCCTGTGGGGTGTCTATGTGGTGTGTGTCTCTGTGTTGTGTGTGTCTATTTGTGGTGTGTGTGTTTGTGTTCGGGTGCGTGGTGCGTATCCAATGTTGGGGCTCCACCTTAGCTGTTACTCTCTGTGTGCATGTGGTGTGTATACATGTCCCCGTGCGTGGTGAATATTCTATGTCAGGGCCCCACCTTAATGACTATATGCTAGTATATGCTGTTAGTCTTTGGTGCTGTCATTAAGCTCCTCTCATTCACAACTGTCAACTGGTAACTGTCACTCTCTCTCCATTATGTAGATAGGGCTAAAATTGTTTGGTGAACTGGAACGCGCGGGGTTAAAATTTTGCCTCACAACATAGCCTATGACGCTCTCGGGGTCCAGACGTGTGACTGTGCAAAATTTTGTGGCTGTAATTGCGACGGTGTAGATGCCAATCCCGGACATACACAGGCTAGGGTCACACATAAGCCCCAGGTCCGTTTTTGGCTTCAGAATTTGGATTTTTTTTTTCTAAGTCCAAAAACTGATAGAAAAACGGATTAGATGTAATAAATACCCTATACATTTTTTTCTGCACCTAAAAACATTGCTAGGTACGTTTTTGGGGTCCGTTTTTCAAAAAAAAAAAAATTTTTAACATGGGCCCTATGGAAAAATGGATCCGTTTTTTCAAGAATTTTGGTCAAAAAATGACTACCGTATATACTCGTGTATAAGCCGACCCGTGTATAAGCCGACCCCCCTACTTTTGCCCCCAAAACCTGGGAAAATCTATTGACTCGCGTATAAGCCGAGGGTGGACTCCAGCACAGGTATACAACCCCCAGCAGTGAGGTATACAGCAGCCTCCCCAGTGGTAGTATACAGCAGCCTCCCCAGTGGTAGTATACAGCAGCCCCAGAGGTATATGCAGCCCCAGAGGTATATGCAGCCCCAGAGGTGTATACAGCAGCCCCAATATACAGCAGCCCCAGTGGTATTGCAGCCTCAGTGGTATTGCAGCCCCTATATACAGCAGCCCCAGTGGTATTGCAGCCCCTATATACAGCAGCCCCAGTGGTATTGCAGCCCCAGTGGTGTATACAGCAGCCCCTATATACAGCAGCCCCAGTGGTATTGCAGCCCCAGTGGTGTATACAGCAGCCCCTATATACAGCAGCCCCAGTGGTATTGCAGCCCCTATACACAGCAGCCCCAGTGGTATTGCAGCCCCAGTGGTATTGCAGCCCCTATATACAGCAGCCCCAGTGGTATTGCAGCCCCTATATACAGCAGCCCCAGTGGTATTGCAGCCCCAGTGGTGTATACAGCAGCCCCTATATACAGCAGCCCCAGTGGTATTGCAGCCCCTATATACAGCAGCCCCAGTGGTATTGCAGCCCCAGTGGTATTGCAGGCCCTATATACAGCAGCCCCAGTGGTATTGCAGCCCCAGTAATGCAGGGCCCCTATATACAGCAACCCCAGTGGTATTGCAGCCCCTATATACAGCAGCCCCAGTGGTATTGCAGCCCCAGTGGTATTGCAGCCCCTATATACAGCAGCCCCAGTGGTATTGCAGCCCCAGTGGTGTATACAGCAGCCCCTATATACAGCAGCCCCAGTGGTATTGCAGCCCCAGTGGTATTGCAGCCCCTATATACAGCAGCCCCAGTGGTATTGCAGCCCCAGTGGTGTATACAGCAGCCCCTATATACAGCAGCCCCAGTGGTATTGCAGCCCCAGTGGTATTGCAGCCCCTATATACAGCAGCCCCAGTGGTATTGCAGCCCCAGTGGTATTGCAGCCCCTATATACAGCAGCCCCAGTGGTATTGCAGCCCCAGTGGTACTGCAGCCCCTATATACAGCAGCCCCAGTGGTATTGCAGCCCCAGTGGTACTGCAGCCCCTATATACAGCAGCCCCAGTGGTATTGCAGCCCCAGTGGTATTGCAGCCCCTATATACAGCAGCCCCAGTGGTATTGCAGCCCCAGTAATGCAGGGCCGATATATATACAGCAGTCCCAGTGGTAGTATACAGGCAGCCTCAGTAATGCAGGGCCCCCCCCTCATGCTCCGGTCTCCTGTAAAGCAAGTTATACTTATCAGTGCCCGCTGCCGTCCGCGCCCGCCGCTGCCGACATCCCGATCCTCCGTCTTCATGCATCTTCTTCCTGTTTCCTGTGCGCGTCGCCGGTAATGACGTCACTGCCTGCGACGCGCACAGAGCAGGAAGAAGATGAATGAAGATGGAGGATCGCATGTCGGCAGCGGCGGGCGCGGACGGCAGCGGGCACTGATAAGTATAACTTGCTTTACAGGAGACCGGAGCATGAGGGGGGGGGCCCTGCATTACTGGGGATGCGGGGGTTGCTGTATACCGCTGTATACAGCAGCCCCCGCACTGACTCGCGTATAAGCCGAGGGGGGTACTTTTCAGCCCAATTTTTGGGCTGAAAAACTCGGCTTATACGCGAGTATATACGGTAAGTCCAAAAACGTTCAGAGGTACAGGAGGCTCAAAAAGCACCCAAAAAAAAAGGATTAGTCATGGAAATCACTTCTAAAAACGGATTTCTGTGTGTGACCCTAGCCACACACACATACACACATTCAGCTTTATATATTAGATTTTCAAAATAGTTCCACATCTCCAACACCAATGAAGGTAAGGCCATAGGTAGGGGGTCTGTCTCCTTTACAGACTAGTATCTTTTAAACAAAAAAAAAAAACATTACCGGTATATATTATATATCTAGTGAGACTAATTGGATAGGTGTGGTACATCCCCACCCTCAGTTGAATGCTCAGTGGGGGTAACTACCTCTGCTATATATAAAATGGTTTTTATGCTGTTGTAGTGGCATTTTATCATATTCTCTTGCCTTGAACATGTATGGTTTGTTCCAGTGCTGTGGTGGCAATAAGTTAGCCCCAATATAGGAGAGATAATTGAAAAAGCAGCTATATCCAGACTCGGCCCCAGCTATCTAGTAAATACACCATCTGTGAAGAGGCTATAAACTATAGCCTATCAGTTAAGGGGCGTAACACGGTGGATATCTTGCACGATAATCGTTTAAGGATCTCACTTTCTGATCGTTAGCATATGGGCAAGATATCGTTGCATGTAATCAAGCGATTCACGATGGTAAATCGCTTGATCGTGACATCGCTGATCTGAGGTTCGGTTCTCAGATCTAGCGATGAACGATGCAACGATCTGCATCATCGTGGTGTATGACACCACGATGATCCATCTCCAGCGACCGCGCCTATGCTGGGAGATGGTAACTATGGTACACGTCGGGTAACTAAGCGACGCGCGGCGCTAGTTACCGATGTGTACCATAGTAACGAGCGAGATCGCGGCTCCGCATCGCTGGTGAGTCTGTCTGTGTGACATCTCACCAGCGATGTGAGCGATATTGTAAGCGATTGCGCGTGCACGTGATCGCTTACAATATCGCTAAAGATGTCGCAGCGTGTGACGGCCCCTCATAGGTAACAAGGTGATACATTCATCCCAGGGAGTGAACCGGCTTAGGCTAGGGTCACACTTAGCATGAGTTTTTTTGGTGCCTTAAAAAAAAGGCATGCGTTTATGTTTTTTCAGGTGCCTTAAGCCACCCATGCGTTTTTACATGCATTTTTGAATCAGCACCCAAAAAAAGTTTATGAACTTTTTTTTGGTGCGGTTTTAAAAACGCATGCGTTTTTTTAACATGGGCCCCTATGGAAAACGCATGTGTTTTTGGATGGTACTAAATGGTACCATGCGTTTTTGCATGCGTTTGATGGCAGCTACTCACATAAGTGCAAGCACGTATACCAAAAACGAAAGGCACTTTAGGCATGCATTTTTGCTATTAGGGCATGCGTTTTTTACATGGGGGCCTATGGGTGCGTTTTTACATGTGTTTTTAAAAACGCAGGTCTCCAAAACAGCATGAAAAAACTGCAAGTGTGACCCTAGCCTTAGCCAGTATAGTAAGGTGTAAACTGGACCAAATTATTATGGTAAATAGCAAGCAGCTACCTGAGGCAAATAATACATTAACCTAACTGCCATCTGCCTCTTATTAGTAAATCGCTGCACAACCAATTCATATGCAATTTACCTTGGGTTTTGGCAACACCAGTATACAAGGGGCTCAGGAGGAGTAGCTCCAATCCACCAGCACCTTGACGCACATTTTGTCTATAATAGGCTTTGTCAGGAGGCGTGGCTTCACTTATGGTAGAACCCTTTATATATCCATGCTAATCTCCCAAAAAAGAGCTGTGAAATTAAAAACAGCTGTTCAGCAAATGGATAATCGCCAAGTCGCATGGTAAGCGGGTCACATGACACCGCACTGGTAATTACACTTCTCATATATGAGTACCTCACAAGTTGTATTTGCTCCTTGAGCGCGCATCCCCATGTGATCCACTGGTCATCTGATCCGGAACCAGAAGTCACGCTGTGCCCGCAGGGCTGTATTTGGCCCTTATGCTGCCCTAGGCACTTTTCATGGTCGCACCCCTTACTGACGTCACCCGATTAGTCTGTGCACACGACATCTATGTCTTGTGAGCTTTTTTTTAACACCTTCAGCTCTTCAAAGGTATCAAGAGATTAAAATAGGTAACCTAACCATTCCTTCAGTTACTAGAGGCCTAGTGATACAGAGACACACTGTTTGCTCATTTAACACCCCTCCCATTTACTGAAGGTGTTCAAAGGGAAGCCGAGAGCAGACAGGTCACAGGCACAATGTGTGCACACACACTGACACTTGGAGCGCACTGCTGCACTCATCTAGTGTCGCTGGTTTCACACTTGCGTTTTTTTCAAATCAGGCAAAATCAGGTTTTTCAGCCAAATGCTGATCCTTTCAGGATCCAGTTTTTTCCTGTTCAAAAGGATACAGCACAGCCTCTCCTGTCACCAGCCTCCCCTGTCACCAGTATACAAAACAGCCTCCCCTGTCAAAAGCCTCCTCTGTCACCAGCCTCCTCTCACTAGTATACACCACAGCTTCCCATGTCACCAGCCTCCTTTCACCAGTATACAAAACAGCCTCCCCTGTCAAAAGCCTCCTCTGTCACCAGCCTCCTCTCACTAGTATACACACAGCTTCCCTTGTCGCCAGCCTCCTCTCAGCAGTATACAGCACAGAATTCCTTGTCACCAGCCTCCTCTTTCACCAGACTCCTCTCCCCCTGTATACAGCACAGCCTCCCTTGTCACCAGCCTCCCTTGTCACCAGTCTCCTCTAAGCAGTATACAGCATAGCCTCCCTTGTCACCAGCTCCTCTGTCCCCAGCTTCCTCTCAGCAGTATATAGCACAGCCTCCCTTGTCACTAGCCTCCTCTGTCACCAGCCTCCTCTCAGCAGTATACAGCACAGCCTGCTCTGTCACCAGCCTCCTCTATCACAAGCTTCCTC